>WAAD01017508.1:68914-122792 GCA_013389945.1 Fregata magnificens
CGGCCGGCTCTGCCTCCCGGAGCGCACCGAGGAGGCGGCGGGGCTGGAAGCTCCTTCTCGGATGCGTTGAACCGCGGTCGCTCCCTGCCCCCGCCATCCCTGTAGTCGTGGCTATATTTATCTCCGGCAGCATCGTGTTCTTCTAAGCTCCTATGTGCTCAATTAAAAGCAATTAATCTGGAAAGCGTGCCCTTAGCTTGTCCTGCCCGGTGCGTTTCGGGGGAGAGGAGAGCGACGCCGGTGAATCAGCTGGTGCGTGTGAGCCACCCCCTTTATTTTTTAATGTTATTTTGTTACGGGTTTTTCAAGCCGTATCTCCGTCAGCCTTATCCGCCGGCTCGCGCTCGGGGGTGGCTGCAGGAGAGCATCTGCCTCGCCGACACGCTTCCTCCAGGTCGTATCCATTCGGTGGGAAAGCCTACATAGGGCAGCTCTGGCAGCGCCGCCTGCGCGGTCCCACCCGGAGCGGTGCGGGGTCTCGAGTAGTTAACATCCGTTAATAGCGAGACCCACAAACTGCGCCCGGTTGTGTGTTTTGGTAGGACCTACGGGCTCAGCCGGCATCGAGACCGTGTAGTGTTAACGCGGAGAAAAGGGATGTTTCTCGCTGCAAAGACCCCACCGTTTAAGTAGACTTGGTGGAGGGACGCCAGCCTGCCGGGGTGGCTGTCCCAGCGGGTCCGTGACAGACGCTGGTGTCGGGAGGCCCAGCCTTGTCCCAGGTCTTGGTATCCTCCCCGAGAAGATCACGCCCATCCCCGTGATGGACGCCCACGGCCCACCTTGCTTTTATCTGGCGGGTGGAGGCAAGCACTTGGCATTGAGGGAACCTGCTTGTGGTGCTGTCCTGACTCTGGATGGGACGTGGGCAGCAGTTGGAAACCAAAGTGGGAGTGTGCTGCGGAGAGAGGCAGTGCTGGGGGGCGCGCGAGGACCTTAAAGTCTTATTTTGGGGACCGGTGTTGCCCGTGTTCCCTCGGCTCGGCTGACGCATGACCGGCGATCACGGCAATGAGTGCGCCAGGATGAAATCCATTACAAGATACGCCGCATCTACAGATCACAATTAACTCCGTGATACTGGTCCCGGAGAAACAATGCGATCGTGCAGTTGCGGGCAGTAACGGAGTGCCACAGAGAGCTGCGGACGTGTGGCCGGTTGTAATTAGGGTGATTGATGGGCTGTAGGAGTGTGCGTGTGTGCGTGTGATCCCCAGGAAGCTCATGGTGTAGCGCGTAGCTCTCTGTTTCCTGCTCCCTGTGATCGTATCTAGAAAGCCTAAGGCAGAGCTCAAAAGGTAGAAGCGGTAACAAAAGAAATTAAATACTGCAAGTTCTGGTGGTTTAAAGGCTCCATGCCCAAGACGGAGGTTATAGGAGTCAGCATCTGCCTCTTGCTCCTGCGATCTATTTATTTATGGCTATGACCGCACAGAGGCCTCGAAAAAGAAAGGCGTGTGGGTGTGTGAGGTGAACCCGGGCTCAGTAATTAAATTGCCTGGGTGACGAACATAGGCATTTTGGTCTGGGTGCTTAATGAAGAGGCCATTAATAACCCCTGCGCTGTGCGACATGCCAGCTGAGCGCCGTCCCTGCGCTCGGAGGTTGCGGTGCAGGGGCTCCGGCGGCGGAGGGGAGAGGTGGCGGTGATGGAGCCCGTCTGCCGCAGGGAGCACGGTACCTCGGGGGCTGCAGCTGCACTGTCTGGGGCCAAGGGCAGCGGGGTGCAGCGTGGGGCCCCCCTCCAGCCCTTCCTCCCTCACTCCCACCCCTCCCCGCTCAGGGTTGCATAATTTCCCCGCGGCGCTCGTTTGCGTGCAAACATAATCAGGAAAATATAGTAGCTCCTTTCCAAGCGCTAAGTGATGTGGCCTTCCTGAAAAGACCGGCGCTGTCTGTTTGTCCTCCGACGTCAGTCTGCTCCTGCTGGCTGCAAGCAACAGGCGGACCCCAGGGTCTCCCTCGTCCCCCACCAACTGGGAGCAGGTCGGAGGGGGGACACGAGGACCCCCTCCCCGCTCCAACACCGGCATCCAGCACGGCCGTGGGCGCATCGCTTAGCCTTTTGGCTCTGCTCTTAAATCTCCTCTCCGTTCTCGGGAAGGTGGGTTTGTATCGAAGAGGGGGTTTGGAGGCAAAGTGGGGAGTAATGTTGTAAGCCGGTCAGGCATCCTTTTAAAAATAGGGTTATGTTTATGCTAAAGCGGGTACTAGTCTGCACTAAACAATAGCTGCCCCAGCACACGGCTATAATTATCAAGGTTTATTTCTTGTTTGCATTGGTCACGTTTTCTCGCGTTTGATCTTGAGAAACGCAGGATCCGCGGAGTTCAGATTTGGGGTCAGGCTTTGAAAACAAACCCTCTCGCAACAACGCATTGAATGCATAGGCTCCTTTGTTTAAAGAAATATACCGCGCCGCGTATGTCAACAAGCAGCGCCGGGCTGAGGCGGGCTGGCCGCCGGGACCACCGCGTGCCCCTTCGCGGCGGGAAGCCAGAGCCGGGACTTTTGCAAGGCACACTCTGTGCTTTCGGGTTTGTTTTCTTTCGGGGGGGGGGGGGGGGGGGGGCNAAAAAAAATATACATGTGAGCACTCAGCCAGGAAAAAAAAAAAATCGGTCTCCTCTGCTGGAGAGGTGTTGAGTAATGCTTGAAAGCGTTTGCCGGGAGATGAATGGTGGCGTTTCCCTCCGGTTGTACAATGCTCGTTCCGGTGCCGAGGGATCCACAGGGCTTGGCCGCTCCGGCGCCGGCCCCGCCAGGGAGAGGTGACCCATCCCAGCGCGCTTGTCTTCCCCAGCTCCAAAAGCTAATTTGAGTGGCAGAGCAGTCCTGGTAAGTATTAACTGAGTGTTGACCCTCTTAAATCAATGTCTGCTCTGCCGCTGCTTGAATGCTCTCCCAACCTCGGGAGAGGTGAGCGCAAGGTGAGCCTGTCCACGGCCAGGGCTCTGCCCTCAGCCGAGGAGGTCCCGCTTGCACCCAAGCCACCCGAGGGTCCCGGCGGGGTGCTCCGGCTAGCCGGGGAGAGCCGGGAGGGCGGCACTTCTCGGTGCGTCTTGTTCCCCCAAACGCATCCTTGGAGGAGGCTGCCGGAGCGCCCCATGCCCGGGGAAGGCGGGCTGGTGCGTGGACCATAGCCCTGAGCTTATCGTATCTCGTTGTGCCCACGAGGCCAAGGGATAGCTGATGTCAGCCAAGGCATAGCTGATGTCAGCTGATGATGTCATCATCACCTGAATTCCCATCTGTTTTGGAGGGGAATTTCTTTGTGAGCACTGATTTCGCATCCTGAGGACAGGCAAACTTAGCTGGAAAAGGCAATTTTCTTCAACATTGTAATGGAGGCTTGGTAAGAAAGAGTGAGTTTGTTTCTTGGAGAAAACAAAGCGTTTCAGTGCTAACAGTCATAGTGAAAGATCGGGAGGAGAAGCCATGGACAGCTCTCTGGGCTGAAGAGTCGTCCCAGGGTGGGTGAGCGTGGCTGGAGCACTAGGAGGTGAGAAGGAGAACATAAATCGCAGGAGGTAATTCTTGGAGATGGTCCCAACTAAATTTCAGCGATACTCCACGGCCCGGGAGAGACTGAATAGGGGCGGCTGCCACGAAACT
Source organism: Fregata magnificens (assembly GCA_013389945.1). Classification (NCBI taxonomy): domain Eukaryota; kingdom Metazoa; phylum Chordata; class Aves; order Suliformes; family Fregatidae; genus Fregata; species Fregata magnificens. The sequence goes on from WAAD01017508.1 coordinate 72,530, forward strand.
GCACTTTATTTAGCCTGCTGCAATGAAAGACATCTACCCCAGGTGGTTTGGGCTTTGGGAAGGGTGAGGGTACTCTTACTGACACTCTTAAATACAAATTACCAACCAGTAATATATCCAGGACCTGTGATGGGTGTCATTGCCCCGTGCTGGCACCCGGGAGGCACCTGTCTCCTGAAGGTGACACTGTGCTTGTCACCTTCTTACCCAAATCTGCAGGATTTGAGGCTTTTACAAATTGCCAGGGAGCTGCACTGGCCCCATTTCACAGGCGCTTTGGCCGAGGGCACTCTGGACCTCGGCGTTCCTGGGGGCTTCCCCACATTGATCCGGGTTTCCAGCCCTCCTCCGCATTTCCTAACCCTGCGGAGGGATGTGCTGTCACGAACAATATTTACATAGCCTGCATGGGGATGTAAATCCAGCAAAAAGAGCCAAAAAAAGCCTTTTTTCACCCAGTCCTGCTAGCAGGGGAGTGCAAAAGGCACTGCGGAGCTTTCCCAGCTTTACTGGGGGTTTCTCGCAGCGGGGTGCCGGTGTGCCAGCACCGGGCTCTTCCTGGCTCAGCTCCCACCGTTTTGGGAGATGGAGCTCGTGATTACAGGGGAACAGGGGCGAATTTCGGAGGAACTGGGTTTTCATCTCTTGAGCCAAGTGCAAGGTGCTACGTGAGATAAAGCAGCCTGAAAAACAAACAAAACACAGTCGTGTCATTAAACCCGGTTCTTGAGGCCGTCGGTAGCGATTAAGGTTATTAGGAGGCCGGAGCACTGTTTCTAAGGGAGATTCTTGTTTTTAAAGACTGCAGGGGCCCTCTCAGCCAGCACACTTGCCCTTTTAGTGGTTTTTAATTTATTTTTAAGTGTCCTCCACCAGCCAGCCAAGGGGATGCTCCAGTTTCAGTTGTATTTCCTGGTGGCCATCGTCCTTGAGTGGTGGCAGCTCCCGTGACCTTGCTGCGGTATATGAAGAAGCGGTGTGTAAGGTTGTACAATTGGTTTAGGGGTTTTTTTGTTTTGTTTTGTTTTTTTCCTTTTTGGTCCTTTCAGTTACAACAAAACAAACAAAACCAACCCACCTTGCTGGGATTTGATTGCAGTTTAAACTTTGAAGGTGCCAGGTTTCAGCTCCATCGCTGAGAGTGGCCCGGGAGGAGGAAGAGGAGGGATTGGAGGGCGAAAGGGGCGGATGCCGCAGGGTGTGGGGCCGGGATGGATGCGGAAGTGCGGGGTGAGATGGAGCGCGATGCGGTGCAATGCCGCAGGGCTGGGGGAGGGAGCAGCAGCAAAGGAACAGTTTCATTTCCCCTTTTGGGGAGAAATCCAAGAGTTTGACAAGTCACCCTTTAATCCCCTTAAAAACCCTCAGCGGGCTGGAAGCTGACCATCAGGCGGGGCGGTTGACGTCCAGCACCTTAAAATAGACCTAACCCATCAGGTTGGGCGAAACCCCGTAGCTGGAAGGCACCGCTGACCTCGCTGGCAGTGCCCTTGGGTTGGCTGCGCATACCTCCTGCGGGTGTTGTCACCTGCCTCCTGTCCCCGGGGCAGCTCTTCTGCTTCCCTCCCTCCTTATCCCACATGTTTACGGATGCGTCCGTCTATGGGGCTCGTGCCGCTTGTGGGGCAGCACCGATGGGTGCCCTGTCCCACCATGCGCCTGGCGAGTGGTGGGAGAAGCCGTCTGCCCAAAAATCCGATGGCGTGATGGAGACCACCAGACTGGGTGGACGTAGAGCTGGGGCTGCCGGGTCCCCTGTGAGGTTTGTAGGGCTGTTTGGGGAAGGAGGAATAACCTGGGTTTCCACCATCCCAAGGCTGCGAGGCCACCGGCACCGGCAGGGCTGAGCGCTGTGGGGGCGGCAGTGCCCTGGTTGCTTTGGAAAATCCCCGGGAGGGATGTCTGAAGCCTGGTTTCGTATCCTGCAGTGCACAGGGAGAAATTCCCGCTGGGGGCATGGTTGGCAGTAAATGATCCTTGCTCCTGCCACGCTAGCAGGGAGCTAATCCCGGTGGGACAGTGGCACCGGTACCCGCTGTGCCTGGGGGGATTTGGATCAGTCGGCAGCATCTCGATATAGGGCCCGGGTAACCTTTTGCTTTTTTATCGCGGTGACTCCTTGGGACCTGTGCCAAAGCAGCGCGGCGTGCGTGCCAGCAGCGTAGTGACAGTGTGGCTGGGCGAAGCGATGAACAGGCTGATGGGGAACTCGGCGGCATTTGGGTCGGTGCCATGTGCACTTGCTCTTGCCTGTCGCCCCCCACGTGGGCTCCCAAAGCAGTCCCCCCGTGCTGGAAACAGCTGAAGCTTCACCCCGGCTCAGTAATCGGGGTTTTGCCCACTTTTGGCTGGCGTCCGGGTGCCGTAGGGAATTTTCTGGCACGTCACCAAATACCTCAGTCTCTCCTGCTCACTTTTTTTGGGATGATGACCCTTCAGGGGTTTCCTGCGAGCTGAGCAGGGCACGGAGGAGGATGCCAGCATTTCCCGATCGGGTCAGTGGCCGTGCACCCACCTCTTGCAGCCAGCGGTTTGCCTGGAGAATCACTTTTCCCCAGCTTTCTGCAACCACGAGTCTGTGTGTCCATGGCATAACCACGCCTGCTCTGGCAATGGGAGGCAAGAGGACTGGGCACCCTCCGTACACCACTATAACACGCGTGCAACAACGCTGCTGCACCCATTACAGAAGGGATTTGTTGGGTTTTCCCTTCCTCTTCCTCGAAGGATTGATTATTCCCTATTGCAAGGGCAGGAGATGCTGCCTATTGGCATTCATCCCTGCAGAAGAAGGCCCGGTGGGGGGGCGTGTGCGGGGCCGGGCATCAGCCCGGGGGCCCTGCCTGGCTCTCGGGCTGGGGCGTTGCCCGTGCCCGCCGTGGGCGCTGGGAGCTCGGTTCACTCCAGGCTCTTTCCGTTCATCCNGCACGGACCGCAGGCAGCAAAGCTCCTGCCGCCGCTTCGTCCTCTGTCAAGCACACCCTGCGAGGGTGCAGCCGTGGAGGGTGGCGCAGCCCCGGGTTCGATTAGCATATTTTCAGGCTTTTTTCCCCCCCTTTGCCCTTTTATTTGTAGATCCGTAAAAATTACCTGATTCAAGAGCTTCCCCCCCAGCCCCAGCACATCCCTCGACAGCCGGAGTGGGGCGAAGCGCAGGGGGAAAGCCCTCGGGAACGGCTGCCAGGTCGCAGCCCCGTGCCCGTGGCGGGTTGCTTTGCTGGGACTCGTTTCGGGCACGCCTAGCAGCCGTGCCGTGCCGTCCGTTGCCCTCCGTGTGAGGAGCAGCTCAGGGTGCTCCGAGCAACCTCCTGGGCTTGCATGGGACTAGCGAGAGGATGGCGGTGGCGTGCTGGCAGCTCGGCCCCGTCACCCTTTGCACCTTTGCTTTGCACACCCCAGGGGAGCTCCAGCCTGGAGATATCCCATACCTACATCCCTGCATCCCACAGGGCACAGGCAGAGGAGCGTTGCACCACACCGTTGTAATGCAAGCTCCCGGCGCTGTGTCCCGGTGCAGGCGCCTCAGTGCGAGACGGTGTTTTGGAGTCGGCGCTGCCGGCAGTGCGGCTTTGGGAGCATCTGGTCTCCAGAACCCTACGGTGGAGGAGGCGAGCTCACCGGACCCTGTTTCTCCCAATCTTTTGGGGGTCTTTTGCTTTTGGGTTTGGATTTAGCAGCTCGGTGATGGTTTTTAGCTTGCTTTCCCTGATGCAGAGCAGAGAGCAGGGCTGCAGCCAGCCTTCCTGGGGCTGACTTGCTGGGGTTCGCCCTGGACGAACACCGGGGCCCTCCTCAGGGAGGAGAAACAACCCTCGCACAGTGCCTGCAGTGGAGGAACCTGCTTCGAGCACCCACCCATTACCCTGTCCCTGGGGACGAGCTGGGACAGGGACCCCCGGGGCATGCAGCCCCCCCCGCCCTGCCCAGCGGCATCCCCAAAAGCCCCTTTCTTGGCCATCTTGCATCAGGCACTAAAACAAAGCTTTTATTTCATGCTCTTGGCCTTAATCTGTCCACCCGCAGATCCTGTGCGTAAAAGGGAGATGAAATCCTTCCCTCTCGGGGGGATGTTGCGCGAGCGGGTGTGTTGGTGCTTGCCAAGGAGTCAGGCGTTTCAGCCGGAGGGTTTGTACGAACTCCGTGCGAAGCAGCGGGAGCTGGCTTAATAAAGCTGGGGCCCGCCGAGGTGGAAATGAAATGTAATGGCAGCTCCTTAAGTGAGGGTTGTGCCTCCTGTGCACCGTCTGAATTGGGTCCGATGGAAAAAAAGTCATCTGTGATTAAAGATTGACGGTAATTACATAATGGGTATGCACCAGATGATGCCCAGACAAGCTCCTTCCTGGGATTTCCCAACTTTTGGAGTGTTTAACTTTGCAATCATCCTAATGTGCTTCTACCATGGGGGGGTAATTATTGATATTACGGCAGCACCCAGTGCAATTGCACAAGGCTCAGCAGCGGCACCGCAGCCGCTGGAGCCGGGCTCGTGGGTGAGCCTGCCTTCTCTAATAGCCGGGGCAGCTTTGGGGCACGGTCGGGCACTAGAGATGGAGCTTCCCTTTCCATCCCCAGCATTGCAACGGCAAAAAAGAATAAAAAAATAAGAGAGAAAAGCTGCTTTTTGGCTCTATCGGCGAAGCAAGCGGGGCTTGCTCCGTGGCTGGCCGGTGACGAAGAGGCAACGTCAAGACGTTCTTGGTGGCGGGCCAGCTATTAAACCATGTATTTTAGCAAAAACCAGTTTATTTCTTAAGGTTTGTGTAAGCAATGGAAGCGGGGAGCACTGGGGGTGGGGGGAGCTTGCCTGGGATTAAACTCGCCTGAAAGCCAAACACGCCAAGCTCGCGAGCCCGGGGAGAGCTTAATTAAAGTCAAAGGAGAAGCGTTTCCAAGAAAATAATACGGGGTATTTAAATGGGATATTTTTGTTCTGGGCCCAGAATGTCTCCTTTCCCTCTTCGGTGTCAGCTTTAATAAAACAAAATGAGATCTCCAAGAAAAACAAATTGGAGCTCTTAAAAGGCGCTGCGGAGATAAAAATCAGTAACACTGTTGCTGGTAACACCTTGGGTTATTAAAACGGAAAGAATGCTAACGATGCGATTTGCATCGGCCTTTCTTGTGGCTGCGCCCTGGTGGGAGCCCGCTCGCCCCGGGAGGGGGGCGCGGGCACGGCATGGCCCCGGCGCCCCTCACCGTGGCCTCTGGGCTGGGGTGGGGGTGTGGGGAGCGGGTGGCTTCGCTGGCCAGGCAGATTGGGGCGTATTTGGGAAATGGTCACGCGGGCGGGATTTTGGAGGGCTTTACTGTTCTTTCCTAAGGCCGGTGAATACCACTCTGCCAAAAACTGGCGGGGTCAGGAGCAGCGCTGAGGTCCAATACTAAAAGATTTGAAAAACTGGCAAGAATCAGGATTCGGGGGACACCAGACTTAAAAAACCAAATCAAATCAGGGCTGGTCTTGTTGGAAAAGATGCAATAGCCCATCAGAGCTCTTTCAGAGGCAACAAACGCGTGGATAAAAATACCAAGCTGAACTTATTATGGCCTGAGAGCTGCTGAGCGCGGCTTTGCTCGGCACGCTGAGACGCTGGGCTGGGGAACTGGGGTCGCCTCCTCTAAAACCAGCGCCCCGATCCAGCTGGTACAGCTGAGCGTGCCGAATCCTGTACTGAAGGGCTGCTCTCAAAGTGCCCCGGCCGGTGGCAGGCTCTCCCGGCTGCGTGGCTGCAGGTTGCTCCCCAGGATGCGTGGAGGGCTGGGGAGCAGCCGGTGATGTGGTTTTGCATTTTGGTGCCTCGACCATCCGCTTCTACCTTCCTGCAGGAGGAATGGATTAAACGCTGCCCCTTTTTTCCCATGTGCTTCCATCCTGGCCAGAGCTGACCGTCTCCTGGTCGGAAGCTGGCAGCGGCCACCAGTGCCTTCCCCGGGTACCACCCGAGGTCTGCGGGGATGGAAGCGGCATGGTGCGTGGGCACGGGGGTGACGCTGCTGACCCAGGTTCGGGGCGAGGAAGCCCAGTGCTGCCGCAGGGTCCTGTCTGTCTGTCTGTCTGTCTGCCAAGCAGGGGGATACTTTCGGACAGGGTGGCTTTAAAATGCCCGGCGTGATGCCATCCACCCCGTAAACCCAACCCGCCCCTGCGTGCCAGTGGGACGGGGCTGCAGAGGCCAGCTCCTGCCTCGCTGCCGTGCCCAGCTCCATCAGATAAGGCAATTATAGCTTTATCGCTTAATTGCAGAGTATAATAATCGCAGAGTGTTATTGAGATAGGACGTTGCCAAGGGGTGAATATTGGCAGTGTTGTGGTTTTGGTTTTTTTTCTTTTTTCAAAATAAACTCGGCGGGGCCTTGGCACTGCTGGAGGTGTGAGGTCTTCACAGGGCTCTTCCTGCCCGTACCCCATCGCGTCCCCTGCCTGCAGGGAAATTCAGCATCAAATAAAAGCCGTGCCGACCGCCCCGATGCCAGGGAAGCTTGCCCGCAGTCGGTGAGAAACCAGCCTGGGAGGGGAAGGGGTGAGGACCGACAGGGATGTTGTCAACCACTTTCTGGATGGCTTTTCCCTTGCACCTTGGGAATGCGGTTTCCATCCCTTGCAGGTTTTTCCTGTCCTGCTTGGCAGGTTGCGGGGTGCATGCTTGCCGCTGCATGTGGGCATCGGGCTAATGCTGGGTAGCCGGATGCCCTCGGGAGGGAGAGCCGGGCGTGCATCCTAAAGCCCTTGCGCGAGGCTTTTCCGCTCTCGCTGTCGCGTGTGAAATGCTCGACCGGTGCCCCTGAGCCGAGCTGGGCAAAGGAAAATTTCATATTTGGCAACTCTTTCCCAGCCTGCTAGGGCTGGTGTGGGAGAGCGAACGGGACATCGGCGCCGATAGCCGGAGCTCTGCTTGTCTCCGACCCGCAGGGTCCCGGTTTTCCACTGTCCCCATGGAACCCTGTGGCCGTCAAGGTGGCTGTGCGCTCCCGGTGTCAGGATTTGCGGCATTTCCCTGTCCAGACTGGCCTGGCTGGGGATTTTCTGTCTTGAAAATGGGAATTTTCGAGACCCATATTGGTGCAGGGTGGGTTTCTCACCAAGAACTGAAGTTTTGCCGTCTCTGTCCTGACGTCTGCAGGGTAGGGTGATAAAAACTCAGGGCGTCTGGGGACAAGGGATGGTGTCACAGGCTTTTAGCTGGGAGAGCCTGGCCCTTGGGATCTGCATTTTGGGAGAGGGCCTTTATTAAAGGAGATTCGTATGAAATCAAGTGTGTTGCCCAAAGCTAAGAAATCATGGCAGATTTTTTTTTTTTTAAGCTATTAAACTCTGCCCTGCTTCAGTTCGTCAACCAAAGCGTGAACCAAACAGCTCAGGAGTGGAGGTACTTCAGGTCCTGGTTTGACCTCTGTGGCTGGCTGTTAACCCCCGCTGGCCCATCCTAAATTACACCCAGAGATAAAATTAGCCCCAGTCTGGATTTCAGAGCTTGTTTCCTTCCCTTGGGACAACATCCCCCCGATCCCAGGTTTCCCACCCACCCCATCTGCAGCCTGCCCCCGCCACCGTTTGTGTCCCACTGGCCTCATAAGACAAAACATGCCGCAGAAAAAAGCAGAAAGCAGTTTTTACAGCAGGGTGGCGGAGAGTTTTTCTGCTCGGTGAAGGCGATTGCTTAGATTTTTATTGCAGGATGAAGAGGGGAGAAAGAAAAAAAAAAAAAAAAACCAAACCAAAAAGCTGTTGGGAAGATGATGCCAGGCAGAGCAGCATGAAAAGCAACGTCTTTGGGGGTTTTAATGTTTCCTCTGCTGCCAAAGCAGGAATTAGCTATTGCAAAATGTCAGGCATCACCAGGTGATGTTGGCCCCCTGGCCACACGTGGCACTTTTTGCAGCAGATAGCCTTTTCTTTCATCACTCGGGCCACCTGGCTATGCCGGGGCAAAGCTCAGGCTTCGTCTGAGCATTTGAATTTGGGAAGATGATGAAGAGCCAAAAAAGCAGGATGCCGGGGCCGGTGTGCAAGCGACAGGTTGTTGGCTGGTTTCCCCATTAGTCAGGGCTGGTGACGAGTCAATCTCCTTTTCCATTTTCTTACGAATGAATCAGTTTTGGCTCAGCCTGATGGTCAGACTGGTTGAGCGAGAAGCAGCTGGTATTAGTCTCATTAGCAATCGAGACAGAAGCGAGCCTCTCCCTGGCTCTGCAAATGCCGTGTGATCCCCAGCTGGCCCGCAGCCGCCGTCTCGGTGCCCGGCGGGACTGGCAGCAGTGCGGGACCCCCCCGAGCCCCGGCTTGGGGAGGGGTTCGGCTTCTCCATCACCCCGTTCCCTTACACCTCCCTGTGCCTCCCGGCTCCTCGACACACTGAAGCTTCATGGCCAGGTTAAACCAAGTGGCGGATGCAAATGGGGGTCTGCATCCTGTGCTTTCTGCTGTCCTAGTGCCTCTGTCCTTGGTCAGTGCTGCAGCACAGATTTCTGGANAAGTCGCCTGTGGTTGCTGCTCAGCTGCAGCCAGGGCGCACGGCTCGGCTGCGTTCGCTGCTCCAGTCCTCAGGTGGCCCCAGTTCGGAGTTGCTCCTTGGCCAGCAGAAAGGGCTTGACATTTTGCCGCGACTTCGGCTGTAGCAGTTGGGATCTGGGAGCCCTTCCTGCCCCGGGCGAGGACCCGGGGAAGGGGTACGCCGGCAGCAGCGAGCCTTGTGGCTGCAGACCCCGTGGTGCAGATTTACCCTGGTCTCGCTGGTCTTTTCTTCGCTGCTGGCACACGGCACACACACTTGGCCCCGCCGTGGCATTTGGCACCCCTGCCCCGCTCTGCCCATCTGTAATGCCACCGCCACGCGTGTGCACCAGCTCGCCGCGGCCAGGCCGAGCTTGGGAAGGGAGAGCTCCGTGTCGGGGTCGTTGCAGAGGCTGAGCCCTTCCTGAGCAATCTGATAATGCTTCAGTAAACAGACCGTCCCCAGCGCTGTCACGGAGCGGCTGGTGGGCTGCTGTCCTCCAGCAGATCTCCACGGGCCGGTGCTGGGGCGAGTGGCGGGGTTAGATCCACCCCACGCTCGGAGCTTTGCATCCCGGGGCTGCCCGTGGCCCCCCACATTCCTCCTTACCCCAAAATCCCAGGGGGTTTCAGCTCTACGCTGCTGAAGCCGCTTGACCCCTGCTCTTCCCTTTGCCCCTGGGCGTGGGTGGGCTTCGTGGGAGAAACTGGAGCTCAGCAGCTTGAAAACAAGCCCGGGGACTGCGGCGTGTGTTACCTACAGCAATCCCATGCCTGGCACCTGCGGAAACAGGGTAATTTTGATTCCTGCCCCTACCCCAAAATGCAGTATTTCCATGGGGAGGAAGAGGAGGCTCCCTGGCTGCGGAGGTAGGATGTATGGCTTTTAAACCTGAATCACAGGAGGACCAAAACTTACCCAGTAACCGATAGAAACCTTCATTAACCTGCTCTGTTATTTATTCTGATTTCAAAGCCCTTGATGCAGCAAAAAGCGAAGACATTTCTCCGGGGAAGCGCATTAATGTTTCACCGGGCTTCGAAGCACTTTGCTGCCGAGGCACTTTGAATGGTACGGGCTGTCCCCACTTCCCCTCCGTCTCGTTAAACATTGTGCGACTGCGGGGAAGCCACGGCGCGGCTCTGCCCGCAGCCGTCGTGTGGGCTTAAGCCCTCAGGGGGTTGCTTTTTTGATATGTATGTGTATGTGTGTGTATATACATAGATGCACGCAGGCATATATAGGCACATATATGTATATGCGTGTGTATATGTATTATGGATCCGTATTCAAGGTGCATTGGCAGGAGCTGGAGGGCTCAGGGCTGGGTTCCTGAGATGCTAATGGCAAACACGGGGCTGGGTACCATCCCACGCAGGAAACCCCGACGCCTCGGCCGTGGCTTTTCTCCACCCGCCCGGAGCATCAAAGGGCAGGGCTGGCCCTTCCCCGCACCGCGGGGCAGCTGCCGAAGCCACCCGGCGTCTGAAAAACTTTCAAATGAGAGCAGGTCAGCCAAAAGTAACAGCCCATTGGCAAAGGGGTATAACCTGTTTCTTGTTAGAGAAAAAAAAAATTAAATAAAATAAAATATTGCTGTTCAGTTTCCTTTAGCTATCGGATTTGCTTAATTACAGCATGGTCTGTTTTTCTGAGATATCCAGGTGTTCTCAAATATGTGCTTTAATGTAAAGAAACTCCAAGAGATTAAAATCACATGGATATTTTACCCCTCTTTTGGCCTCCGGCTATTTGGTTTAATGATGATACGCAAGTCTTGTGTCGTTCGGGGATTTTTTTCCCCATCAGTAGGCTTCAGGAGCACTATCCAGAGATGTTAGTGTCTCTGTGTTGGAGACGCAGGGGAAACTCTCCGGCACCAGAGGAGGAAATAATTTCCTGATGGCCATCGGGAGAAGAGCCCTGATCTTCCACGACAGAGCCGTTTTGCCGCACGGACACAGCCGGGGCAACCCCGGATGCTGCCCTGGCTGTGTGCCCGCTCGCGAGCTCCGCTCAACCTGCTTACAAACAGCTTTTCTTCATTTATTTTGATTTCTAAAGATATTCACTCAATGGAGGAGACTCCCCAATGGATCCCCCACTGCGGTCAGTCATCACCTCGCGCCATCCCTCGTGCCGCGGGAGGGTTTGGGCTGGGGCTGAGCACCGGCGCCGGCCCGGGGAGCCGCCGGCGTGGTGGGAGAGCCCAGATTGAAGAGGCCATTGCAGGGAGGCGTTATCTCCTTTGCGAACGAAGCTCGGGGGCAAAACAACTTAAAAGCCGACTGGCGCAGCCTGGAGAGGGGCCTCCCTTCGGAAAGCACCCGCAGCAGCCGCTGCTGCCGCCTAGATTTTCCCTTTCATATTTCTAGCCCCGTATATAGTCTGGTATTGGGCGGACTTTGTCTTCGGGGAAAGTGGGGCCTTGTTGGGTGTAAGCAAATAAGTAACATAACTGAAATATTTTGATAATATTCGGGCGGGCGGCTCTGCTCGGGTGCCGTGGGGGAGGCATCGCTGCCGCCCCAGCGCTCTCTGTTTCGGGGCGCTTGCCCCAGGGGGCTCAGGCTGAGGTTGCCGCAGCATTTTTTTCCCCCGGAGCTTGGGGGGGTCTGTGGGGTGGTTACGGGCCCGGGGTGATTGGGGGGGAGGATGCTGCGATGCAGCACTGCAGCGGGGCAGGGCCAGCAGTGCCGGCAGTACACGTGGGTGCCGCTGGGAGGAACGCGGGGGATGCTTTCTTCCAACCTCGCTCATCCTCGGGGTGCCCCAGCCTTGGCCGATGGGCGCTTGGAAGATTTGGCTCTTCCCAGGCCGTTCCTGTCCCCATCCCACCGGAGGAAGGCTGCTGGCAGGTCCCTGCCCGGCTCCCTGCAGCACATGCACCCAGCTGGGGCACAGCCGCGCTCCGCGCCGCTCTCTGAAGGATCAAACAGCCTTCGGGGTTCAAAAGACAGCAGGCGGCTGTGGACCGTGGCCGGGGTACCCCGACACGGGGCTGGGGGTGACGTAGCTGTCGGGGGTGGCAGGAGCCGTCCCTCCGTGCAGGGCTCCCGTGTGGTGGGTTTTTTGGGGAGGTGCCTTTACAGGCTGTTGGGGTGCAGTGTGGCAAGGGCCAGGCACCGCATTGCACTGGAGGGGACGGGCAAGGGACAATTAATTATTAGTCAGTCCCCAGGAGGGACATGGGAAAGTGTCTCCACTGAGCACCACACGCCGGGAGGGGGTTGGGTCAGCTGGGAGATGTGGAGGAGAGGAGGGGGAACGATGGGCAGTGCTGAAGCCCGGGCTGGGGTTGTCCTGCTGGAGGAGGGAAGGTGCATCGCTGCCTTCAGCTCCCTAAAAAGTTGTCGAAAAGGTAATAAGCTGTTCTCGCTGTCCGGTGAGGGACAGGTTGCAAAGCGATGCTTTGAAATTTTGCAGCAAGGAACGTGTTGGTTGGGAGAAGTACTTGGAGTGCAAGGAGACCAGCCCTTGTCTAGGGAAGGTTGGAGATGCCCATCACCAGGGAGTTTGGAGAAAAGGCTGGGCAGAAGTCTGCCAGGGCGGGGAGGAGACCGCAGATGTCCTGCAACGGCACCTATTTGTCTGAAAAATGGTGGTTTAAGTGTCTGGGCTGGGTGGAGGAGCTGTGGCCAGGGCTCCTGGGTTTGGTCTCAAGCATGCTGTGACTCTCCCCTTAACGGTCAGGGCTGGCAAAGGGCTGGAAGTATTTTTCTTTCTGAGTATCCCTTAATTAACTGAAAGGGAAGGCTGTCAAGTAGCCGACCAGGAGGGGAAAAAGATCTTCATGAGCCTGTGACCAGCCCAACATTTTGCCTCTGTTTATTCTTCCCGGCCTCTTTGTTTTCCCTTTGAACAAAAAAAAGGGTGTTTTTCTCTTTCCCTCCATTTAACTGCTATTTATTTGCTGGTAAGTGGAAGGAATTCAGCTGGGATCAGCCCGGTTCCTGCCAACAACTGGAGTTGAAAAGTTTCCGTGGGGAAGATGTAAGAGCAGAGCAGGGGGGTTGTTTTCCACCCGCCGCTGATCCTCGCTCTGCGGGCCCCTGCGTCACGGCCAGCCAGGTTGGGTGGGTTTAGTTCTCCTTTTTGTCTGAGATGTTGACAAGTGCCCCTGGGAGTTGCAGTGGGAGGAGCGCGGACCTGGGCCGGAGGGTTTCTTCTCACCGTTAATGGGAAACAGAAGACGGCTTGGGAGAAATTTGGCAAAGAGGGAAACTCTTCTGTCTCTTCCAGCTTGGAAAAAAGCATCCTGTCTCACCCCAGCCTCCCCGCAGAAGGCGGAGGGTTCCCAAACACAGCCCAGGCGGGGTTTGCTGGCGGCGGGGGGAGAGGAGGCAGAAAGCGCCTAGTGATTTTGCAAGGGATGGAGCAGTCTTGGACCACCAGCCGCGTTTTGGGAGGGGTACGCAACCTGCCTCACGTTGGGGGCCGGGAGCCCTCCCGTCTTCTCCCCAAGGCGTCAAAGGGTTGGGATGCCCCAGGTGCTTTCACCCCAGAGTAACGTTGGGGATTTTGGGGTCCCGCAGCCATGCCTTGGGTATAACATCACCATGTAGATGGAGACGCGATGCCAGCTGCGGTGGTGGGTTTGCGCTGGGCATAGGCACCCGCAGGGATGCACATGGACGCTCTGTCTGGCCGGGAGATGGCCTTGACGTAGAGAGCCCCATCAGCGTTGACCCCTCGACCCAGCCCACGAGCTGCGGCGCTGCTTTGCCGTCTGCTCTGATGTGTGCTGGCCGGGAGCCACGACCTCTGCGTCCCAGCAGCGTATCACAAAGCCAGCTGAGCTGCTCTGAGCCGGGGAAATGCCGTACCAGTCACGTGCGTGGGACGGCTGGCAGGGCACGGGGGCGCAGGTGAGCACGGGGCAGGGGGTGAGGTGCCCCCGGGGTCACCTTCCTGCCCTTTTGGGGTTCCAGGTGTCCCCCCAAAAGTGGCAGCACTCATCTGGGTCTCAGGCTGGGAAGCGGTGGCCGGTGCTGGCCAGGCATATGCCCCAGCGCTGCTGGCCCGGTCCTGGTGGCGGTGCCAGGCTGGGATGGGCTGGCAGGCTGCCCCTCACACAGCTCGTGTCCTCGCAGGCGCCCACCCCCTTGCATCCTCCCTCCCCTGTTTGCAAACGGGGTGTTTTTGCCTTGGATGGACTTGCAGAGTGGTCTCTTGGTGCTGGTGGTCTCCAAAGGGAGATAAAGCAGTGGGGCGAATTCCTGAAGCTCCTCCGCCCCCGTCCCCCAGCTGCACTGTCCTCCCAGTTGTTTGTGTGCTGCGGGAACTGGTTACCAGCACGAGTCTGCCAGTTATAAGAAGTGGCCGTGGTGGGGATTCAGAGGAGATGACACGTTTTGGGGCTGGGGGAAGAGGAAGGGTGTTGCCACCACCCTGTTGGGGACAGGAGGATGGCCGTGGCAGGGTGTGAGTGCTGAGCTGTTCCCAAGAGAGCACCTCACACGCTTGTACAAGCGACTGGAGGAGGTTAATCATAGTCAAAGCCCAGTGAAGTTTGCTCAGGTCACGGCTTTTCCAAAGGCTTAAAATTTCGGACGTGCAGCAGCCGGTGTCCGGGGCCACAGCTGACCCACACTGTCCCGCCGGAGTTAATCATTGCTGTCGGCTCCGGGACCTGCCCGGCTCCAGCAATGGGAACTGTTTCCGCAAAAACACAGGATGAAGAGTCAGCACATGGGGCCTGGAGGAAACCCCAACCTACCAGGGTGCGTAGGGCTGGGGAGAGCCGGGCCCCCTAACTCTGACCCTGACCCCGACCCCGACCCCGACCCTAACCCTGGCCCTGACCCTGACTCTAACCCTAACCCTGACCATAATCCTGACCCTAACCCAAACCCTAACCCTGGCCCTGACCCTGACTCTAATCTTGACCCTGACCTTGACCCTGACGCAAACCCAAACCCTAACACTGACCCTAACTCAAATCCTAACCCTGACCCCGACTCTTTACTCTCCCTTTCATTTTACAAGGTGGATATTGTGTTTATTGCCCTGTTGGAAGCAATATGGTCACCCAGAGCGGGGCAACCTGGAGCAGCTGCTGGCAGCCGCGTGGGAACCCCCGCTCTCCCCACTTGCCCCCGTGGGCCCCGTGCTGCCGCCTGTGCTTGGGGCTGGACGGGGGGGAAGGACCTGGTCTGCTTCGGTCACCCAGTCCCAGCTGGGAGGTCCCTGGGGGCTGCTGGTCCAGCCCCGAGCTGCTACGCTGGGAGATGTGGCCACTGTGTGCTGGGAGTGTGTAAATACCAAATTCCTCCAAATTAAGCCCAGGAATCATGAAACTTGGGGTCTGGCCCCCATCTGCTTGCCTCGCTGAGAGTTAGTTCTCCAAAATGGGGCTGGGGGCTATTGGTTTCCCCACCGTGCTTTCCCCACCCTCCCGCTGCAGACCTGCCAAATAAACACGGGGGCTCCTGTCCGTCGGGTGAGTGCCTGCATTGCAGTGGGGGACATTCGAGGGGCATCGCAGCTGGGGAGAAAAATTATATTAAAAAAAAAAAAGGAAAGATGGAAAAAGTCAGGAGGAAGGCCTCCTGGGTTTGGCACCGTGTGTTTGGGTGAGCACCGGGAGCTGTGGGGGCAGCCGGACCCCGGGCCGGTGCCTGCGGTGCTGCGCTCGCTGCTGGTGTTCCTGACGCTGGAAGGGGTTTTTTTTATATATATATAAAAAAATACTTTCTTCTCCCCGTGGGTGTGTTTTGAAAAGGGGCTTGGGAACAATGAGGATTAACAAGCAGATAGAGAATTAAATGCAGGGTTTGAGTCTTCAAATGTGTGCACATTTCAGAGCGCCTGTTTGTGCCAAGATAAACTCCGTCAGGAATAAACATCGTTTTACATGAAAGGCTAATTACAGATTGGCGCTCCGCGGGCGGGAGGAGGGAATTTTCACCAATTAAAATGGAACTTTTCTGTTTTTCATAAAATTGCTGGATTAAAACACAGCCAGGGGGTGGTGAGGTGTTTGACAGCGCAGTTGAAGGAGGGGATGCTCAGTGCTTTTTCCCCCAGTACTAACGAGGCTCTGCCAGTTCATTCAGGCAGAGGCTGCATTGGGGCACTGGTTTTGCCCAAGAGCGGTTGAACCCCGAGAGCTGCCCTCCAGGCATGCAGCCCTGGGCTCTCACCCGGGGAGATGGGACCTGGGCAAACTTGGTCCAACTTGGAGTCACCCAACATCAGGAGAGATTGGAGTACCAACATCTCCAGCCTCCTCGAGGGTGTAGGTCATGGAAAGACGTCAGAATGGGACGTGGTGGATGGGAGCCCATGTTGAGATGAAGTTGTTGCGACAGTAGCTCCTATTTGTTGGGTAACTTTAGTGTGTGGTAGGTGAATCATCTCTCAAAAATTGTAAGCCAGAAGGCAACACGGAGAAGAAAAACCTTCCTGGCCTGCCGAGGGGAGTGCTGGGGAGAAAAATCCAGCCTGGGCACATGGGGGGTTTCAGCTGCAGAACACATGCTGCCTTGTTGCTTTTGGATGGATTTCACAAGAATTTACATTTCTGGACCGGCTCTGGAGCCTCCAAGACCGAGCGGGAGCTGGGCTGCGGACGGGGAGGACATGATGCAGCTCAGACACGAGCTCGAACGCCATTTTGCTCTAACCGGGGTTGAATTTTATGGGCTTGGAATGAAACGATGCAAAATGTGGCTGGGGCTGAGTTTCTCCAAGACGTTCAGTGCATGAACCTCAGGCAAACACTCCGCGCCTGCTGCTTGCCAAGCAAAACCACAGATTTGTCTCCATCCCTACTTAACGTGGCCACAGGGCAGCTAATATTGGGACTTTTCTCTCACATAAGCCGATATCTGTCACTTAGTGGTTGCAGGAGGTGGCCTGGGCATCATCTCTTAAACGTCCCCTGCGTCTTTGAGAGCGAGGGAAGGCAGAGAGGCCCGATCAGGAGAGATGTGGTGGTGTTTTTAAAGCAAAGTACATTCCCAGCCTGCTCTGCTCCAGTGCCCTGTGCTCCTGAACCAGTTAAAAATTGATCTTTTAAAAGTCTCCTGTGGCAAAGACTGGATGGATGCTTGCTGGGTCTGGTCTCTGAGTAGCTGTTACATTATCCATGGTCATGGGACCATGCCGCGATGACGGTAGCTGCCACTTCTCCTACAACATTCACATTTTTCCTTACTCTGTCCTAATACCACCATGAACGGGACACTGAAAGGGTCTTTAGTCAGACCTGGCCTTGAATAATTCCTCTGAATAATTCCATTTATTCCAATTTTCAGGCTGTTTTGGAGTTGTTTTTGAAAGAAGGGAGGGGGTAGAAGTCAGCCAGACCTGATAAAAGAGGACTTTGTTCTGAAGCTTTAGGGTATGGTACCAAGCAGGGCTTGCTATACAATTAATGAGTTTATCTGGCTTATAGCTGCACGTGATGCACGGTGGCTGCCACCGCACCGCACCACCACCTCCCATCCAGAGGAGCCCGTCTGCTCCTCAGCTTCGGTTTGTTGCTCCTCAGCTTCGGTTTGCTGCTCTTTAGCTTATTTTCCCTTCCTGCCGTGCATTGCGGTGGCCTTCTCAGATGTGACTTTGCGTCTGCCTTTATTTAAGCCTTGACCAACCCGCCCTGGGATGTGCTCAGTCCGCAGGGGGTGTTGAGCACATGGGGCCGAGCCATTGGGAGCACTTCAGGCTTTACTTTGAGTGAGCAAGCTGATGACGCAAATTGCTTTTTAAGGGCGCAAGATAAAACAGCTGCTTCATTTTCACTGCAGATGTGCTCTGGGCAGCACGCATTAGCTCCGCAGAGGAGGGGTTACAGTCATCCGCTTCCCCACATCGTCTGCGTGGGCAGGGCCACCAGGTTGCTCGGGCTCCCAGGCCACCCGAAAAGGGAGCCAGGTAGGGCTGGGAAGGGCTTTGAAGATGCGTGATGAGGATTGTTATGCCAGCAGAGTTTCCCTGTCCCCAGAAAGCACAAGTCAAGAAATTACTTATTTCTTGGAGGAGCAGTACAGACGGGGAGATGGAGGTGAATTACCTTTGGCTGCCCCGTCTTTCCTCCGAGAAATGCCAGGTGCCTGGGGATGGTGACCCTCGGCAGCATGTCCCCGTCCCCTCCAGCGGCCGCCCTGTCCCGGCCACATGGCGCGAGCGGGAGAAGCCACAGGAAGCGAGGGAAGACACTTCCTCCAGCGGCGGATCTGAGGTCACCTCCTGGTCCTTGATCCCTCCAGCCTGGGGTATTTGGGTCAGCGGGGAAGCACGGCTGAGAGCGACGTCCCTTCCTTCTCTCTCCCTGGAGATTCGTTTTTAAAGGAACAAATAGACTCAGCCGCAAGTACTATGCAGTATGATTTTTTAATGATGTTTTTTGGAACAATGAGCTAAATAGCAGGGGGGTTTGGATCTGCGTCTCAGAGTGGTGACATTTTCCCCTGTTGTTTCTCACCTTCCTGCGCCCACCTTGCTCTGCTCCGTGGCGCTCAGAAACCTTTTGCTACTCAGGAAAATACCGGCAAGGAAGGAGCTTTTCATCCTTTTGGGATGGCCTTGCTGGAAAGAAAGCCGATCTGGTGTCTGGCATGTGGGACCCGCCTGGACTGACCCCGGGGGCCCTGCTGCCGTGAACGCCTAGACATGGTGCTCACAGCCCTCCCTGGCCCCTTGGCATTGCCAGCCCCATTGCAGGTCCTGACCCCCGCATGGCAGTCCTTCTCTGCCATAGGGTCCCCAGCAGTGGTGTCACCCACTGCCGGGAGGATGCGGTGGCCGAGGCACACCTGGTCCCAGAGCTCCTCCATCATGGGCACAGCTTGATGGTGCAGGGCTGGTGGGCAAATGGGTCACCTCCCCGGTTTTTACTCCATTGTGAGCCCAGAGTGAGCGGTGCTGGGGAGGACGGCTCAGCTTGGCCATGTTACCCACATCTCCTACACCACTGCATCACTGTTCCCCTTGGAGATCTTCAGCTGCTGTCTTCCCCTGTCCGTGTTGAAGGCCACGTTGCTTTGGACCTGCCATGGGCCAACAGTTTGGCTGTCTTCATTAAGTCAAGGTGGGAAGGAGCAATTTGGGGAGCGTTAGCTGGAACTTTACCCCCTGTGCGATCACACTGTGGGAGAGCTGCTGGTGGGATGCTCTCCTTGGTCAACCTTTCTGCTCCAGCAAAGGGGCACCGGCCCCATGCTGGGCTCTTCCTATACCCCAGAGCATCCTCAGGACCACCGGGAAGGTCCCATCAGCTCTGGAGGAATCTGGGGCTGCATGTGGCCTGGGCTCGGGTGGCAGCTTGGGCTGCTGCAGTCCCCCAGCCTGCTGCCATCCCTGCCGGAGCAAGCAGCGAGGAGTGGGGTGCGTGCACCCGGGGCGTCACAGCTCCCCGGCTGCTGTTTTACTACCTTCAGGAGGGGCTGCGGCTGAGAGCAGGGTGGCATGGATGTGGCTGGTCCTGGCGTAACTTGCAGTGCCAAGCAGGGTCAGCAGAGAGGTGGCTATCAGGGAGGGACAGCACGTGTTGAGCCACCTCTAATATGGCCAGCCCCCAAATCAGAAGTCATCTTCATTCCCCCTCGCAAAAGGAGAGTGCTTTCAAGACCTTTTTTTAACTAAAAAAGGCGTTTCTGAAGCCTTTGGTGTTTCTATAAAGGCATCCCTTGGAGAAGGGGTTTCTCGGCCATCACCAGCCAGGTCCCACCACAGCAGCTCCAAAACCAGCCCCTTCAGCTGGCACTTCCAGGAGGTGGTTGGATTTATGGCACCTCGAGACTTGATCAAGTCTTAACCCGACTCCTGTCCAAATTCTGCACAGCTCTTAAGCTCTTTCCAGCCCCATCCTCGGCTGGATTCAGTCCATCGTTTCTTTTAGGATCTGCTTGATCGCACTGCGCGGCTGATAAGGCTTCACGCCTCTTGTCAGGGCTTGTCTTTGTGTGTTTCAATATCTCGCCCAGGTTATCAGCCACAGAAGGTTGCGAGGTGTGGCCGGGCTAGGAATTAACCATCTCATCCAAACCCTGTGGAAATCAGAAACAAAGATTCCCCCCCCCCCGCTTTTCTTTTTTCCTGTGGGCTTTAAATCAAGTCGTAACTTCTCCAGCATCTGAGGAGCTGCCGAAGAGAAGCCCTGACTCAGGCTGGTTAAGCCCCGTCTGGTTTCCACTGGAGGAATGGCTGCCTCTTCCCTTCGTGTCCAGGAAAGTCCAGGAGAAACTTCAATACCGCGTTACACAGGTTGCCGGAAAGAAACCCTTCATCCCCCGGGGTGGATCCAGGGACCCCGGCTCTGTGTCCGGAGGGCAGGTTTGGGGCTATGCTTCACCTGAACCCCGTTTTTTTCCCAACCCGTGGGTTTCTGCCATGGGTTTCCTCCAGCCTTGCCCTGACCCAGGGGAAAGGAGTTCACCACCATTGCGCTGGGGATAAAACAGGGGGGTAAATTGTGCAACCCGCTGTCCGGGGGCTGTTTCGGTGTAAATCACGCCGGGACCGGAGCCGGGGCCGAGGCGGCTTTCTCCTGCCCCCAGATTTTGCCGAGGTTTCCTTCCAGCGCTGGAGCTCGCCCAGCCCTCCCGGCTTCCCGGGGCTTCGCTGGGAAGTGCTGGGAAGACAAAACCCTGCTCTGGAAGTGAGGCTATTGTTCTTACTAATTTTAACTTGATGTTCTTCCCCAAGCCTATTTTTATTCATTGCTTGTGGTAAGCCCTTTCTCTAAGGTAGAGCAATTTGCCACGGGACTCTTTTTTTGTGTTTACCGATTTTGAGTGATATCTCCTTTTTACAAACCCAAAGCTGGAGGAGCTTTTAAGCGCCCGTTGCTGAGCCTCTCGCCCCGGGTTTGCTTTGATCTCTGCAGGTGAGTATGCATTTTTGGGGCCAGAGATTGATATTGCTTATTTGCATGTAAATCTCTGGGTTATTAAGATCAGAATCTGGCCCTTTAAATTTAATACTTTGCTTTATGCTTTTATTTCCGCGTTTCTTAAAGTAATTTCCAAAAATAACAAACTTCAAACGTGACGGGGCCATCTAACGTTTTACTGCCTTGGCTGGAGTAGAAGGAACATTTCTGGAAGTATATTATCCAATTTAACGAGCCTTTCCCATCTTGGCTTCGCTCCCACCCCTCACCCCCTCTTGGAGTTGTTTTGGACAGCTCTTTGGAGCTGTGCCACCTAATCCTATTAGAAGGACTTTCATTACACTGTGCCTTGTGTTTATAACCGAGAAAATCAGCCGGAGAGGGGGGTCCTCTCCCTCTCCCTCGCCCTTTTGCATTTCGCCTGGTGTCGAGACGAGAGCCCGGCGAGTCCCACGAGGTTCCCGCGCAGCCCTTGCTTTTCTTTTTATTGCTCCGCTCTGCATTTATTAAGGAAGACTTCGGAGTAAATTGGGTCGTTGCGAACTTATAATTAATCTGGAAGGGTCAGTTCTTCCCAGGCTAGCGAGGGCTTCTTTGTGTGGTCCTTTTTGAAAGGCAGAGGTTGGAGAGGCTGTTATATAGCCAGGATTTGCTTTTAATAGGGACCTGGCTATTTTCTGAAAATCTCACGGCTCGTGAAGGATGGGTTGTTATTGTGCGGGGCTGTGCTAAAAGGGTTTGCAGAGCGCTCGGTTTGTGTCCAAAAAAACCAACCCTAAAAAAGGAATAGAAAAAGCAAGGAGCACATGTCCTGGGGTCTGCGCGGGGCAGATTGCGCTCAGCAGCCCAGAGCCAGTGCCTGAAGCTGGGAGATGCTCCAGGAGGTTCCCCCACTTGGGTGCTGGGTAGGGCTGGGGGCCCCTTGTCTGTCCATCTGTCCTGCCTTGCCCTGCGCCCTGCCGAGGGGACCTTTTGCTTCTCCTCAGAGCTGGTAGACTGAGATTTTTTTCCTTACCACATTGCTTTTCTTGAAAGCCTGCCCTTCCTCCCCAAAATAGTCACAGAAACCATTAAAGAAAGAAGGTGGAGGGCAGGAAGAAGACAACGGGCTGAAATAATCTGCAAATAATAAAAGTTTCTGAAAAAAGCCAGCCAGCCAGCCAGTGGTTTTCTCCAGAGGAGGGTCAGAAGGAGACATGAGATCACGGTCCCACCTGGGCATCACCCGGCAGGGCCAGGGATGTAATCTAACCTGGCACAACCTGTGTGTCTCCCATCAGCTCAGCTGCAGCGAGAAATCCCCGCTGAACGTGGGGCGAGGGGGAGGTGGGGCAGCCCTGGCTCTGGGGAGTGGGGAGCAGTGATGGATGAGTGTGGTACCTGGAAACGCAGAGCTATAACTCAAGGTATGAAACTCTTCATAGCCGAAGCCAGGGAGCAGAGGGCTCTGAGGAGCTCGGGGGGCTTTTGGCCGCAGAGATACCCCCTATGGAAGCGGCATCAGCGGAGGTGTCATCACACACACAGCAAGGGCCATTAGAAAAAAGGGGTGAAAGCTCGGTTGTTTCCCTAGGACACGTATGAACCCAGCGGAGGGGAATAAAGGGAAAACCTGGCTGTGCCTGCGTCGCATGGGCAAACAGCGAGATGCTGCAGATTGTGCCCCGGCCATGACGTTGGCGGGCAGCGCGAGCAGTAACCGTGTTATTTATGAGCTGCACTGTTAATTAACGGTGTGATGGGGCTGCCTCTCTGCCGAGACCACCTTCAAAGCTGGAGTCAGTCCCCGGCTGTTCTCCTTCCGGCACCTGTTTGATGTCCCACCCTGACCGTCACCTTTCTTCTCTCTCTCCCTAGCATGGGTCGGCTCCTTGGCCATGGGCATGATTTTTTTCTGCTCTCCCATCGTCAGCATCTTCACCGACCGGATCGGCTGCAGGACCACAGCAGCCTCGGGAGCTGCCATCGCCTTCATCGGACTCCTCTCCAGCTCCTTCACCAAGTAAGGCTGCAGAGGGGCCATCCAGCTTTTCAGCGAGCTCCTCTTCCTCACTGTTCCCTGCCACCCCCCTGCCTACACGTTGCTGCTGCCTTTTGGGGCAAAGCAGGTGGTTTCCATCCAGATGAGAGGTCTCCTGGAATCCCTACCACCCACGTGCAGCCCACGCGCGCACAGCCTGTTTCTCTCCAAATTGAACCAAGTTGCTCTTTTGTCCTTATATAACAAGAGAGTGAATTTTACCTGAGCGAGGGACTTTATTTTAGGGGATTTCAGCCTTCAGGTCCTTCATTTGGTCTTTGAAACAGGCAGCGAGAAGTTGGCACGCCTCTTGCGGACAGCTCCAAAGAGACGCTCGTGGACAAAACCGTTCTCCTTTGCAACCAATTTCACATTTGGTACTGAAAGTAAATTAATGCTTAAAATAATATCTCATGGGTTACACCTGGCAAGAGGGAGTTTCCATGCAGGGCAGACGGGGAGGGGGACGCCGGCGGGGTTTGGAGCAGTTTGTGCTGTTCCCGCGCTGGCTCGGGCATTTGCGGCAGCGTGGGGCGATTGCTGCTCCTCGTTTTCCACGGCTGATCCCGTGCCATGAATTTCTGCTGGCAGGCGCTTGCCGACGTGCAGGTGTACCTGATTCGATATGAGAATCTTTCCAACCCAAGACATTTGCATCTTTTTGGGGGCAAAAAGAGGTCACCTCTGGGGTCCTTTATGTGACACTTGTTAAACAGAGTCTCAAAGGCACCGTGGAGACACCCTCCAAGGCACTATTTGCCCCAGTTTTTCTGAATAAAAACATTGCTTTGGGTTGGATTTCAGTTAAAATCAATATTGTTTTAATTAAAATCCTTCAAGAAGTGGGGTTTTTTAAAGCAAATACACACTCGTTTCCTGGAGGGCGACTTGCCTGCGCTGTGCTCCTCCCTGCCCACCCTGCCCACGCGGGGCAGTGCGACACCAGCTCCCTCTTACTGTGGTCAGCGAGAGCCTGGTGCTCGCCCCAACCCTGGTTCCCTGTAGATCCGTGCTGTGTGATGGGTCCCCAGCTGCGGGAGCCCCCCGCTCCCCTGGGAGGGGGGAGGCGGCTGCTGAGCTTCCCAGCAAAGCCCCAGGGACTGGGGCCGATGGCAGCTAGGGGACTTGGGATGCTAAAACCATCTCGGTCAGCAGCACGGGCAGCGGCGTGGAAGGAACCACCCTCTGCGACTTCCTCTGCAGATGCCACCCCTTTGTATTTCAAAAGATAATAGTAATCAAAGTGCAGTCGATCCTGAGGGAAGGTATGCCCAAGCTCCTGGCAGTGCAGATCACAGGCACTTCCCATGTAATCTTGCTTTCCTTCTAATCAACGAAGCTTGGACATTTCCCCCCTCCCCGCCATTGTAAAACGTCCGTGCAAAGAAAAAGAGCTCTTGGGACCACATTGCTGCCAGTGGCTTGTTGTGTTCGGCTTAAAAAAAAAATCAAACAGTACGGGCAGAGAAGAATATTATTTCCAGGAGAGCTCCAGAGCTGAAATCCCCATTTCCTGCCCTCTCGCTCTCGGTTCACATTCCTTTGGCTGCCTTTTAAGGGAGAAAGGAGCCCCTTTGCAGCTGGACCACGGCCAGGGAAGCTGCCTTCGGCACAGCTGAGCCCGAGCTGGAGGAAGAGCAGCGGGGCTGCAGGATTTGGCAGCGCTCCATCTGGATGGCAAAGGCTGGTCCCGAAATTCGGAGCTAGCAGCTTCTGCTCACCCAGAACAATGGAGAAGCTTTTTTTTTTGTTGCCCTTGCCAGCTCCCCCAGCCGCAGCTGGAGATGACCCACCCAGTGCCGGCTGGGCTACATGCACCGGTGCAAAGGGAGCTGCTCTTCGCGAGCTGCTGCTGTAAAGGGAGACGCAGCCTGGGTTTGGTGGGCTCAGGCCGGGCTGGATCAAAGCTAATCAACCCTTTATCTCCTGGTTTCTCTAAAATGGGTTTGCTTTGTCCAAAGAGAGGAGCAGCGGTTCCCAGTGCTGCACTGAGCTGATCCAAAAACCCACTCAGCCACCGAGCCTGCATGGCAGGACCCCAGCACCCAGCTCATGCTCAGGGCCTCCTACTCTCAAAATATTGAGAGTTTTGTATGGAAACCACTAAATAAACAAAATATGCTGAAAAGCAGAGCGGTGGGGAAGGCTGAAGTTTTCTGGATGGGGTCAAGGCGAGGGTTTTCGTCACTTTGCTGCCTTGCACCGGGGTGTCTCCTGCACTCATAATCAGCTCAAGCTGCAGATCTTACGCACCCTCAAGAAGAGAGAAATCCCGTGTTACGATTTCAGCTTCCCTCCAGTTTTAAGGGGGATGTTTTGGCCTGAGGAATGGGAGATGGTGGGCAGTTCAACAGGGCCGTCTTCGTATGCCCCACAATGCCCTCCCAGCCCTCCTCTTCTGCACCATTAAATGTTCTGTGGTGGGGTTTGAGTCCCTTTTCATTTGCCTCTCCTTCCACTCTGCAATTTCTGCCCGGTTTCTCCTGCAGAGACAAATCCCCCAAACCTCTGCCAGCGAGGCTGAACCAGGGCCATTCCCGTTGTGAGCCGTAAGTGAGCTTTACTTCAGCCGTTGGAGGAAGACCTCCTTGCCCCAGAAGATGTCGTTATCCATTGGGGACCTCATTATCCAAGGGAGACGATGCCGCCCTTCCCACCGGAGAGCAGCTGGCTGATTCCCAGCGAGCAGGGTGGGAAATCCTAGCTAAGAAGCATGGCTGAAAGGAGCCCCTGCTCATGCAGGGGTGTCTTAGCATCAACGGGGAACAGATGGGAACCACAGCATTTGTTTCCACTTGTCCAACACGTCAGCTGAGCTGCAGTACCAAAGCTGGTGTGACCCAGCTGAGATGGCCAGGGCTGGTGCGTGGGAGGTCGGAGACAGCCTGCGTAGCCCAGCTGCTTGCCTGGCTCCTGCAGAGGGGGTTTCTGATGTGGCTTCATTCTGGAGTAGCTGGAAATTGCTTTTCATGACAGTCACTTGTCTTTGAGCCGTTGGGTACAGCAAGCACGTTCTGCTTTCTGCTTGGCGAGCTAAAGAGATGAGTGTGTAATGGAAGAAGTGATGTGCTTGTAAACTTTTTCTCAACTTCAAACTGCTCCGTTTTAGGTCTGGGCTGCTGTCTTCTCACTTGCTTCATGAGCAGCACTCGGTATTTCACATGAGTCGTTCTAAGTGTTGGAGTAAAGACCCTGTTTGTGCAGCATCGCTTGCCTGGTGCGCTGCCCAGACATTTCCATTGCACTCTCCTCCCGTGCAGTATTTCGTGGCAGACTTTTGCAGCTGAATGTATTGCACGGGGATGAAGAAAAAGTCCTTCATCTGGAGAGGAACGCAGTGGGTTATTTGCACCGCCTAACTTTAGGCTCCTTTCTCAGCTGCTTCTGCTGGGAAAACCAGGCTGGCAATTGGGAAACGGCTCCTTCCAAGGGCTCTAAGGACTTTCCACCTGTTCTGTAGAGCAGCCACTTGGCTCCCTCCTTGAGGGCAGCCACCGATGTAAGGTACAAATGAGATCTATTAACTGTCTAATTGAAGCTCCCAGAGGAGCTTAAACAAGAAGAACTTAATTAACCAGCCTGGAGCCTGGGCCGAAATGCAGCGTTCCCTTCCTAAGTGCCTAATAACCAGCAGGGTTGGTGCCTTCTGCTTTCAAACACGGGGTGCAGAATGTTTTCTGTTAGTTCTTTCAGTGGGAAAAAAATGCATTTCTAGCTAAAAATAACCCACCCTGCCTACCTTAGAAAATCTTGCTTGTTGTAATTTAAAAACCATTTAAGCTAGGTCAGCTTCCCAAGGAGGGCAGGTTGGCTGCTGCCTTCTCCTCTTTGCAGAAAGCATTCCCCAGCTAGACATCGTTTTTGCGAAGATTTAATGTGCCAGCTGTGAAATGAGGATAATCCTTGCTTTGGCTAGGGAATAAGCTTCTCGAGGTCAGGCTGTCTGTGTAGTACCTGTGGTATGTGAGTCCTGGGTCTTGACTTCAGGTTTTGCAGGACCACGGGGGAGAAGGCTTCCTTACCTCTCCGTAACGTAACCACCTTGATGTGGGTTTTTTTCCCACTAGGTCTCTGGAAGTTCGTTATTTCACGTATGGGATCCTTTTCGGCTGTGGCAGCTCCTTCGCCTTCCAACCCTCGCTGGTCATCCTTGGTCACTACTTCAAGCGCCGCCTTGGCTTGGCCAATGGCATCGTGGCCGGCGGCAGCTGCCTCATCTCCGTGCCGCTCCCCTTTTTCCTGAAGATGGTCGGGAAGGCCATTGGGCTAGCGCATACTTTCCAAGTACTCAGTGCCTTAATGCTCATCCAGATATTCTTGTCCCTGACCTATCGGCCCATGTTGCCACCTTCTTGTGACTCTCAGCATGATGGGCAGGACAAGCTGGGCAGCCGGAGCGTGCGGCAGCAGTGCTGGTCCCAGACGCGCAAGTATTTCAACTTGAGGGTTTTCCGGAGAAAGACCTATCGGATTTGGGCCTTTGGGATCGCTACCGCTGTCCTGGGATATCTCGTACCTTACATGAACCTGGTAAGAGCCTTGGCTGGGACTGGAAGGGGAGGGAGGTCCCTTTGCTCAGAGTGAAAGGGCTCCTCCATGCAAGCAAGGAGGAGGTGGGAAGGTGGAGATGGGCAGTAGGGACAGAGCCACCAAAAGCCTCGAAGCTAAGAAACTGCGGCAGGCACGTCCTATAAACAGGAATAGTGGTGGGAGGAGACAGCTTTTTAATGCTCCTATGTGTCCTCTGCACCAGGGTGGGCAGAGCGGTCGCTTCCCACGGCTCCCAAGGACAAGCATCGGTAGCAGGAGAGGAGGGGGCTGTTGGGTTGGGGTGGGTGGGGGTGGTGTGTGGTGCGGACATGAGGGTCACACAACCACCTCCAAAGCCACAAGCTCTCTGCGGGAAGTCTTGTCCCTTTTTGGGATATGAGAGATACTAACTTACTGAGGATTCATGTTCTTGCATCCTTCCCTCCATCCTAGGTAAAATATGTGGAGAAGCGATTTCAAGAAACCAAAAAGGACTGGATCCTCCTGGTTTGCCTCGGAGCCATGTCAGGGCTGGGGCGGTTGGTTTCAGGCCGGATTGGCGACTGCATTCCTGGGCTGAAGAAGATTTACCTGCAGGTACATTGTGTCCGACCTTCCACGTAGCACACTCTGCTTAATAATTGTCAACCACAGATCGCAAATCCTTTACCGACCACTACCTAAAACACCCTTGTCCGCTGTTAGGGAAGAAAGTTTATTATAGAAAGGTGTACAGAGAAGTTACACCCTTGACCTGAGGTCTCAGTGTCTGTTCAGCAATCAAACTCTGTGGTCCCAACTCTTCCCAAACTGCTGGACACCCTCTCATCTTCTTGTGGTTTTTGAAAAACAAACGGCTGAAATCTAGCAGCTAATCCAGCAGATAATCCTTCCTAAAGCTTCTTAAAAGGTTATTCTTAAGGGCCTCTCTTGAGACGAGAGCAGACGATGGATGGCATTGCTGGGTCCAGAGGAGGGGGTGATGCCGTTGACCTGTTCAGCGTCATCTTCACGACACTTCCTGCTGCCCATCCCCACTCATCCTGCACCCCAATGACATGCCCGCCTTTGTCTCCCCAGGTTGCGTCCTTCATGCTGTTGGGCATCCTGTGCATGATGATCCCCCAGTGCCGAGGGTTCGAGGGTGTCATTGTCATCTGCCTCTTCCTCGGCCTTTGCGATGGCTTCTTCACCACCATCATGGCCCCCATCGCCTTCGAGCTGGTGGGGCCCATGCAGGCGTCCCAGGCCATAGGGTACCTCATGGGGCTGATGGCTGTGCCCATGACCGCGGGTACGCCGATAGCAGGTTGGTAGCGCCGCCGTGCCGGACCTGGACCCAGCTGTTGGGAGGGAGCAGATGCGTGTAGTGGCTTTCACCCGCGGTGTTTTGGCGTGAGACCAGACATATGGTTTTGAATTTTCTGGCTTATCATGTCACATGGGAGTTGGAGTACGGGCGTAGCATCACTCCATGCTATGTCCTGTAGCATCTCAGGGCCTTTCTCTGGGCTGATGAAAGGTAACCAGTGGGAAAACAGTGAGAGTGACCCAAGATCACATTAACTGATTTCTGTTTGAAGCTGAGCTAAAAATTGGCAGATACTCGTTTTCTGTAAGTCCTTTTAGATATCTGGGGACTGATTGCTAATCGGGAAGTTCAGCCCCTGGGTTGCTGAATCCAAGTTAGAGATGGAGACACCTGAGCCTCTGTCTTCCCAAGACTTGGGTGTGTGTTTAAGCACAGTAATAACCACAACGTCCTTAACAGCGAGCCAAAGCTGGCCCTTGAACAGCAGAACGTCTGCATCAGCCATCGCTAAGCTAAAGCTGTATAAGTGCGTCTGATCTTTCTGCTTCTGGCAGCAAAATTCAGTTTAACGCCCTCACGAAGGAACGTGGGGGTTGCAGACGCTGTTAGGGTGCTGCTGCAGGACCCCCTCCATCGGGCTTGCTAGGCACAGGGCTGGGTGAAGGGGCTCATTTCATGGACGTTAATCCCCAGGCGAGTGTCTACGCAGGAGAAAACTCAGAGGGATTTTCCAGTGCTGATAAATGGCAATGCGTTATTCTCCAGGGATGCCTGGCTGTGTCAGAACTTGCCGAACCAACAAGTGCAGAATCTCATTGGTTTTTAAAGGATCGGTTATCGTTTGTAACTGGCAGCATGTATTTTTCATCCCCGTGTAGGAAAAATATCCGTAAGCAAAGCAGGGCTTCCAGATGGAGGCAATCTGCAGAGGAACAGCCCTTGCCCGCTTTTCCTATTACCTCCTGGCTGGCAAGGCGCTAGGAAGAGCCACCTGAAATGTTTGGGGTTTTAACACTGTCTCAGCTTGCGTTTGGGATGTGTCTGATTGTGTCCTGTTCTGGTTAAATAGGAAGGATGGCTGAGGCTTTCCTTCTTGGCTTCCTTGCTATGCAATGTTGGCTGTGCACATCCTTTAATCCAGGGCATAAAAACTCCAAGGAATGCAATGGAAAAAAAAGATTGTTTTAAAAACCCAAATCTCCCCAAATCTGGTGGTTGAAGCAAGTTGCAGCTCTCACTCGAGGGAGGAGACAAGTCGGTCTTTAGACCGATGTGCCTATAACCGCCATCGTTCTTCTCTTTCAGGATACCTCAACGATTATTTTGGGAATTATGACGCAGCCTTTTATTTTGCCGGAGTCCCCCCCATCATTGGCGGCTTGGTGCTCTCCGTCGTCCCGCTGGTCCATCAGAGGATGCTGGAGAAGCAGCGCCTGGATTCCGGCAAAGACAAGATGCTGGTCTCAGAGGCGGTGGTGAACGGGGAGCTGCTGCCGGGCTGTCCTGCCTCCGAAGCACACATGTAACGCCTCCGCTCACCGACACTCACTGTCGCCACCAGCAGCCTCTCCATAGCCCAAGCACAGGCCCTTTTCTAGACGGATCATAATTCTCAATGATCGCAGATGCACTATGTTTGTAAAGGAAAAAAAAAAACACAAAAAGTTCTTCTAGTTAAAGGCTTTTAACTAGCAGAAACACTTTTTTTCGGGACAGTTTTGATTTCAAAGCCGCCTTTTTTTTTCCTCTAACCATTTTTCTAAGGAGAACTCTCACCAGGGTTCAAACTTGATCGATCTGCTCCTCTCCCCAGTTTTCTGTACGTCACGACAGAGGTTTACAGCTAATAAATGCCTTTTTAAAGCAGGCCCAGATGGAACTTGTTGACCCTTGCAGCTGTCCATCCTCCTCTGGTGTCACTCGGGTGTCACGTCCAGGCGAGACAGCCCCCTCCCCGTCCAGCGCCAGCGGCTGTTTTGGAGCCAGCAGATCTGAAGGAGGAAACGCTGCTTTAGTCCAATGCACAAACCAAATAAATGGTCAGCGAGTCCCACTTTAATCTTCTTCTCTCCTTTTCCGCTGCTCTCCCACGCACCCAGGGAGCTGCAGCTGGGATGATGGGGAGCTCAGCCGGCTCCGGTCCTGCCGCCCTCATCAAACAGAGCCACGTGGGAGCACCCCCTTCCTGCAAAATACGCCTTAAAAACGCATGGACAAGACCAGCAGGTCCCTCGGCCACTCCGTTTTCTCACCCGGCGGCTAATGATTGGGCTTTTGAGGTGCAAAAGAGAGGGACAGCTCCCAGCGCAGCCCACGGCGGCTGGCTCTGCAAGGCGAAAACCGTGGGCAAGCCACCGAGACGGGCACTTCGGAGGCATCAAGGCACGCAGGGTTGGGACAGAGCCCCATGCGTCACGGGTCCGCTCCGTGCTGGGAGGCGGCTTCCCTGTGCCCAGGGATGCGGGGATGCAGCTGGCTCAGGGCACAGGGTGCCACCGCTCTTTTTTGGGGCCGGTTCTGTATTACGCAGCAATAACCATGAGTCAGTATTGGCAGGGGAAGCCTGGTGTTTCCAAAGGGTTTAAAAGCCCTGGCAGCGTTGAACTCGTAGCTCGTGCGTTGCCGTGCGGAGCTGGTGCAGGGTCAGCGCTGTCCCCAGGGGGAGAGGGATAGAGCTCAAGAAAATAGCACAGCCCGTGGGTACCCACCGCACAGAGCGAAGGCAGAGCTCAGCCTTGTGTAGAAATCCATCATCTCCAGGCGTTGCTCATGAGCGTGGCATGGTGCAAGGGAATTCCTCCTGCCCCAGGGGGTCCCCGTGCAAATGAGGTGCTGGCTGGGACTGGGGTACACTTTCCTGGGAACAGTAACCCAGGAGAGAGCAAGAAACATTTATCCTCACTGCAAAACCATCCTTCATTGGATTTTCATTTTATTCACTTGCCATTAAAAAAATGAGAAGCCTAAAGAGGGACGTGTGCCATGGGAGTCACCCCTCGGTCCCGGGGCAAGCGTGGGGGTTTGTAACACCAAGACAAATCTTTGCTGTGGAAACTTGGCTTCGGTGGAGGCCCCCCTCCCGCGGGCAGCAGCGGGACCTTTGTATATAGGCTCAGGATCCTGCATGCCCCTCTGGCCCTGTTTTTAATCTGTGTTGGCTAATGCGTTATAAGGTCTTGTGGCCCTTCTGTCCCCGTACAAGCTGGAAAATTAACTGGTGTGTTGTGACGTGTCTGTTTATGACTATAAAACGAGATGTCCGTTTGTCTCTGTCTTCAATATGCTTTTCTGTGACTGTTATTACCCGTCCTTGCCCGTATTGCATTGTCTGCTTCGGCTCTGCTGACCCATCGCTTGGTTTAGGAAGCCGCAGGAGGCAGCAGGAGCTGCGTTGGAAGGCAGGGCATGCATGCACCCGTGCACTGGGGGAGCCGAGCCATGGTGCCCTTGCTCCGGCGCTGGTGGGATCTGTCAGGCTTAGCCTAGGGCAGGGCATTAAAGTGATGCGTTTCAGGCAGGAGCGTTGGCAGTGGAGCATCCTCAAAGCCGTCTGACAGTAGAAGGAAAGAAATACGTTGCATTGTAACTCCTTTTGTGAGTTTTGGGACTTTTATTCACATCAGAGTTCAATGAAGTTCTTTAAATCATATTTTTGACCTTAATGCCCCCCGAAGGAGAGCTTATGAGGGATTTAAATTCAAGAAGTAGCTTCTTCAGACCAAGGAGAGGATGAGCAGAGCTGCCTCAAACCCACACCTGGCCTGAGCGAGTGGCTGCACGGCAGAGCCGATGAATGCACCCAGCTTTGCATGAGACTTCATGGTGGTAAAACGTCTCTGGCTCATAAGGCAATTTATGGTTCAAATCCCAAATTTCTACAGATTTCCACTTGCTTGAAATGCTCCGCCTGCCTGCGAAGGTCTTTGCCCAGGAGGAGCCTGCACTCGGTGCAATGGGTGCTTAACACTGCAGCGGCATCCGACCAGCTCTGTGTCAGCCGGGAGCCAGTGCTCTTCCCAGGAGGGATGGTGGTACCCACGTTCATCCCCCCTAAGTTTTGGTCTTTGCCCACGGCTCTTATTATCTACCCTCTAGGAGATTTTGAGTGATGAGGTGCATTCATGGGCCACCCGAATTTGATCGAAAGAATCCACCCCTCATCCTATTCCGGACCAAAGTCTGGTACCAGCCTCCCAAAGCCACTCTCAGCATCTCTGTCTGATTGAGATCCTGCCCTTGGTCAAGACGAGGGCAAATTCTGCAGCAGGGGAGGCATGTTTGAGCAACAGCAATGAACGGTTCACCTCGTCTGCAAACACAGATGGGAACGGGAAGGGCAAAGGTTGGAGCAGTCTGTCAACACGAAGGGGAGTATTTCTGGGGTTGTTTGTCAGCTAAATGCTGCAGCTGTGCGCCTAGTTTGTCCCTTGAGTATCAGGCAGCTTGCAAGAATTTTTGCAGACTCCTGGCATGTGAGAGGTGGGTTTGTAGCGATCTGAGCATCTATAAACAGGGAAAAATTGCATTGGTCTCCAAAACATCCTTTTAGCCTGTTGTGGTCTGATGCTGTGACACCAAATAGGTCCCTACCTGTTGCAAAAAGCTTCATCCTAAAACCCCTCCTGTTTCTTCCCATCAGGATCCGCTCGTCCTGGCCCAGCACACCTGCGAGGGCTGAACGGGAGGCAGCATTCACGGTGAAAACTACCTTTTACTCAGTTTTCTAATTAAAAAAAAACCAACCCAAACTTCTCCTTCCCCTGCGAGTGCCAGGCTGTGATTCCTGCCCCGCTCCCTCGCTCTGGGAGGGGAAGGTGGAGCCCAACACTCCCAGGCTCGGCTGTTTTCGGGAGCCAGCGAGAGCACAGGAGCGGGTCGAGTCCCTCGGGGATGGGAAGGGGGTGGAAGGGAGCGGGGAGGGAGCAGCTTTGCTCCATGCCCGGGGTGTTTGGAGAGTTGCAGGCGCACGCGTAGCCTTATGTAAGTGTACAGCAAGCGCGGGACGTGTCCCAGCAGCGCCCTGCTCGGGGCTTGGCTGGGGCTGCCTTTCTAAATCTTTAGCTTGAGGGTGTTCAAAACCAAGTTGTTGTCTTTTCTTCTTTTTTTCTTTTTTTTTCTTTTTTTTTTTTTTTTCTGCTACAGAGTGAGGCACCGGCTTTAACTCCTCTTGCTCTGGCTGAGGGATGGAGCGGGACAGCCGAGCTGGAAGGGCTCAGGGGGTGGTTGTGTTTTCAGCCTTTCAGGGCTGCCCTGGCGGTGGGAAGGCTGGCGGGGCAGCGGCTGCGGGAGCTGCCCGGGAAGTGCCATGATTCATGGCTTAGAGGCTTTTCGAGCTGTGAAACAAAGCTGGAACCATCTGCAGGAGCTGCTTCATTGCAACGTGTCCTGCCCTGAGGTCCTGCGGTCAGGGAAATACACGTTTCTAAGTCACATAGCTTAAACGTAACAAATTCTGGCTACTCGTTGGATGGGGTTGAGGTTTCCTAACATTCCCCTGCTGTGGGAGCTGTGGAAAGGCCACATCCTAATTGCCATCAAAGCTTGAGGGCTTTTGCAGGTCTGCTGCGGTACCGTGGAGTTTTGGGGACCCCCAGTTTCAAGATGTTTTGGCTCTGCCTCCCACCATGGTGGTGGTTTGGGGCTACAAGTTTGGCCACGCCGGCCGTCGAGGAGTTTTGTAACCCTCCAGGCTGAGCTGCCTGGTCCAGAGGATCTGGGAGAGGGAAGTGGCCTGCAGCTGGGCAAGAATATTCCTGCCCTTCTGTGCACGACAGTGCCGCAGGAACGTTCTGCACGGCGATAGAGGGTCTCTTTTGGCTTTGGTACGTTGGTGCTAAGAGCGGTTTGCTTTGGGTGGTCTGATGTGGTGCTGAGGATCTCATCTACGCTTGCTCAGATCACTCTGGTTCAGCATCTCGGGAGGCTTAGGGTGGATTTTAACCCTGGCTGACATCTGCATCTGTATGTGGCCATACAGTCCTGAGAGTAACAACCTGCATAAAGGTGAACTTGGACCAAATCCTCTGGACACAGAGGGGTCAGATCCAGCTGAGACCCTTGTCGTCCCTCCATCCTCCACTGCAAACCGTTACCCGGCTTTCACATGCCTCTGTACCCAACCCAGTTTTCTTTGGGGGTTACCTTGGTTATTTTAGCTTCAATAATTTTCACGCTGGCAGAGTTTGCCTCTCCTTATCCAGCTGGAAGCAGAAAACTGAAATGACTTTGAAAGCCCCGGCTCCTTTGCCAAGGCAAGTGGGGCAGCCCCTTCCCGCCTGTTCCGTGAAAACACACACTGGGGCAGCTCTTTCAGGCGCTTTTGTTTAGATCTCAGCCGCCCTTGTAACCTTTGGGGAGAATGATGTGCTTGGGAAGTGCTCCTTAAATACTCCTCCAACGTCCTCTGCGTCATGCCGGGCGGGGACGGAGCTGGCACTGTAGAGGGGCTCCACCGGCAAGCAACAACCCGAAATAAAGCTGTTTCCCTTCTTTTTGAGAGCCCTTGGAAGGAAAACAGACGTGGGGATGGATGGAGCTGCTGTCCCCGTGCAGCTCCGAGTGGGCTTTGCAGCTGAGCCCTGGGGGCGGCTGCAGGGGTGACCCTCCCCGTGGTCGGGGGGTGAGCGTGGCTCCAGGCACTTTATCAGCTTGGCACGGCGAGGTTATCACTGGGCTTTGGCGGGTTCATCCTGTTTTGTTGTTTTATTTTTGCAAACATTGCAGTGCCCTTAGTGCTCCCGCCAAGGACGGACGCTGCGAGTGCCTCTCCTCTTCCCACCACAGCCGTGTCACCGTGGCGGCAAAACGCCAGCACAGCTGATCGCTGGCAGAGTCGAGACAGGAGGGGAAATACACACAGTCCCTCCCGTTTTCTACAAAAAATGGCTTTGGAAGGAGGTTTCGTACCTCCAAAGTTTCTCCTCTTTTTGTACCATACTTCCCAACGCTCACCCTACGTCACCTCCGACCGTCAAGGCAAGCGTAGCTCTTAACCGTAGCATTAGAGGCAAGACTTAGTGTCTATTTTACTAAGGAATGAAGCTTTTTTTTTTTTTTTTTTTAAATTTTTAATCGGGGCGTGTAAGACGAGTTGTTTACTGGAGCAGGTTTTTGCGTAGCATTGATGCTCCGCTTCTGGTCGGTGACGGCCAGATTGCCTGAATGCAGTTGGGTTTTTGGCTGCCGAGTGCATTCAATCCAATTGTTTCGGAAAAGGACACGACTTCTCGAGGCCTGAACTTTCCCAGCATATCCTGTTTCAGCCATTTGAACCCGTTAAAGCAGGAGACAGGACTTTTTTGGGGAGGCTGAGGGCAATTAGGAAATTACCCTGCTCTCCCTCCCCTACCCTGAAATCCAGCAGGACAAAACCAAATATTTGCTTTCGGATGGGTGGATTTTGGAGCCGACTCCACATAAGAGCACTGGGGCGAAGGCTTGAATTTTGGCCATTTTTGGGTAATTCATGAGACGGCTTGTTTTTAAAGCGGGACCTCCAAGCCTGCTGCCATCACCCCCCCGTTTGTGGATCCCGACGCTGTGCCTTTCTCCAGCCCTGCTGCTGTCCGGGGCCGTCGCAGTCGGCATTAGCTCCATCACTGATGGAAAAAGTCCTGCCTACAGGTTTTTGGGGAGGGATGCATTGCTTTGCCCTGCCGATGTGCTGGTAATGCTCACCCTCGCGGTGTCCGTACCCACTAGAAAGACTCAGTAAAAGGCTGCGAGCACCGTTGGTAGCTTTGCAACCCCTTTCTTTCTGAACCGGGTCCTGTGAGGTGCCCGGGGCTGCTGGGTGCCCTGGGCAGACCAGCAGAACCAGCGGCCTGAAAGCAGACGCTCAATTCGATGCAGAAGTCAGACCCTGAAGTCTAAGATTATTCCTTTTTTTTTTTTTTTTTTTTGACATCTGCTCCTTGTAAGCGATTTATATTCCCTTAAAATTTTGTATCTATCTGGAAGTAAAGTATTTGAATGTGTGTCTTAAAAGTATGAGTATCCTTTCAAAATGTGAATTTCTGATTGTTGGTATACAAAAAAACCCCACCTACCCCATATTAGCACATTTTTGTAATTAATGTTTTATGAATGTTGTTTAAAAAAATTGTGTAGAATAAAACCAGTTTAAAAAGAAAAGGGGTCCGTGCCTGTGTCTCGCCAGGTTTCCTCTCCCCATGGCCGGTCGCGGGTGCTGGTCCCCCGGCAGCTTTCCCGGCTGCTGCCAACCCTCCGCCCAGCCCCTGCCCGGGATGTCAAAAGAAAAGGGGATGGAGAGGTGGCAGCTTAACACAGGATTTATTTTCCTCAGGTCTTCCATACACCTTGAGGAGAGGCGGTGCCCGTGTCCTGGTACCTAACGGAGGAGAAGAGGTTCCCGGTGCAACGCAGAAGGGTGAAACCTGGAGGTGGTGTCGGCGGGTGGGGAATGGTCCCTGTCCCACCGCAGGCATCGAAAACTAAAAATAATAAGGAAATCCCGGAGAGCATCTCGGTGCCCAAACTGGTGTCAGTGCTCAGGGTGAGCCCCCAGTGACCTGGGCGGGTTCCTCCTCTGTTCCCCTGGGCACAGCTTTGGGTCTGGCTTTTATCAACCAGCATCTTCGGGGGGCTGCGGCTCGCCACCGTCTTTGCTCCGCGGGGGCTCTTGCACAGGGACAGCACCAGGGCTTTTTTTAAATTATTATTAGTAGTATTATTTCTTCCTTTTGGCAGTGGTTCGGGGGCACGGTGAGGCCTCCTGCATATTAGCCCTGGTCACCAGAGAGCTGATCTTTGTCAATAAGAGCAGTTATGGGAGGGTTGAGGGTGGGAAAGACCAGGGGTGATTATTCATAAGTGAGGTTACCGTGGCTGTGAGCAACTGAAAACGAGGCTTTTACCAAGGGCTTTATATTAATGATTTGTTTACGCTAGGTGCTTTAACTGACATTAGATGAAAGCTGACATATGCATTAGTTCTATATAGTTCAGGCTTTTTTTTTTTAATGTGCATCTCAACCCTTTTTCAAGTTGGGGATATTTACTGCAAATAGTATTTTAAAAAAACCCACCAGGAGATAAGAGATGGTAAACAGAGATTCAAAGGGAATGAGACTATGGCAACGAGCTCCTCCAGAGGACTTCATGCCATGCATGCAGGGACAGAGCAAGGAGAGGTAATGCTGCATCCCACTCCTGGGAGTGGAAAGCACCGTGCGAACACGCGGAGCTGCGCGGTGCTTCATTTACAGGTAGCAAAAAAACCAATGCTAGCCTAAAATCACAACGATCTTCTTGGGATGGTTGCAAATTTGTCGGGGGGGAGCTTGGGAGGGTGCTGGGGTGTGTGATAAAAGTGGGCTGCACACCCACGGGGACACCCAGAGAGGCAATGGGGGGGAGCCCCTGCCTGGCTGCTCCCAGCCCTCCCCAGGAGCATCAGCTCATCACAGCCCATCTCCACAAGCTCCATATAAATAAATAAATATATACATACATATATATATATATCTCCATGGGTGTGTCTGTGCATGTGCCCACTGGGAATCCCCACTCAGCCTCGCTGCTGGCTGAGCCCAGGTCATAGAATCATAGAATCGTGGAAGCGTTTAGGTTGGAAAAGACCTTTAAGGTCATCAAGTCCAACCGTTAACCCAGCACTGCCAAGCCCACCACTAAACCATGTCCCCGAGCACCACATCTACACGTCTTTTAAACACCCCCAGGGATGGTGACTCCACCGCTTCCCTGGGCAGCCTGTCCCAGTGCTTGGCAACCCTTTCGGTGAAGACATTGTTCCTAATATCCAATCTAAACCTCCCCTGGCGCAACTTGAGGCCGTTTCCTCTTGTCCTATCGCTTGTTATTGGGAGGAGAGACCGACCCCCACCGGGCTACAGCCTCCTCTCAGGCAGTTGTAGAGAGCCATAAGGTCTCCCCTCAGCCTCCTCTTCTCCAGGCTAAACAGCCCCAGTTCCCTCAGCCGCTCCTCATCAGACTCATGCTCTAGACCCTTCACCAGCCTCGTTGCACTTCTCTGGACACGCTCCAGCACCTCAATGTCCTTCTTGTAGTGAGGGGCCCAAAACCGAGCACAGGGGCATGATCCCTGCCCTGGTCCTGCTGGCCACACTATTGCGGGTACAAGCCAGGATGCACGGAGCAGCAGCAGCCTCCCCCTGCTCTGCCAGGCTGCTGGATCTGGCCCTAATACATGGAAAGTTGAAAAAGTAGGAAAAAAAGCATTTTGGATCAGAGCAAAACCCTGAGTTTTTCAATAGAAAGGCTGCAAACTAGAAAAGACCAAACCAAACAACAACAAGAAGGATGTTTTCATTACTATAACACAATAGTTAAGTATTTATATATCTATTCATATATTAAAATTGAAATATCGTGGATTAAAACAAGCCGATTATATATAATAGTTTACATTTGTACTTACAAAACGCAAAATTTACATGTGTGTTTTATATATTAAATAGGAACCACATGTCAATGTTTTATATTAGTTTAATAGCTATAAATTACACATGTGTTTTAGAGAGAGAGATATATATGTGAATGGCATATATAATATCTATAGTTACATTTAGTTGGGTTTTTTTAATTTATACATACACACAGACACACATATATCTGTAGTGCGTGCACACGCTGCCATCGGGTGAGGCTGACCGCCTGCAAGTGGTTAATGGGCATTTGGAGGCCGCGGGCGCATGCTGTGCCCAGCCGCTCCTCTGCTCCTCTCCCTGCAGGCTCCGGGCTGGGCTTGTTTTCTTTTATTGTCTTCTTCTCCATCTGTTTTCTTTTTGCAGGACTTTTAAATATTATAATCCTTCCAAAAAAAAAAAAAAGCACCAAAGGAAAAATACCCCATCTGCAAGTGCCTTTGAAGGGCTTGAAGGATGCATCGAGTGGCAGAAGCCTTTTTTTTTTTTTTAATCATCTCTGCCTCTAGATGCAAATCTTTCCTAGAGCTGTTGCTTTGCTGTCGTTATTTAAAGCAATAATTTGGAAAAGATCCCTTCCCAGGGCTGTTCAGCCGCACCCACGCTCTGCAGGGCTGCCGGGGCTGTTGCTCAGGCAGCTGTGGGAGGGCATCGAGCTGGGGCGGCCGCGGGACCCTCTGCTCCGACAGCAGGGTGCCCAGCGCCCACGCCTGGGTACCGGAATATGTCACCGAAGGGGAAAGGTGAACACGCAGGGAGCGGCTGGGGGGGGTGAGCGATGGGGTGAGCTCGGGATGCGCTCGCTTTCCTTTGGGTTGGATTTTAGGGGCTTTTTTAAATGCAATATGGGAAACCGCTTAATACTGGCAGCAGGGCAAAGCAAGGGAGGGAAATATATATATATGCTTAGATCTAAGGCAAACACAGCGCAGGGGAGGGGGTAAAAAGAAGGAGGAGAGGTGAAAAAGAGAGCAAGAAGGTGCGTGTGGCTGGGAGGGAGGGGAGAGACAAGGCTCCCTGTGGTCTCGGTGGCGGGGATCCACTGACACCAAAGCTGATGCTGAACACGCAGCACCCTCCGTGGAGGGAGGCAGCCCGAGCCCACCCCGCTGGTGTGGGAACAGAAAAGCACGTTGGGCTGCAAGAAGCACGGATTGCTTTTGGACCCGTTCGCATGTGCATGCTTTATCCTGGCCGAGGCTTCGGGGTATGCTTTTTTTATCTTTTGTTTTGGCACAAGAGCTGCATTAAACAAGTCTCTCCCGATCACCCACAGCCCCGCTCGATCCCACATTGGAAACACAAGCAGCGTTCGGGGGCTTTTTCGGCGGGGTTGTGTAAACAGCCCCTCCCGCGGCTGCGGGGTGGGGTGCGAGCGGGGCCCCGTGTGTGTCCGCCCCGCCACCCTTGCAGGCTCCAGCTATCGTTCTGGCATGCACCTTTTCTGTCCAGGATCAGGATTTTATGGTTATAAATCTGTTGTCGTCTCATCTGGAGCATTGTTCAGGCCGGGCCAGCCCCCGTGTACGTGGCCAACGCCGCATCGTCCCCAGCAGCACCTGCCACCCTCCCGCTCAGCCTCAAAGGGCCCCAGACCACGTTCCCCAGGTCTCTTCTTCTAGACCTGCTCTGCATCCTCACAGCCAGACCCCGAGGATCCCCATGGTCTTGTTCCCGCCCGTATTCTTCTTCCACCTGTGTTGACGTTTTTACCACTCAGACAACCACAGTTCAAAAGCCTTTTCTTTTTTTACTCTTCCTTTTTCTTTTTTTACTCTTCCTTAGTTTTCCTTCTCCTCTTTCCCTTCCCCTCCTCTGTCCTTCATCCCTTCATCCCTTTCCACCATTTCCCACCCCGCCCTTTCCCTCCTGGCCACGCCATGCACGCAGGGAAGATGGACGAGCAGCACTGCCCGGACACCAGCCAACAGCAATCAGCTTCCAGGACATTTCCAGCCTCCCCCAGCTCCCTGCAAGTATTTCAGTTTATTTAGATCCATCTTTACAAATTAAAGCAAGATCATCCCAAAGGTGCCAGCAGCAAAGGCCAAGTCATTTCCAAGTTTATTCAGGATTTATTTAGTTTATTTAGAAGTCAGCAGTACCTACAGAGATTAAACTATTTCTTCCATTGCACATTTTCCTGCCTTTCACCTGCCTGGCGCTGCCTTCCCCTTGGCTGGCAGAGAGCGGTGCTCACGGCGGGCATGCAGCGGTCCCACCTCTGTTCGTATCTTGGCATAGATCCCTGCCGTGGGGTCAGCAGGTGAACCCTGTGGGCTCCTGAAACAGCTTCGTTTCAAGAGCTTTCACACCCGTAATATCCTGCAGCATCAGCAAAACCGCCAGCCAGCCTGCGGGCAAGGTCTGGCTTTGCAGACGCAGGGCAAAACGTGGGCTTTCAGTCTGGGCTGGTGTCATCAGGGCCATTTCACTGCTGTGAAAGGAAAGACTAGAGCGGGTATTAAAGCCAAGAAACCAAGCCAGGCACTTTTTGCTTCATGGCGTTTCGTACAGGACCCATCACAATCAGCAAAGCTGCTGCTCCAGAGCAAAAAACCACCGGCCTCAAATTTTCAGCCTGGAGAAATTACATTCTGCAAATCCATCCTGAGAAATCAAACCAGTGCAAAAAAATCATCTCTGCTGGCAATGAGGAGCCCGGCTGTCTCCCCTCCTAGCCCTGCACAAGTCATTGCTCTGCCGGTTGCCGGAGCCGCTGGGAACCCGCCGCAGCCCGTCCAGCTCCTGCGGCCCGAATCCCACAACGCTATCACAAGGATGCTGCCTCGGAAGCTTTTTCCTTGAAAACCCAGGACTCTGATGGTGTAGGGTGCCAAAACTCAAGAAACCCTCAGCAAATATGGGTTGACTCCTATTTTATGAAGTAATCATTGTTGAGGGGACTTGACGCTTGGATTTTCACATGCTTGGCTTAACAGGGGATTTATTCAGGGGAACAGTTGGAGCATGCAGCATCAGCATCTCATTAGCATCAGAGACAATGCCCCTCCAGTTTAAGACTAAAACGTGGGTTTAGTTTTCCCTATATAACTTTATTGTAAGGGTTTGGGAGTCACAACAGAGCTGAGTTTAGATTCGTTAGATTAAAAGCCCTGAAACAGGTTCAATTGCACTTGAAACGGCTGGGAAGGGCAAGCGAGCAGCAGCCAGCCTTTGCTTTTCTCCCCGCCTCTCTATTTCCAAACACTCGATCCCACTGAGGAGCGGTCAGAAGAGCCCTTTTGGAGGTGAGAAGTCCCCCGAACGTACGGTTACTCCTGCACCCCCATCGCTCGGGGATGGACAGGTTCGCCAAACACAACCTTTCTCCTCCCACCCAGCAGCAGGACCAGCAAAGCGGCCAAACACATTCCCCTGTGAAGGTCTGGATCTGCCACAGAAATACACCCTGCAGGGAGGAGTAGGACAATGTAAAAGGTTACGGGGTTTAAGCATCGAGAGGGAGGAACAAGGTTATATAAAATTTTACAGGCCAGAACAAAGACCTCGAATACATTAAAGAAAACAAACATAGGGACGAAGTCAGCCACACACGTGCTCCAAGGCTGGTTTGGACTCTTTGAGCAATTTGAGGGTTGATTGACAGTTTTTAAGGAACAAATACAGGGCTACCCAAACCAAAGGACTTCCTACGGGGAGACGCGGGGCTGGAGTCGGCGACCTGGCAAAGAGCTCCTGGTACAGAAAGTGTGGGAACCGCTTCCTGAATGAAGTCACCGAAATAAAAGTTAACGCCTATGTTAAAGACTCAATTTCAGATTGAACTGTACACTTGCAGAGCAAGACAGACCACGGAGCTCAAGACGAAGCATGTGGGAATGGGGGAAAAAACCCTTATCCAAGAGCTCACCATGGAGAGGTTGGAGCAGAATCCCAACACAACTCATCCCTGGAGAAGCCCACAACCTTCCTCCTTACTGAACAAGAGCATCACTCACAGTGCTGTCAGGCATCAGCCCAGCTGTGATACTGCTGCCCACTTCCGTGGCACCCAAAACACTGGGCACTGTGTGTTTTCAAGCTACACATCACCCTTCTACCCCTTCCTTTCTTTCGATGTCAGCACAACCCTCTTGGGGAGCAGCTCCCACTTCCTACTCGAGCAACGGCGTTGAGGTGAGGGAAGCGCTGATAATAAAGATAGCCTCCCATGCCCTAAAAAATTTCCTTTCCACTCAAATAAGCATTTGCATGTATATGAGCTACAAATTTTAGGACAAAGCTTTTAGCCGTGTGTGAGAGCTTCTCATGAATGCCGCTGAACACGGCAAAGCGTATTTCTAGGGAGACTCAGCCCTGGCAGCCCTGACCACCAGGCCCTGGTACTGACGGGCACCCGTAAAAGTCACAGCTACTACTTGAAAGACAACTTGCAGACACTGCTTTGGTATCCCACATTATCCACTGACAGATTTACCGAAGTCTGGGACGTAGTGAGATTTATTGCTTCAGTTTTATGTACTAAAGAGCAATAAATTCTTCCGAGAAGTTAACTCTATACCATTCTGGCTCTTTCCTTTCTGCCCAGCCTCAAGGGAAAAGGCGTACGGAGGAAATAAATTCCTACCACATCCATCATCATTTACTCCAGCACATTCCCACCATAAGAAGAATAAACCCAAGGAGTGATGATCAAGCACAAAATGAACACTTCATGCATTTTATTGAGTCTATTTAAATTTGCATTATGACATCTTACATAGGGAACAAACTCCTCCTAAATGTTAGCTATCAAATCTGGTCAAACTGTTGTCCAATGACCTCAGAGTACCATTTTGTATTAAACAAGTCCAGTATAAACAGATGTAAAGTACAAAAAAAAAAAAAAAAAAAAAAAAAACCAAAACAAACAAACCAAAAAAACCCAGAAAACTGTTACATTCTCAGTTGAATTCAGGGCTTCCCAACCAACAGCCTTACTAGCAGATAGTGAAATTCAGGAAGGGGTCTCCGGTATTTTAGCTTAAGGGAACAAAACCAGATAAAACAATCAAAACAAATTCAATGGTATGTTTCCCCATAAGAAAAAGAAGGAAAAAAAAGTGATACCTCATATCAAAAAGAGGTTGGGAAGCCCTGGTATAACAGATGCAGACTTTTCTTTTTTAACATAACACAACTTCCATGTACTTCGGGTAAGTTACTGTTGATTCTGTCTCTTCACCCTCCTTCTTCCCTCCCTAGTCAAGGATAAACAAACAAAAAGCCTAGTGTACGTCAAGGTTGGAAATATTTCTGAATTTGTTATAAATTCCCTGAACGTGGCTCCAAGCCAACCCTCATCC
Source organism: Fregata magnificens (assembly GCA_013389945.1). Taxonomy (NCBI): domain Eukaryota; kingdom Metazoa; phylum Chordata; class Aves; order Suliformes; family Fregatidae; genus Fregata; species Fregata magnificens. The sequence continues at coordinate 116,462 of WAAD01017508.1, forward strand.
AAAGCACCTCCTCCTGGGAGAAGGCAGAGGAGCAGGCAGACATTTCCGTAACGCCTGTGTACCTCACCAGCTCCGCACTTGCTTACTCACCCTTACTCAAGCCACGCGACCCCCCGCGGTAGGAGCAAGGATGACCGGCGAGAAAACCCGAGACATCAGTTACACGAATGTACACATTAATGAAAAGGATCCCAAACTAAAGATAAGGCTGCGGCTAAGCCGACAGGATGAAGCTTTGTATTGCAGCGTGACGGTGAAGATCACACCAGGAGCTTCAGAAAACCCCTCATCGCGCTGCTAGGAGTCAGAGACCGATGGTCAGCCTTTGCTGCGTTTCTTTTCTCATCTTCGACCCTCTTTATTACAAGACCACTGGGAACCTCCTCTTTGCGTAGGCAACCATTTCAAGATAAACATCGACTGCAGATATACCAGGGAAACAGTCCTTTGGACTCTCCGCATTTGCATAATCCAGACAAGTGACAGGAAACTGGAATGACAGTCATTACGGTCCATTGTGCCAACTTTGGTGGGAAATCCATTCGTTTGCAAGTTGACACAATGGACAATTATGGCTCCTTCAAAACCGGTACGGTATCATGTCAGTGCAGCTGCTGTGCCTGCACATCAACACTTCTTACAAAACGTCTTTAAACGTTTATTGAGTAATTTCTACGCATGCAGTACCTACACTAATCAAATCATTTTTAAAACAAGTCAATTAACTGCCTACAAGTTCTTTGCAAAAAACCCAACTTGTTTGAAGAAATAAAAAAGTGCACGTGAAAGGGAAATCTAACAAACCCCAGGAATAACTCTTTGCAGTCTTTTAACGGATAAAGCCCCAATTAAAAGAAAGCAAGCACCCACAACTCTCTATCGGTTCACAATCCAAGTTAAACTATCAAACGCACTCTTAAATAAAAAATACTGTGTTCTTCTAGGTTTTGGCCATGTGACTGCTTTAATTGCTGTGTATGGAGGTCCTGTGGATACAGGCCTGTCCTGTCAGAAAGGAATTAAACTCACACACCAGAGAGATACTCACAGCAGGAGCTTGGGTGGTTTGCAGTTTGAAAAACCCAACACGGTAACTACTGAGGCAGGCAGTAACAGGGAACCTCCTTCAAAAACAAAATAAAGCAGCAGCCTTCAATGCAAAAGAAACCATGCTGCTCCAAGCAAGGAGACAGAGAGTTATCCTGGCTTTGAAGGAAAGCTAAGAGTGGCTCCCACACGGTGGCACTGTGAACCAGGCAGCTGATGCAACAAGGCTGTCTCTGCCTCTTCAGACTCATCATTTCTGTACAATCAGGCCTTTGAAAATGACAAAACCAACCATTTTAACCCTTCATATGGCTACAAGCATGAGTTAAGTGGCTGTATCCCTCCTGTAATACCAAGAAAGCGTAAACTGAGGGAAGCGGTAAGTACAAATGCTCAATACCAAAAGGATTCATAAACTGTCAATCAGGCTAACTGTGAACCTTGTTAAATTAGAGTGTCTTCCAGATTTTGTTAGCAACTGAAGTGTTAATATTGGCTTTTCCTAACTCCAATCTAACTTTAAAAGACGAGAAATTGAATTACCAGAGAGGCTGACAGATGACTCAGCTACGTAAAGAGGTCTTTGCTGTATCAGCGATTTAATTTCTGCCAACTCCTTCAGATGTCAGGCAACGAACCCCCGGCGCCTTTAGCACGCTCAGTGTTGGAAAAGGCATAAAAAACACGGAGAAGATTCAAGGTCTCCTGAACTGAGGTTAAATTATTTGTTCTTGGTACCATTTGGGAAACCTCCAACATTTTATTAGTTGCTATTGTTACAGAAAGATAAAAGGTTAAGGCATGCCACTATTAAGCTATAACAAAACCGTAAAGTTGATTCTACCAACGTGAACAGTTACTGGAAACTCAGAACATTAAAAAGAAAGCTATGTTGAATGACACGTATCACAGCCGTGCTTCACATTAGCACTAGCGGGCTCCCTTCTTTCTGGTCACCAGCCTCAGCCCTCAGAGATGTACATCAGACCTGCAAAATCCAACATGGTATTCAGGTAGAGAGGGTTTTTTTCCTTTCTAATTCTACGCTCCAGTAAGTCAGTAAAGCTACTGGAAACTGCAACTGATAGCATGTATTTGCTATGTGAGTGCTACTGGAAGAAATTCAGAAGTGTTACTTTGTTGAGGAAATTTTGGCATAGAGTCCAGCACCTGAAATTAATAGCTAACTTCCAATTTTACAGTGATGCATGTCAGAGGGAAAAATTTAAAAACATGAGCTTATTTATTCTTCTGTTCAAAAAGAACAGACGTATCCCCTCTGCCACGATGGCGTGTCCCACCAGGAGGAAAGCGAGCTCAATAGCCAGTCAGGGTTTCCCACTGAACCAAACACCACAAAACGCACACATAGAAAAAATTTGGAATTTTGGGACATTGTGGAATCCTTAACTAGCTGATGAGATGTTAAAATGGCTTAGAGCAGAGACTATAGTTTATGCAACCACCACTATAAAACACTAAAAATGTGTTTTAATTAGGAAAAAGATATAAGCCAGCTTTGGTTTTGTCATCTGAGGAACAAGGAACATTTCCCATATAGCCAGCAAGAGCAGTTCATATCCCTTCATAACTACTGCCCTGGAGTCAAAATAAATATTGCTTTCCCTGTTGCACATGTAAGCTAGGAAAAAAAAAAAAATCATTAGAGAATAAAACAAAGAATGGGTCATTGAGGGGGAGGGATGTTTTCCCCTGACACTGATGAGAGTTGAGGCACATTCTCCAATTCTCAATTTCAATATGCCACGCACATAATTTTGAACGTAAATTCAACTCATTTTAATCTGTCAAAGAGGAGTATAAAGAGTTTGTTGGGTTTTTTTAATGTTATTGTTAGGATTGGCTACACATTAAGTGTACTCCCATAATCGTTTATCATTTTCAGATTTAACCTAACACTCTAATAATCCGTTTTCCAGTTAATACTTAAGTTATTTTTCTGTGGCACTTGAGTCACAGGCTACCAACACCAGATATATCAGCATGTTCACTCAACAGATCCAGAGGTTACTAATACAGTTGAAGCTGGTGGGGAAGAAAAAAAACCTGTCGATACTTGTCTGCTGACTAGTTACACAGAGTTGCCTCAAACATTGAAAGTAGAAGTTGATAGAAAGATTGGGCATAAACCTCACTGAATGAACTGGTACATACCGGTTTGTATTATTACATATTAGCAACCATACCAAGAAATAACCAGCCATTAGAACAGTTTCTAATTTTTATCATCTTTTTTTGGTGGCATTACTGAGCCAAAACACTGCAATTATAACATTTAATTTCTGGTTTTTTAATGCAATTAAGATGTCTAATTCAACTGTTTTTATATTACAGTAGCTGTTCACATAAATAGTACAGATATGCACTGCTCTTGACAGGTACACAGTTACAAAAGCAGCTCTCTTGTATTTAGTTTGCTCTCTGTGTGGTGGGTTTTGTATGAAAAGCATTCTTGATTTCTAAGCATGGTACAATTTTAATTCTTAATGCGTTAGTACAACAGTGCATTGGAAAAGTACTGAGCTTCTACAAAAAAGCTTTACAATTTTAAAACAGATTTTTTTTTTTATTTAAACAAGCATAGGCAATTCTTATATTTCCACAACAAGATAAATATCCCAATTAAGCTAACAGCTCATCCTACAGCGTGCCATAGTGATGGGGAAAGGGCTAACATTAGTGTTATTTACACAGACATGTCCAATATTAACCCAGTATGAAAATTAAAAGTATGTTCAAGTGTGCAATTAAGTTCATATTATTTTTTCAGATAGTTGGATTTCTCGCAAAAAATCCTCTATGACTCACGTACATTTAGCTGGGATGACTTCTCAAAGAACTCCTCATAAGCACAATCTTGAGGAAAAAATGTTTATTGGACTGGGATGGCAGGGGCTGGGTGGGGGAAAGAACTTAATACTCTTCACAGAGAAAAAAAAATATTTTTAAGTGGGTAGATGTCCTTGGACAAGTGAAATTTAACACCCAAATTGACTAGATCTTGAAAACCCTAATTAAAGAAATTTTCCAATTTTAAAAGCTTGAATCCAGAGAAAATGCTTTCATGAGGGAAGATTCACTCCAAGTCATTACTATACATTGAGGTACCACTCAAAAAGTGGCCATAAAGGAAGTGACTTCTTTGCCCATCACTATCACACTAGCTGCTTGGCCATAAATTCAGATCTCATTTAGACAACACTCTCTCTGTTACCAGAAGCTAAGACTGCTCTGCGACAAATGGGACAAGTGGAATTTTCTGATAACCAGCGATCAATGCAGTGGACGTGATACTCGTGTGAACAAGGCAATTTACGGAGCTTGTTGCCTTCTGTGTACTCTGTAATACACACACTACAGGTTTTCAGAGCATCGCTCTCACCAAAATTCCTCATCGCTAGGTTGTCAATTTGTTCTTTGGTGAGTCCTCTTGGTTGGTCATCGTCATCTTCGTTTAGTAGGAAAAATTGTGCTAGGCTAAGGAATGGTAGAGAACCACTTTCTTCAAATGTGACCGATCCCCTTGTATTCCGACCTTCCCGTCTGGCACCAGATGTTGAACCACCTTCGTTACCACCTTCATACACCTCCCCTGAGCTAACATCTGTACTTTCATTGCTTGAAGTACCACCACCTCCGTTCTGTGGCTCAGAAGCATCCACGTTCTGATTTGGAGTTGGGCCACTAGGATCTGCATCACTATCACTATACATAAAGTAACTCAGCTCTCCGAAGCCTGTCATGATCTGCCTTAGCATAGTCTGAATAGCAACTGATGTAGTCTCACTCAAGCCTGTGTTTAAGATCCTACGGATAGGAATCCTAATGGTACTGACGTAAGTTCTCACTCCAGCCCGTTCTGAACGTGAAAATGTGCGCCTAAACCCTCCCCGTTCACTTTCGTAAGTGACTGTGTTGTTAGGTGTCTGGGACCTGGACCGAGTTCTGTTGGCTATGCTGTCTCTTTGCCGATATTCTCCTGGACGAACTCTTCTCACCTGAAGATCAAGTACTATGGTAGGAGGCCTCTGCCCAGGAGTTGCGGACTCACTGGTGCCATTAGTTTCTGAAGAACCTGCTGCTTGAGGAACAGGTCTTGTTTCAGGGGTTGAAAACAGAACTGCATTTTCACTTGGCATCTCAGTCCCCACTGTATGCTGCCTTAATGTCACGTGCTGCCTAGTTCTAGAGCTTCCCTCAGCTTCATTCACCGAGGAGTGGTCAAGTGTTTGAGATGATGTATTGTGATGAGACCTGCGAGGAGTCTCACTCACTGGATTAATAGGTGACCTACTTCTATCAGTCCTAGCCCGTGTTCTCCGCTGTTCTGGACTCCTACTTCTCGCCCTCCTCTGCCCTCTAGGAGGGGAAGCTTCCTCAGTTGTTAGCTCCTCTGAAGTGCTCCTTTCTGATCCAGGCTGCCTCACGGATGGCGATTCAGACCTTGGAATTTCAGAGTCACTTTGGCTGTTTTCCAAATCCTCCCCACTGGAAGGCTCTACAGATGGCTCATTCTCAGTTTCTGGATTTGTGTTCCCATTATTACGGTTGACATTTATTTCCAAACTGAATCTGAAGTCACCGCTATTTGGGTTAGTCCGGCTCACGGCTCTCCAAGACTGGTTTCCTCGTTGCCCACTTCGTGTTGTATTTCCAGTCTGTCGGACTGAATTAAGCCAGTCTATTATAGAATCTCCATTAGAAACATCTTCTGCGGACTCTGCACCTGCGAAAAAGACAGGGAACTACCAAAATTAGAGGACTGAGCTAATTTTGGAGTGATCTTTTCCAAGAACATAATTGCTTAGTTTAACAAGTGACAATTTAGAAGTGCTTAATTCTGCCAAGCGCTCTTGTGGTACCACACGTAGCATCACAATTCTTATCTACCAGAGCTCTTTTAAGGGAGCAGGAGTGGACATTTTTCTAATATGTACAGATAGGCTGCAGCCATCCCACAGCAAACAAGTCATCAAACTAACACATATTGTTTATTTTAAGTAAACGGAAAGTCACATTTCAGGTGTCATAACACATCAATATTCTGTGTTTTCCTTTCCAAACAATTAAGTGATCTATTGACCGCTAAATAGAGAACAAAGTTTGTCCTGACCCTTCACTTGAAGAACAGCTTTATAGCAAATCTCTCTCACTAAAGAATGAACCCCCAGTGGTAAGCTCCAAGTGTCCTCCACCAATCTCTATAGAAGGGTGATAACGAAAGCAAGACAGCATCTTTGGAAGAGAAGAATGGTGAATAAAA
>WAAD01017509.1:26769-42670 GCA_013389945.1 Fregata magnificens
TTTAGGACCTCACAAGCATTTCTACAGGAGGATAAATTTGCAGGAGGCACCTGAAAAGTTCCATGGTGCACTTGCTAAACTGTTTCCATTACACTGCTGTGAGGTAACCTACCAAATCTGCAGTGTACACATACCCACAAGGTCGGAATCAGAGTTGAAACCATCTGTACACCCAAAGGTAAAACTGAGGTCTGTGTTCATAAAGCTCAGTGTTTTAACAGTGGGACTATCCTGTTTGCCCGTACTACTTTGTCCATAGTATATAAAACTATATATATATAAAACTACAGGTTGCAAATCAATTCTGCTTTTGGGATCTTCTCCAGCCTTAGCACTCTAAGCATGCTTAAACAGACTGAAAGATATGTTTAGCACACAGCAACCAATAAGGACTACTTTGATCTCTGTGTTCCCCAAAGTGAAATCTTTGTTCTATTTAAATCAAAGGGGGACCTTACATCTGATGCCAAAAGAATCTGACCCATATTTTCATTCTTGCCTCATAGGAGAACCTGAATTTAGAAGGCCAGTATTACATCTGGGTCTGGACAGGGCGCCTCATTATACAAAGGCTGTTGCAGGTGAACAAAAAGTAAGTAGATCTCTCGCAGGAAGATTAAGACATGGGGATAAAGTTCCTGCCACTTCCTCCTCCCCAAGCTTGTGTTTTTTCTGCCCTCCTTCCATCCCCCTCCCTGCTGTGCCTGGCTGGATTTCTGCATCTCTACAGCAAGATGGGTCAGGAAACTGACACAGCTGAAAAGTAACCAAAGCAAAGAAAAAAGGTTCAATTTGCATTTACCTACATAGCCGCTAGCACTAGCCCAAAGGGAGTAGCAGGACATGCAGCCAAAGCAGGGAGTGATGGAGAGATCGTCACTTTTAATGGCAGCCAGTATTTCTATTGGTTTAGGCTAACTAAAACCACAGCCTGAGCAATGCCTGGTCACCACTTAGAGAGGAAAGAAACCCTAATGGGGAAGATGGAGCAGTTAAAAGCCCCACTATAGTTTAAAATCTGTGCAGATGGGTACAGACTTCAGGTCTGTAGAGATGGGTATTGGAAGCTTTAAACAAAAGTTCACTTTGCAAGCAGAGAAGAAGACAGCAGTTAGTTTTGAAGTACATGATAAATTAAATGCCTTTTTGTTAAGTTGGGCAATGGCAACTGAATTCTGTGAAACCAGGGAGGATGGCATTCCATATAAAAGTGAAATGTAAGAAAATAGTTCTGTTTTAAACAAAGTGCAGAGCATGTGGCTAACCTCATTAAAAAAACAAAAAAACCAACAGTCTTATGATTCTGGAGGGCTGAACACCTACCAAGAGAGCAGATCAGGAGCAGATTCTGGGACAAGAAGCTCAGAGACGTTACTGGGGTCAGATGGGGAGGGGGCAACACAATGAATTCCTGACAGAACAATAAGACTTTCTCAGGGACGGGAAGGCAGAGTCTGTAAGTGAGACTTCAGAGCACCCTGTAACTGAGCATCCAATACTATAAGAAAAAATATTTGAGGAAGAAAGGTGTTATGGTTTATCACGGGAGGGCAGGTGAGCCCCACGCAGCCGCTCGCTCACTCCTCCCGCAGTGGGATAGGGGAGAGAATCAGAAGGGTAAAAGTGAGAAAACTTGTGGGTTGAGATAAAGACAGTTTAGTAGGTAAAGCAAAAGCTGCACGCGTAAACAAAGCAAAATAAGGAATTAGTTCACTACTTCCCATCGGCAAGGAGGTGTTCGGCCACCTCCAGGAAAGCAGGGCTCCATCACATGTAACGTTTACTTGGGAAGGCAAATGCCATCACTCCAAACATCTCCCCTTCCTCCTTCTTTCCCCCAGCTTTATATGCTGGGCATGATGTCATATGGTATGGGATATCCCTTTGGGATCAGCAGTCCTGGTTGTGTCCTCTCCCAACCTCTGTGCATCCACAGCCAACTTGCTGGGGGGACAGCTTCAGAAACAAAGAAGGCCTTGATGCTGTGCAAGCACTGCTCAGCAATAGCTAAAACATTGGTGTGTTATCAACACTGGTTTAGTCACAAATCTAATTCACAACACCATACGAGCTGCTATGAAATAAAATTAACTCTATTCCAGCCAAAACAAGTGCAAAAGATCAGGTGGGTAAAAGTTACATACAATAAGAAAAAGTAAAGACATATATATGGTCAAGTCAATTCTTAACATACAAGAAAAATGACCAAGAAATAAAATTCAGAAGTTTAGAAACATCAGCGAAGTATGTTCACTGTACAAAGATGACATCAGTCATGTGCTCAGATGAGTTCTTATTCTGGCAATGGAATAAGGCTGGACAATTGTGGCACTTATGCATCAGACACTGGAGGCAAAAATAATGTCACAGCAAAGCAGAAAGTATGGTAGAGGAGGTGAATAAGATTCAGAGTGATGAGCTTATCTTGGTCTAGCAATACCATCAGAATTTAAATAATTTAATTCTGTTCTGTGCACTTTCCCCTTCAGCTACCACTAGTATGAAAACCATGGTCTAAATTAACTTCATTCATGGGTTAACCAACCAGGAAGGTATCCTAAACTGCTGCTCTTTGGTCATAAATTGTTGCCTAAATTCAAAGATCTCAGCATTATCCCATTCCCAGAGTGAACTCAACCATTTATCCTGTGACTTGAGTTTGATTAGGAATCAACATCTAAAGCATAGTCCTCTTCATTAAAAACTATCACTTCTTCCTGATTGCCTTCTTGGTTTTAATGGTGGGTTATACAATTTTAATATAGATATTAGTAATTAATAATTAATAAGCTGAGCAGAATAATTATGACCAAATAATTTTCTCTAAGAAAATGTTTTTTTTGTCAGTGACACCTGATATTTTTTCATAAGAAGAATTAGGGCAGGTAGCTTGAATGGGCAACTGTATGAAGCCTAGAACATATCTAATACCTAGAATACATCTAATATCACATTTAACTCACAGCAGTTATCAAATGGTTTATAATTTTCCTTTTGCTTTAAGGTGGTTGTTATGGCAAATGAAGGCTACAAAAAGATGAGCTCATTAGGAAGAGTCAAGGGCAAACAAGGGAGAACGTACACATGTATATTTCATTAAGCCAATAAAAATGATATATAAACCACTGCAATGTCAGAAGCAATTTACTGCTACTCAGGGTTGAACTCTACTGAAAATTTCATGAGTATTGATCAGGATTATTTTGTGGGACCATCTATAGATGTGTTACAATTGATTTATTTTCCTCTCTCTATTTTGATAGACTGCTGTGTAACCCCTGTAAAGTAAGTGCCATTGGACGTTTCACAAGAAGGGAGGTTTGTTTTTCTATCCATACACACTCCCTTTTAAACCAAGTCATTGATTACTTAGGGGACATCAGCAACTGATGAAAAGGTGAGACACTTTGCATTCACTCATTGGAAAGTCACAGTATTTTTAGCAGTATTTTAGGATTTATGACTCCGACCTACAGACTGTAACAAGAGGCATATTCTTTTTGGTTTATGTGTGTAGCATTTCACACATTATCAACAAATGTTATGCAGTAAAGAACCACACACAAGAACAATGAGTCACTACTGTTTTTCAGTCAGCAGGTTTCAGAGGAATAGAGCTTAAAAGTGAACAGCCGTTATTTGTCCCCGTCACAAAACCTTCTTAAAAGTTTGGAGGGAATAAGGAGTAAAGGAATGAGTCACTGATGTCAGATTTTTTTACTGGATAATGTAAAAGTTATGTTAGAATTATGATAGGTTTGCATCTCAGTTTATGAATGATTAAAATATTTTAAAAATCATATTCTATATTAGTGTCCTTTTTTTTCTTGGAATTGTTTGTAAATTACATAATCTGACTACTAAAAAGTGCTTCTGCAGTTATCTCCTTGCTGCAGAGTTTTCCCATCCTTGTCATAGTATCTGCACAGACTTCCAGTTTTTGAGCATATGATTCAAAACAGAATCACTAGTCATTTAGGCTTAGGTATCTAATGTAAGTACAACCTACCAGCACAAGACACCGTGCAGCAAAACAGCATGACAGGAGAAGTAAAACGTAGCAAAAGCAGTGTGGGTGCCCATCTTTGCTGAAAGAAACATGAACTCCACAGGCTGTCATATCTGATTATGGTCTCTGATCTGCGTGGTGCAGCACTGGAAAACAGGGTTCTGTTTTTTGTGCCTGACTTGGACTATGACTGATTCATTCCATATATCTGGATGGACACAGGACTCTTGTCTCCAGATTTCAGTTCCTTGGGTGTAAATTGTTCCTCAGATGTAAGACATTAATAATACTAGATTGCTCATATCTGTGTGTTGGCTTTTATCATTGAGTTTAAATATTAATTACCAGCCAGATGCTGATGCTAGTCTGGTTCCTGATGCTGCCACCATGTGCCAGCCTCCATCATACAACTCTGTAGATGAAAACTTACTGATCTCAATAGCTTGTGGACAAAGGTGGTGCTTAGATTGAGGGTGTCAGAATTCGGCTTTGTTTGGCTTACACCTGCAACACAGAACATCCTCCAGTTCAAGGTCATAACTAAGAAGGTGTTTTGGAAGCCACTGGAAAGCTGTTGAAAAATAGACTTTGCATATACAAGAAGCTGGGAGAATTCATTCAGGTAATGGTTGTGATAAAAATTGTAATATTAAAATTATTACTAGACTATGTTTACTGTTCAAGGAAAGTGATTTTTCAAAGAACTGAGCAGTCTCTGGTACTTTACCTATCTCTGACTAAATACAGGGTCCTATTCCAAGTTAGTGCAAGGATCAAAATTAACAGCACACATCCAAGGACAAGAACAGAAATAAATCATAATGAATCATTATGGTTTGGAAAAGAACAATAAATCAAAGAAAATACTGCCTATTACAATTTACAAAAGAAAAAAAAATCATATGAAGGGATCAGACCACCTCCTGCAAATAGCCTCTGTGTCATAGCAAACAAGTGACTTGACAAGGTCTTAGGCTTGTTCAGAATGGGAGGGATCCTGCCCTTCATTGCTCTGCTAAACACAAGACATGTCAAGATCCAAGAGAGCTCTAAGAGTAACAAAAACACAAAACTTAAAATATAGGCAAGACAATTTCTTCAAAATCACCCACAAATGGATCGTTTTGAGACTTTGCTTCTGTAGAATACACAGCAGATGCAGATATGAGAAGGCAGGAAGGAGGCACTGCCACTCGTCTGGTGCTTGCATTGCATCATCGTTCTTCTTTCTTCTCACAACAGAGTCAGTAGTGATTCAAGAGGCTGCTTAATACCCAGGGGACTTCTAATGTTCTTACAATTCAGCACATGCTCATCTCCCCTCCTCATCTGTGTTGCACCACTGCAACCCCCTCATATTGATGAATACTGAAATCTGCCTCTTAAATAGAGAGCATATATTCAACTCTCAACAAACTGCATATGTTAGTCAGTAGGTAAACCAGGGTCATATGAAACCACACAAAAAGTTAGTCTGCATTGTATCAGGATAGTGTTTGTACTCTGCCTTGAAGTCTCAGTCTAAATTATTAAATCATCACTATGCCAAGCGTCTGCTGAGTTTCTGTCATAATGCCAGGATTAATTCTGAATCAGACCTCATAAATGACTTCTAAATCCTCTTTGCATAGAAACTTAAATACAGATGCTATTTTGGGGGAGCTTAATACCAGGAAAACCCCTTATCCAGTTAATTCCATGCAAAAAGAAGCCTTGTAATGGAACTTGGCCACTTCCTGTACCCTACTTGTCTTCATAGTGTGTACTTCAGTGCCATCCAGTGTTAGACACAAGGTCATTTACCTATAAAAAGTACTCTGCTTCTTTAATACTTCAGTTCCTGGTTTACCTCTCCAAGTTTACAGTACATATGTCCAATATCCATCCACTTACTATTTTAAAATCTTTTAGAAACATTCAATTTTTAATTGTTACAGAAGTTCAAATGCTGAACATAGAAAAGGAAGAGGATCACAGTGATCGGAGTAGTTCTATGTCCTGAAAAAGTAAAAGATCATTTGAAACCTATTTGTCTTAGTGGCAGTTCAGATCAATTGTAAACAATGTGCTCCCTGTTCATTCATTGTTTGGAAGGGAGGTCTATATTATTTGGAGGACATGGCTGTTTCAATCCTAAAAGACCGAGAATTTATTCTGTAACCACTTCCTTCGGTAGATAGCCCTACTAAAGTCTTCCTCTGAAGGAGAGTATTTTATTGACTGAATATTTAAAAAAATTATTACTGCTTATTTTTCCATTTGAACTAACAGACAGGGGAAGAGACCATGGTATTTCATTTTGGTGTTTTTTAAAGACGATGATCATCAGTCGGTGGTGCACTGATGTACTAGATTTTTTTCATGAGCTCTAGCAGTTCAGACTCAAACTTCACAGGCATTCTTATCTAGTATGCATTACTTCTAAAATAATATATGAAGACAACAACAACTAGATCAATGACATATGAACATCCATTAACTTCACGGTCATGTAATCCTACCTATGAAGGCTTGGAAAGCTAGATCAGGATGAGAGCAGAAGCCAAGAAAGAGCAAGGAATCAAGGCAGAACAAGGAATCAAAGCAAAGCTAAGAGAGGACCAGCACAAGGGAGCCTCATGGGCTGAGGCGGGAAGTGAACTCTGCTCTGCAGGAAAAGCAAGGAAAATTGCTGTCAGAGCCATGAGGCTCTTCTGGGAACCTTCACCCGGCACCCCCAGCCCCTCAGTTCAGGACCCCACCTAAGCCTGAGTGTGGGCACCAGTCCTGGGCTGAGCTATGCTGTAGGAGTGCCCGTCTCCAGTCCTGTCTCCTGCTGCTGCTGAATTGTTGTTTGACTTTCCTAGGCTGATGTTGGACATGAGTCATCACTTCACTTTACCTCATGATTGCAGGCCTGTCACTCAACCAGTGGCTGTCAGCACCCTGCTCTCGCAGCTCTCTGGCACACGCTATGGGAGCCATCTCACCATGCCTGGGACCAGGCTTCTGGAGTGAGCACATGGCCTCCAATGCAGGCATGGCACAGCCCAGGGAAGTCAATGGGGTGGAGCCCTAGTTCACAGTGTCTTTCAGTTTTCAGGCCATTAAGCTGGGTTGTCCTGTCTGAAACAGACCACAGGTGCCCGGGGCTAGCTCGTGTCTTGCTTGTGCCAGCTAGCAAGACTTGCTTTTTAGTGCTGGGAAAACATGCATGACAATAAAAGAAATTGACAAGAGAAATTCCTCTCTTGAGCCAGATGCTCAAGCATAGGCTGTATGGAGAACACAGCAATGCACTCCCAAATCAGTAAATTTCTTACGTATATGATATTCTGCTGGTACAACCAGTTTTCATTTTTAACGTATTATTTTTCTTCAGAAGTTAGAAGTCTAATTTTGAAAAACAAGTGCAGAATCAGCGGCTTCACTATATGAACACCTTAAATTAAATTTAATAGCGATACTAAGTTGCATAAATAAGCATTTAAGTAACCATTCATGCCAGCTTTTCTATAAGGTCAATATTATTCTCCCATTTACATTTGTAAAAGATACACCATAGAGCAAATCAATATTTTTAGAGTAAAAATCATTGCATTTTCAATTGACACCTGTAAACCCTGATTTTCACATTGATAAGCTATAGGTAGAGCTCCTGTTGACTACAGCTGAGGTGTGGTCATAAACAGATGAAAAAAGACCTTGGCCATACCTACAGAATGAGGGTTAATGCCTTGAAATAACCAGTTCAACATGAGTTTCTAATGCAAAATTGTAGCTAAGAGGGTAAACGTGTTCCTTGCATGTGTAACTAGAGAAAGATCAAATAGAATAGGGAAATAGCACTACCTTTTGAATAATAATCATGTAGCGAGACCATTACTTGGCACATATTTTAAACTTTTTCTGCAGAATGAGCAACATGTAAAGATGTAGCAAAGATGCATTACAATGCTTGTGGTCCACTCATGCCCCTCCTCCTCACATGCACATCATGACTTAAAGTTCTGTCTAACTCACAGCCCTGATTACCTGCACAGGTGGATTTGTTTGATAGTCATAAATGCCAGGCTTTAAAACTGAATCTAGGCAATTTCCATGGGAAATCTTGAGTTGTGAGAGTTATGGATCATAGGGTACTGCATTCTCCATCACATCAACTCTTCAGCCCAGGTTGAGTACCTTTTTAAATACAAATTGTAATGTTCTATGCTGTAAGTTCTGTTTTGTTCAACAACAACCATGAAGGAAATCTGACTGTCATCCTTCAAAATCTAGGATTGGTTGAATTAGAGATAACGATGTGTGATTCCTTTACCAAGGGGGTTATCCTGTTTCAGGAAGACATCAAATCTTGCTCTGCAATAGGTTCAATAGGTTGGAGTCACTTGAACCTCTTCTCTATAGCATCTGATATAGACATCAGAATAGGCTGTTAGCCTGGTAAGCTCATTCTTTCACAAAGGCACGAGCCTTAAATTTCCCCAGCCAGTTAAACATGCTGTAAAATGGCCCTCACAAAAAGCTGGACTTTTATATAGCTGAGCAAGATGAAAATACTAATCCACTTACCTCAGAAAGGTTGTTATCTCGACCTAAAAAACTCAAGATATTGAGCCAGTATCCTCAACAAGCTGGACCCTTTGCTTATCTGGCTCTGGACCTGTTTGGAGACATATTCCTTTCATATACTAGTTTCATATCCCATTTTATTAATATGAAATAATCCAATGCTGATGCATAAACTGTGTACAATGGCACATAACTACTGAAATTAGATCCCTTTTTCCTTGTTCTGATCTTCAGATCATAGGCAATTAACCTAGCTGAAGGAATGACAGCCAGGATTAAAATACAGACCTCCCTGACTCCATAGCCTCTCTACATTCCTGAAGATAACAACAAAAACTTAACACAGCTAGCAACACAATTGAACTGATTTCTAAATATGTGATTACAGCAGAAGTCAGGGAGCATTCCCAGCTCTCTCAGTCATTCATTATACCACAGGAAATTTCAAATAATTGTACCTTGGGAATTCTCAAATCTCGAATCAGGAAATCTCAAAAATGGATCCTTATTTTATGTATGAGAATAGTGCATAATGAAACAAAGCGAAGCATGGAAGTAAATGAAGTGGGTTCAAGGACTCATAGACCTAGAATAATATTTTATGCTACTGAATGTAATGTATCTTACTTCAAGGCACTACAGAGAAAAAATAATGGTGTAAATATAAATAAATAATAAATAAATAAATAAATAATTCTTCTTTTCCAAGAATACAGAGTGAGACACTGCATGATGGCTACATGAACACTTCAAAATGTTTTCTGTTTCTCCCTGACCTCCTCTTTATTGTGCCCATTAGGTCATATCATATAATTACACTTACCAGCCGCAGTCTCATTCATGTAAAGAATACTCAGCCTTAAAAATTGCACCCCATAAGATAACCAGATTATTCGGACAATGAGGAAGTGCTGAGGCACATGGGGAGGTATATACCCAGTGCCTTCTCTAATGGAGAATCCTCAGGACAGAAGCAGATGGATCACATTTGTAATAAGAGATCTACTTTTTGAAAGACTCATGTCTTTGATTCCTATCAAGGTAAATTAGGATTTGTGTGGGTTAAACAGATGGCACTACAGAATCATAGCGTGAGAAGTCACTATTGACAGATGCTCTCACTTTAATTTTGACATTTTGGAGTACATAATGAAGATTTTTGAAAGGGTTAGAACATTTAAACAACTTTGAAGCTCTGCACAACTCTGAAGCTTTCATATTTATTTATGTATATACACATATGCATGCGCACGTACACACACACACATGCGTGTATATATACATATATCAGTTGTTATATTTTAGGGACTCACCCTTGTGACACCGTACATAATGGCTGTAAATAGCCAATATATTTCACATGTTGAGATATCAGCTATTGCTGCCCGAGTGACAGGTCTGTCTGACACAGTATGACAGAGCTTGCAGGAATCAAAGGTCCTGGCCAGGCTGCGCGGGGGAACCCCGCACCGGCTGCCGTCAGAAGCCAACACTGAACCCATTTTTTGTGAAAGTTTGCCATCTAGAGACCACATGAGGAAGCACAGCGATGTACAATGACTACCTTAATAAAAGAAAAACAGATTGAGTTAATTTTCTGGGTGTTAGTAGGTATAGTTAGTTCAAAACAGCAGTGCCTTTAATATCTTTCATGTTTAGCTTTGCTGGCAATATCATCTTGAAAGTGTTGAACTGATACTTCTTCCCAAAACAGAATGAGTTCTTCACAAAATTTGTAACATGCATGTGTAATCTGAGCCTGGTTCCAGTGAAAATGGATTTTAAAAATGTTCATAAAACATAATCAAGATAAGTACTTTTAATCCTTTTACAGTAGGAAAGATTGTTTCAGAAGCCCTCTCTTCTTCCACTGGTACAGTAACGATTAAATAAGCAGTAAAACTAAATGCGTTCATTGCAGAGACAGAATTCAACATTTTTGACAGAGAAAGGTAAAAATCTGTTTTCTTCGGACTGTCAGCCTCTTTATTCTCCTTACAAAAATATCTCAAACTAGATGAAATTTTTTTGACTGAAAAATGCTGACTGATACTCCCATTTTCATTTGTTTATATCAAATTAGAAAAGTTGAATGGAAATACCTTTAAAATACTTTTTAAAGTTTAAGAAACACCTTCAAAGATATTTGGCAACCTTTCCAGCAAAGTTTGCAGAAAGACTAGCAGTGCTATAATTTCAAGAGCACCTGGGAAGTAGTGACAGTTCTTTTATTTCTTCCTCTTCATCATAAAATCTAACTTATGGTTTTGGGTTTTCCCCCCCTTCTTTTCTCATTAGGGTACTTACATTCCATTTTCACCTAAAAAAACTGTACTAAAAATCTCTTTCAAAAATGCAGAAAACTGTACCTACCACCATTTAAAATGTAAGAAGGAAGAAAATCTTTGCCAGAGTAGGCCTGATAATTCTGGGAGAGTAATGAGGTATTCGGCAGAGACATTGGTTTTATCTCAAGTGATAATCACCCTCCTCCCATCCCAGCCTGTCACCCCAGAGGCTTTTATAGAGACAAACTGGTACTTGACAATGCATGTATTCTCTCTCTGGAAACATTTTCCTTAGTGACTCCAAACACCGTGTTGGGCACAATGTACAAAGAGGAACAGATAAGCTTACCTACTGTCGAATTTCATAAGTAGAAGATGACTGGCATCTCATGGTCTTCAAAGACTGGGGTCATTACTGCTACCTATACTGGTTTGCTATAGCAACCTCTCTTGCTGCAATGGGTGCTGCGGCATTGTCTATAGGCAGGTGTTGGAGTTGGAGGTTAAAGGCTGGAGCTTGAGCCGTTTCACCAATGCCCAGGCCCCGTGTCTCCCATAGGGAAGGCACCCCTGAGGCACAGCGAGGGAGACACTGAGCTCCCAGGCTCTAGGCTGAGTCTAGATCCAAGTGGGCTGATCCAGCATTTTCACTGCACAACTGAGACAGTAAATTATAATCTGAGCCTTGCTCCCCCAGCTTGATGCTCCTGCAGGCTGGAAGCTGATTTGTATCGGATAGATAGATAAAGGACACACCACTGACCCAAAAAAGTGATAAATGCTGTGGAAGAAACACCAAACACACCAGAATCCAAGGGCAGACATCCCTTAGTCTGTGTGCTCCTATTTTCAACATGTTTTCTTTTTTGAGGGGCCAAAGTAACAAGGTATTAGTGCTGGGAGTAGGGTTTTAAAAAACATTTCTTAAAATACATGATTTAAGTTAATCCTCCCTGCATCAGAAGGAACAAGTTGGTGTAGCAAATAAAACGTAGTGAGAATTTCTCCTGCCTTTCTCCACATGTCTGCATTAGAGAGAAAGCACCAGCCAGAAACAGGCTGCTTGAGGGACTGAGGCAACAGACCTGGCAACTGTTCATTTTGCATTTTTGCTGGCTCACAAAGCTTGTGTGCACCAGCCTCTCTGAGCAGAACAGCAGGAATGGTAGAAATGGACTGTATTTTCTAGTTCTAAATTTAGAATCTGAAAAAGCAACACTATAGCAGCCATGATTTATTTTGAGAATTCATTTCACTCTACTACTGGATTAGCAAGCATTAAGACCTACAACCAAAGAAAGCAGCCAGGTCACCAGAGCAGCTCTCTGAGGACTGCTTGGTAGAGCAGGCTGAAGACTGCCACCCCGCTTAAAATCCCAAAGCAGCAGTTGGGGATGTGATACCATGCAGAATTAAGATAGCTACAATAATGCAGAAACTGCAAATTTTTGTAATTTTGTTTCCAACATTTACATCAAGTACTTAACCACATGCTTCCTCAGTATAAACTTGAGACCTTTCCTTAAAGTTTGTCTAGTGGTAAGGCTTCCAGGTTAACACACGGGCAAAAAGGACAGAACATCCACTTACGAGTGCACCAGGCACAGCTGGCAGGTGGTGGTGGTGGCTGCAGGCAACCTGTGTGGGACCAGGTCTGGGACTGCCCTAAGCCCTCGTTTATTTATTTGCTTTCTCAATACCAGAATCAGTAATTAAAAGCTTGTTAATTGCCAATAAATCAATTTGTTGGAAATTCCCCTACATGAAACTATTTTGTTGCCTGTGACAAGAAGATAGGTCAAAAGTCCTTTAAGTGATCTTTTCTAAAGACCTTTTGCTGGACCAGGTGAGGAAGTTTTTTCCTTCATTGGACAGGTATGTGCAGTCCCCACATAGCCGGCTTGTTGCTCACTTGATCAAGGCACTGTGCTGCTGCTGTCAGTGACTCGCTTACTTTCCCAGAGTGAGCTGTCATCCACCTCTTCCACGGGGCACAAATGCTGATGGCAGCTCTGTGGGCTCACTCGTTAGCAAGTGAACATTTACTTGAAGGAGTTAAAGTCTCACCAGAGAAGTGGGAGACAATTGCAGAAGACTCAGATGAAGGGAAAGAGATGTATCTGTACTGAGGTACGTCCTGCAGAACTTGTTTTGGTAAAGAGCCCAAATACGAAGTTTTGGCCAAGTAAGCTTATCAGGCTTATTGACCCTAATAATTTTCAAAAGAAGGAGAAAATGAATCCCACTCTTAAGGCCTAGGCCACAGAGATTTATGGAGAAATAATTTTCTTTGTAGAGCATTTTTGGGTCTCTTGTGACATAACGCACAAGGGAAACAGCTGCAAATAAATAACACTCGCTGTATTTTTCATTCCTTGAAAAAATGGTGATAATTCCAGCTCCACCTGGGTTTAAGGATTTTGTTTTGCTCACTTTCTCTCTTCAGATGAAGTAGATAATCATTTGGTTCTGCTGCATTCACTGCTCTTGTTTACTCTTGGTCCAAGAAAAGAACTCTCTCCATACCCAGGTACCCAGGAGATACAGAAATTTGCAGAGCCAGTAAAGCAAGATGTTTAAGTTACAAGAAAAAGGTACTAGTCTGGGAAATTGTCTCAAAAAGTTCTTTGTTTTCCATGTGAATTAGCTGATGTTCCCTGCGCTTTCACTAAGACAAAAGATCAGCAGGCACTAAGATTGGCACCAAGATCAGACTTGCACCAGCAGGTCTTGCAGAGCATGGAAATGAAGACAAACAGGCTAATCTTCACAGACCTTTGGCCTCATGAAGTTCTTTCCACTGCCCAGCAATAGACATTATGTTGAAATTATTTTCAAATACATTTTGCTGGAATTGCTGAAAATCATGTGAACATGGTTTCTATGTATTTTGATGGATTTATCTTCCATAATCTTTATTGGCATAATTTATTGGCATTGGAGCCCATGTAAATTTTTAGCTTCTGTAAAACCCTGAGGCAAGCAGTTCCACACCTCAATTCCCTTTGCATGGGAGTGGCTTCCTTCTGCTTGCTTTGAACATGTCACCTGATAGTTTCATATGATGTCCCTTATTTCTTGCTTTGGAAAAGCTGGTGGTCAACCATTCCTAAAGATGTGTTTCTTTTTTTATATAGGGCTAGTTCCAGGTCTTAATTTATAGGTGCAGGTGGAATAGGTTTGCATGAATTTCAGTAATTCCAATAAAAATTCCCTCAAGCCCCTGTTGTCACCAGGTGTAACTAAGCAGAAGTTTAGTGATGTCTTCCCTTCCTCACCCTTTTCTTAGAGACACCAAATAGTGTACTCCATAAATTAAAAGAAGCATGGTGACATGCTAGGAAAAGCACTGGACTGACATTCAGAAAACTTCTCTGTTTCATGCTTTTGTTGAGTGATCTTAGGCCAAACAGATCTTGCTTCTCATTCCCCACCCAATATGAATAATGATAATAATATCTGTTGTAAAACAACTTGATAACCATAGATGAAGAGCCATATATAAGAGCTAAATGTTATCACCACATGAATTCAGAAACCCGGGTCTTTCGTTTTTTCCGGTGGGTTGGTCCAGAGGAATAGAAACTCTTAAGATCAAAGATGTGAAGAAGCAACAATAATTTGTTAGTCCTGCCAGAGAAATCTCGGTGGAAACAACTGACTAAAACTCTATACCATTCTCCCAAGGAAAGTGAGGGCTTGCAGCTTGGTGTTAGCTGAGAAAGAACTGGGACTACTAATGAAAAAACCCCACACTGGAAATAACTTTATTGTATTGAATTTTTTAAATACAACTAAATACATTGTACACAACACATTCCAACTCAGAAGAAAATACAGCTTTCCCCAGGGGTATTACTCTACATTGAATACTTTTTTTCTACAATCATTCATTTTCTCATTTTTTCCGACATAAAGAAAGCATATCATTTTATGTAGCATATATCATAAAGCTGGGATTTACAAAGAAGCTAAAAGAAATTAGGTATTCAAAATCTTGATATTCCCAGTACCTTTGTAAATCCTACTTCTACTGTTCTGACTAGTACAACCAGGAGTTACTTAGCTGCTTTTTGTACTTTCTGAATTGTACAGATGCATATTGGTCGTATCAAAAACATCCCCTCTCTACAAAGCTTCCACCGGTGTTAACTGCTAATGCATTTGAAGGAAAATAATTTTGAACTTTGCATTGATTTGCAGCAATTTTTGTCTTCAGGAATCAAACACCACAACTCCTTTCTAAATAGGAACGTAATTAATTCCTTTTGTTCAACGATTAATTAGTTCACAGTCTCTACGTATATATTGAACATGCATATTGACAGTTCTTTATGTGAAGAGGAAAGACATGAGGAAACAGCTCACATATTTTAGTCACACTTTGCAAAGATAGGTCTTAGCAACATCATACAGTGTGTTTCATGAGAGAACTGTACTCTTCTACCAGTTTCTTCTTCTCATTTAATTTTTCCAGTATGGCATCCATTAAGTATGAGGCAAAAGGAAACTGAAAAAGAAACAGAGTAAGAAAAATGATCACTGAACTTCATTTTCTTCATGTGAAAAACATTTATTAAATATCTTTAAACCATTAGATTTCACTTAGTTCTGACAACTACCACACATGCACACACCTGATCTTTGAAGTTCACCCGCCTGGTTAGTGTCTGAAAATTTGCTCTCTATCATAAAAATGATAAAAGAACAGAGTAAAACGAAAAAAGATAAACGCCTTATTGAACAATTCATGCTTTACTGACCATGTTAATGATGTAAACTGCAGTACCAGCATCTCTGTCATTTATCTTCAATCAGCTGATCAATAAGAGTTACAGTCAACTCTAGGGCATGCAGAAATGGTAGTGTATGTTCACTACTCTCAGGAGGATGAGACAGAACTACCAGTACAGTTCTCAATGCTGTGGCAACTGCCTTAGACTCACATGTGAAAACTTGTAAATAAAAAACCCAAAGCAAAACAAAACCCACAACCCCAAAAGTTCCAATTGCATTGATTGGGATATTACACAAACATCTGCTCCTCTAA
>WAAD01017510.1:3607-46537 GCA_013389945.1 Fregata magnificens
TTTCACCTCTTGCTTTATGCTAGAGAATTGTTCAAGCTCAAAGCTTTTTTCTGAATACCAAATCATTAAGTAGGATTCAACAGCAGGAATGCTCTTAAATCTATTTTTTTAATTTACTTTTATTTAAAAATGGTGTAATACTTTTGCTATGATCTCAGACCGTTCTGCTGATTCATAATGAAACAGCTTGAGTTACAGCTTCATTTGCCTGTGAAGCTCCTCCGAGCGGTAGTCCTTGGTAAATAGGTAGTCACTGAGGAAATGGTATGGCATAGCATCCTCCTACCCCCTCACGTCCTCTCCTCCCCCCAAATCGACTCAGCTCACAGCTGGACATATATATTAATTATATTAGTTTTATGTTAATGTACCTACTTGTGAACTGTGATTACTGGGGGCAGACATCCTTGTGAATATCCGCTGCTGCTAAGCCTGCTGGGAATTGTAAATGCTATTAGTATAACCTACAGAATGCTCTGAAATAACATGCCTGATTTTAACCAACAAAAAAGTTAAAGGATCAAGTGTATAAAACAACATAAGTGGACCAGATTTCTTTTGGGTTTTTTTAAGGTAGTGAACAATTTTCTCATCTTTTAGTTATATGAAGGCATGAAAACTAGAAGGAGAAAGTGAGATACGATTTAAAATTAATTGTACGTTTAATGCTCCTCAGAGTTTGGTATAAATATAAACAAATTATCACAAGGATTTTGGAACAGCAGATGGATGTCTCTTCTCCCCCTTCCAGCCCCCGAGATATCTAGGAATATCTTTGGGAGAACTTGGTGTCCTTCCCTTAAATACTCTAGTTTAAATGTAGCCATCATAAATAAGCGATGTGTTTGTGCGACGTTGAAATGGTCATTAGCATCATTTAGTACTACAAACTCTCATCTGATGTAAAAGATGGAGCATTAGATGCCAAATATGTTGACTTACGTATCCTGAGATCCAAAGTAAAGCTTAGTTTTCTTTTTTAAAATATATTGCTTTCATTACAACAAACATAATGCTGGTAAGTTCAGCCTTCCGTGTACTTTAAGTTTCCAGGACTTTTTAAAAGAAAAAACAAAGAAACCCGAACTTCACACGTTTTTCCAGTATTAATAATTTGTTTCGTGGTAAGCCTTTACACCTTGGTTATGACTTCCATGAATTCGGGTCCCCCACCTACACAACTGCATTGGGAATAGCAACCTTCTGTGGCACGTTGCTACAGACGCCGGCCATGGCATTGTCCGCCTTTGCTCAGATACTGCCATGAGTCATCTTTTTGGATGAAACTTCCACCCCCTTTGCCGGAATTAGTCTCACACCATATCTTTGCGAGGTCCTTGTTGTTTCTTCCGATGCGGTTATTGCTTTTACTCTGCTCAGCAGAACTTGGTTTAGAAGGCTGCTCGCCAGTGTTGATCCTGTTGGTTGGGTTTTTTTCCTTTGTCAATGCATTTTTGTCTTGTCTTTGTAACAAATGGTTATCTTAAATAGCTTCTCTCTGAATTATTGATGTTCTGAAATGACTTCTTGCTCCAATCTATTTACTTTCTACGTTGATCGTCTCTTGCATTATTCTGTGAGATAAATATATTCATATGAAATACAGCGTTAATCAGCCTCTGCAGTGTCTTTATACGTGAGTCTGTAGGTATCTCTGTAGTACTGTAGATTACTGGGTAGAATTCTACAAGTAATTATAAATTCAGAGAATGAGGCATTCAGTGTCTGTTACTCTAGAGGGTTCTTATTTTAACTGATAAGTCTTCCTCTACTCCCCGACTCAACTGCTTCCATAACATCAAGAGCAGAGCGTCATATTGCTTTGTGTTCTCCCTGCTATCTTGCCAGACTATCCTTTGAATGTGAGTACAGATGGTATGACTCATTTACACTTGTCCTAAGCAGGCGAGGTACTTAACACCAAGTATGTGCCTCCAGCTTTTGATTCCTGTGAAAAAAGTGTTTCCCTTCCCCCACCTCAGCTAGAATTATTTTGCTATAATTCAATCACATTTTATTTTACCTTCCTCTTAAAATTGGACATGCAGGGTTTGTTGTTGTTGTTGTCTTTGTTCTTTTCCCCTGGCTAAAATGCAATTGACTTAATTTTTAAAAGATACCAGACTTCTGCTGATTTTGCTGAGGCCACTATTAAATAGGAAAAATGAAGATTACCTAAGAAAATTGCTCTAACAGTTGGGTCTAGAAAATACCCTGAGGTACTGTAACCCTATTCTGCTACTTCTTCAGTACCTCTGAAGTATAGATAACTATTTTCTCCTAGTGTATTAGGAAGCTGGTGTATTCTGCAACTTGGGACACGAGTAAATCAGAAATATTTTTCCCTTCTCAAATAGACTGAGCCTAATAGAGCTTCAGTGTTGACTAGACCTTATCCGGTAGGTAGTGAATATGCTGAAAAATGGCTTTTCTTCCCTCTTCAGCAGCAGGGATAGAAAAGGAGACTTACGAGCTTGTGTGTTTGGTTTGGGGGGGAGGAGGGTGTTATCTTCTTTAATAGGATCATTCTCCCCTCTTTTATCCACACCTCAGCTGAGGATCTGCCTTTACAGGTAATGCTGAGGAGCGTGCAGTGTGTTGAAGTCACACTTGGCACTGAACAGCAGTAAAGGGGAAGTGAGAGCATGGGATAAAGTACAGGCTGGTGTATAGTCAAGTGCCTTATTTGTTCAGCTTGTCCCTTTTCACTTCAGTCAGACCCAAAATCAAGCTCCATGTTGCAATACAGTATCCTTTTTTCCTTTTGAAGGCAGGTAAGTTTGCTAAAAAAAAGGATCAGGAGCACCTTTTTTCCTAACCTCTATTTAATATTACTAATTTACATGGGCAAAACTTGGAAGTTTTTGTTCATTGTCCCATGGCCATGTCTGTCTATATATAAAAATTGTATAGTAGATGTGTTTTTCAACAACTTTCTTTGTTTTCTTTCAGCTGTTTCCCATATATGCTGTTTATCAACAAAAATTTGGAGGACCAGCCCTCCCTTAAACCTGTGTAGGTGTTTATAATTGCCCCAGAGCTGCATGTCTGCTCTCACCTGGAAGCTGAACGCTTTTGTTTAAGGCTTGTACTCCCTCTGATGGCGAACTGCTGTGCTTCTCTTGCTTTCCATGTTTGCTTTCATCTCTCCCTCTTGGTCTCCATTTTATCTTTTTGCTGTTACGCTGTATTAGCCTAAGTCATTTCGTGTGTGTATGTGTGTCACAATGAAAGTGTAGTTTTAATAAAGCTGATCAAATTGACGGGCCATACCAGACTGCATGTACAGTAGACAACAATAAGCTTTTTGGTCAGGTAGGGGGAAAGGAGGGAAAGCTTATCTCTACTTGAATTTATTTTATATTTTTAAATATCACAGTTGCACTTCTGTGATTCATGTGGAGTGTATTTCCTAACATTTGGCTTAAAGTGATGACTCAGTCTCCCTAAAACTTGAATAAGAATAGCTTGCTCTCTTAAACTTAAATTCTTTGTTCCAGAGGTCAAGTATTTGAATAATACCAACTTATGTATGGTACAAAAAAAAATAGTGTTATAAAGACTATATTAATTGCTTTTGCGTGGGATCATTATTAAGAAATGACTGTGTTTAAAATCTTGAAATGGTACTAATCAAGATATAATATATAGAAAATAAATCTAAAAGAACTGTCATTGCAACTTGTGTGTTAATGATGTGATAGCATATGGTAATTTTTTATTAGCCATAGGTAAGTTTGGCATGTAGAGCACAAATAGTGAAAAATAAAGCTGTTTATCGTAGAATCATTTAGGTTGGAAAAGACCTTTAAGATCATCAAGTCCAACCGTATGTGGTTACAGAAATAAAACATGATAGTTCGTATGACTTTGTAAATGGCTGTGTACGAGATCAGTTTGAGAGAAAAGATAGCTATCCTGTGTTACCCATGTGGTAAATGAGCCTTTGCTACAACAGTAATAAGAGGAGAAGGAAACCAGCAGATCTTTGTGTTCTCCTTCCATCTCCTTCCTGCTTCAGTAGTAGTAATTTCAGATGTTTATTGGATGTGTCTGTTGAATTATTTAGTCTGATATCTAGCCTTTGCTTAATGTCAATTATTTAAATGGGTAAAGACTGTCGGTTCTGGTTCATTGTCAGTGACTATAGTAGGACTGTTAGGTAGTTACTGTGTGTGGTGCTGTCTTTCATGTGTAGTACTGGCAACAGTTTCAGGTGGTGGAAGAGATGCTGGTAGGAGAAGTTTAAATTACCGTAGTGAGTTTTCTGGTGTGTTGGTAGGCCTTTTCTGACAGCGTGGGGAGAAGGTAAAATCCAAATTGATGGTGCATCTGAATCCGAGTCCCCTATTTAGTTCAGTTTGAATGAACAGTTAGCACCGCTGGGACGTCAGGCTTTCAAGTATTGCTTCTGTTTCCTTGCCCATGCTTGGCACCTGCTCAGCAATCCTATTTAGCATGCATTTGGCAATTTTGGTGGAGGTAGGTAAACCTGTAAACATCAGTCAGAAAGGCTGAAGTAGAGGTCTTCTGAGCCTTTAATGTCTACTTGAATGTGAAGTCAGTAGGCTTAGAAATTTAGGTGCCTATCTTAATTTTGTGAAGTAACTAGAGCTTTCCAGGAATTCTGGCACTTGTATGAGAGATGTAAAGGAATATGTGCTGATGAGAAATTTTGTGGTCTCACTCAGTGATTTGGTTTTCTTTGGTGTGCTGCCACCAAGTGACAAAACTTGATATTGCTGCTTTTTTTAGAGCGATTTCCACCAATCATGCTCTTTCTTTTCTTTCTTTCAAACTGAAAAAGTTAGAATATGACTTTGCACTTTTTGTACATTCACATATAATATTCCAAACTATTATTCAGAGTAACATGACTGGTTGGACAGTCTGACTGAAATTTCTAGGATGGAAAAATCATCAAAACAAAGCTTTTTCATCATTCTGCTGTTCAGTTTAGAGATTCTAGATTTCTGTCAGTTATTGGAAATAATAATTTGAGAAAGTTCTAGGATGAGGTGGGGAATTTTCGATTCAAACCAATATAATATAAGCACATATCCAAATTCTTTTCAGGATATCTTTTTGATGAACAATCTTATAAAAACAATCAGTATATTAAGCTAATACTCTGATCAATACTCAAAGTAACATCATATTTATTCAAAGAAGAACCAGTCTTAAATAATTACTCACATCAGCAGTAGCCAGAAAAATATCTTCCGCATCCTCTCTGCAAATATGTATCTTAAGCCCAGAAACTTTTCAGCACCAAAGAGAAAATGTGTTTGAAGCAAGCCTGAACACTGGGGTGCTGCAAATGAATCTCAGCAGCTGGAAGTATGACCTTGTAGCTACGAGCAGGCCAAGCAGTTGGCACATACACTTTCTGGTCAGCCATTCAACAAGTATGGATCTCCACGTAAATCTGTTTAGGTGAGTTAACAGAGAAGTATTGGATCTCCATCTTTTTCAGTGAGTGTTGCTGTTGAATCTGTGCCAGTACCATCTGCTTTAGGGTCTCTACTTGTTTGTGCTACTCTAAGCAAAAATGGATTGGTAAGGTGAAGGATATTGATGTGGGTAAGGGGAGTGTGTTGCATGTGGAGTGGGGGTGGTGATGGATGCTGAGGGTGACCTCACATCTGTGCAGGTCCCACATCCAAGATGTGCCGTCTACTTTACCTTCTGCTGAGCACCATGTGTGGTCAGGAATGATGAAGGGATGTGTGCAGAAATTACAGAGGAGATGATGTGTTGCTCCTGGTGAAGAACCATTGATTACGTTGTACTATTTATCATCTGGTCCTTATACACTTGAGTTCTATAAAAATTGGTGAGCAGTGAAATTATACTTTCTTTCCAAGAACGTAAAGAAAGTAGGACTTTAGTTACAGCATTATTTGGGAGTATGATTAAAGGTCTGAATTGTAGATGAGACCACTAGCCAAGATGCATCTGCACAGATTAGCAAAGCTACTTTAAGTATCCTAGCGAAAGGGGATTTAACTTGTGAAATTTTTTTCATGTAAATTAGGAATTAATTTTGCCTGTGGCCATTTCTACTCCATTGTTAATCTTTCTCTCTCATGCTGCGTAAACGCTACTGCACCTACTCATATGGCATTTTTCATGGTAAGAAATCTCTGTATAATTTCATTAAATGCTGTGTGGTGTTTGTTTTGTATTTCCTTGTTCTCCAAATGTTCTTCAGTTGCTTGCGTTATTTATTGAATTAACACAATAAGTAAACTTAATGAAATCCAGCATGGGTTGTATGACATAAGTTTCACTGGTCCCCCTTACAGAACTGATCTATAAAGGAAATATCCGAACTGTTTAGAGATCTTCAGCAGCTGGAGTCATGGATAGACTTGTTAATTGAAAAATACTTATTTTATGTCCCTAACTCACAAAGTAGTAGGGATGTGTAATTAAGCAGTATATTCTGTTTAAGGTAAATGTTTCAAGGTTGCATGTTACCTGCCATTTTCTAGCTTGGTTTAATCCTGGTGGGCAGCTCAGCCTCATGTGGCTGCTTGCTCACTGCCCCCCGAGTGGGGTGGGGGAGAGAATCAGAAGGGTAAAAATGAGAAAACTCGTGGGTTGAGATAAAGACGATTTGATAGGTAAAGTGAAAGCTGTGCATGCAAGCAAAGCAGCAGGCAGGTGTTCAGCCATCTCCAGGAGAGCAGGGCTTCATCATACGTAAACAATTACTTGGGAAGACAAACGCCATCACTCCAAACATTCCCCACTTCCTCCTCCTTCCCCCAGCTTTTATCACTGAGCATGATGTCATCTGGTCTGGGATATCCCTTTGGTTAGTGGGGTCAGCTGTCCCAGCTCTGTCCCCTCCAACGTCTTTTGTGCCACTAGCCTACTCGCTGGTGGGGCAGTGTGAGAAGCAGAAAAGGCCTTGATGCTGTGCAAGGGCTCTTCAGCAATAACTAAAACATCCCTGTGTTATCAACACTGTTTTCATCAAAAAATCCAAAACATAGCCCCATACTAGATACTATGAAGAAAATTAACTCTATCCCAGCCAAAACCAGTACACTCAGTAACTTGAGCTAGTGTTTCGTATGCAGCATTTTTGTCTTGTGCGTGTTTGGAAAAAGGTAACTACAATAACTAAGTATTTTGGCATGTAAATAACATGGATAAACAAAAAAATGGAAAACTTGTCAGGGAGTGATGCCTGTAATTTAACTTTTCTAGCATGAAAACAAAGCAAACTGTATGAGAGAATCTGGTTTGTGGTGGCGCTTTTTTGTTGGCTATATTAATTTTGATAGTTTCTGGATTGTGTAAGGCCATGAGAAAAATTGGTTTAGGTTGTGAGTTGATATAGCAGGTGATTGGTGGTGGAAATCTTTAGGAGTACACAAGTAGAGTTCTGTTACTACTTTAGTGCCTTGCATGTGCTTTAGCTTTGTACCTGAAGTTGCATAAACAATGATTTCTTTTTTTTTTTCCTTCAAATTCCTAACTCTGTTTTACATGTCCTAGTTTCAAGAGTGAACATCATTGTTTCATGTGAAATGTCCTTTTTTTTTCTTCTTCTCCTTTATTTGGGGTCTGTTATCTTGTTTAATCATGGCAGTGATTCTTGAGTGGACTATTGCCTTCCAGTTTAGGCTCTAGTTCAGCTACTTCCTTTTTTCCTTCTAGCATGGGAAAATAGATCAAGACTGTTTGTTTGTTTCCGCTTGAAAGTAGTTCTGAAATTACAAACAGTGTATTTGTGGCAAGCCCTCCCCTGGGGGAGATTGTCCTATGCTAGTATTGCTAGTATGGTATCTACTGATTCTCTGAACAAAGTAGTCCATGTTGACAAGTCTACATTAGAGTTTGCTTGCATAACTACTTTAGTGGTATAAATTCACAGTCCTTACATAGCTATTTCCTTGCATTGGTTTGCTGAAAAATTTTTTAGTATAGGTCTCAGCTGAGGAACTAGCTTCTTGCTGTTGAGGAGTGCAAAACACTTCTAAGGTGTTAGGCTAGGTTTTTTTGATTCCTCTTAGTAAGCTGAAACCCTTATGGAGGGAAGGATATATAAACCTGGCATAGTGAAAAAAGTAATAAGAGCTTAGAGAAAGTGTAAATGTCATCTTTTTCCACATCTATTTATTGAGGAAGTACAGGTTATATGTAGACTATTGTTGATTTTTGGAAAAGTGTTGATGTTTTTGATGCTTGATTTCAAAAGTAAATTCACCTGAGAAGCTAGTGTATATCACTTCAGACTCTAACGATTACTACTGAATCAAAGCTGAAGAAGCCAATTTTAATGAACAGGCTGTGTGTTCATCAGTTCTGATTTTTTATTTTTTTAATTGTACTGCTTCTATGTTGAAGGAGACCTCTACCCTGAAAGAAGCAGCCCCTGCATGGTTATTTCTGTGTTGCTACCACCAGGTTAGAAAACTGGAGTCTGTTCTCACTCAGCATGGTCTTACAAACTAACAGCAGTAATACATATTGCCAATAAGAAAAAGATGCATTGCTTATACTATTTCTGTTTGAAAGCACCTGGTTCTGGGAGCAGTAACTGGTATAGGACAATTTTGGTAGAACTTTGCATTCTAAAAGTTCATGGTAGTCTGGTAGATTTTTCTAAGCAGAGGAACTGTTGCCAGGTGTAAAAGGAGTAGTTTTAGTACTCTCTCCGCAGTCAACAACTTTCTCTTACTGGATGAGGAAGAGAAGGAGATTGTCATGAATAGTAGTTTCAGTTGCTGGAAGTTTTGCTTTAAAGATGTGGAGCATGAACCTTGGTTCATTAAGACCTTTCTTGCTTGTAATCTAATCCTTCTTTGTCTATCCACGTAACTTTCAAAAAAAAAAAAACCAAAACAAAACAAAAAACAAAACAAAAGCTCTCTTGGAGCTCCATATGGGCAGGTCTGTTCATAAAATTGAAGTAATTTGTTTTTCGTAGCCCACCCAGAGCTGATGTAGCTCTGTTCAGACTTTGGGCAGCCTGGCAGTCCGTGCCCCCAGCAGCTGGGATGCTTCTGGTGAAGTACTGCGGACAGGGCCTGGGTTAGGCTGCTGGAGCCACTGCAGTTAGGGGGCACTGGAAGACGTCTCCCTTGTGAATGGTGTTCAGCGAGACCCTTTAATCACGGAGCTTAACAGTGTCTTTGTTAGGTGTTGCTTGTGGGCATTCCTGACTATATACTTGCAGCATTTGCAGCAAAATTGTAAAAACTGGCACTATTTGATTGAAGACCTCTTTTGCAAGACAGGCATTCCTATTGAGACTAATAGGGACTTTAGATAATTCCACTATACTCCTTTTGTTTTGTCTGAATGTTTCTGTAGCTGCTATGATTTGCACAGAGGTGTTCAGTTTCTGATAGTTGTCATATGTCTTTTTCAGGGTTTCAAGGTAAATTATGTTCAGGATTTCATCTGAAAAGATAGCTGAACTCATGCTCAGCATTAGGAGAGAAATGGCATACAAAACTCTTTCAGATCTTTATTAGAACAACCTCCTCAAACTCTTCAGTTTGTGTACCTATTTGTTATAGGCTGTGGCTGATACTTTCAAAAGCCTCATCTATAAGGAATTCTTTATTATGACTTTGCTACCAACGAGGAAGTGTACCTTGCTGTTAAATCTTTTTGCATCTGCTTGCCCCAGAAAGTTGCTAGTTTTGGATATAAAGTTGGGGCTAGTAACCTAATGATTAAGCATCAGGATTTGCATTGGTGCTGTGTGGGTTTTGGGGGGGTTTTTTTGCGTGTGGGGTGTCGGGTTTTTTTTGCTGTCACCCACTCCCACCTCCCCCACAGTAAACCTTAATTTTCACTGAGAAGCTGTGCAACTGCTTTTTACTGCTAAAGATCAAGGTAAACTGCTTACCAAGTATGGATAAGATCTGTATTGATATATACCTGAACATAGGTGAAGTTCCTAACATGCAGTTGAGTCAATTTCCAGGTGAAAGCTAGCTTGAGTGATTTGGGTTTTTTTCTTCTTGAATCTGAACAATTTTGTTGATATTTAAACAAACAAAAAAAAAGGTACTGACCTTAAAATAAAATAAACAAACAAAACAAAACACCCCACAAAAAACCAAACCCAACAAAAAAACCCCAAACTCAAAGATGCTTCAGTTTATTGATACAGAATTGTAATTAGATTAAAAATAGGCATCCCTTAGTGGGGAACATGCTGAGATTTGCAGAACCTCTGCCTGCTCCCATCAGTCTGTACAGTCAACTTTTGCATCCTAATTTGGTACTGTGCTGTGAAACCCAGTAGGGGCTTCCTTCATTTTTAAGACACTTGTACCTTTCTGAGGGGTATGCTTTAAGTTAATCCTCACAGGGAGAAAGGTCACTGTATTTTCACTGTTTTCTGGTAGTAAAACTGTTCATAGCATTATTGAAGTGCCCCAAAGAACTTGGCTTTCTCTCACTTTCGCCAAGGAGTTCCATGGGTCTCTTTCCCTATGTAGTCAAGTGGATGTTGTACCTCTTCACTCATCCTGTTAAATCTCCTTAGGTACATACAGTCATAAAGTGGGTTCTGTTCTGTACTGCTGGTCCCAGTTGTGTTTTTACAGCACTGAAGAGCTGCAGCTTCTTTTAGTTCCTTATTCTCAAGTGCTAGGGATCTGGAGGCCAAGCTGCTTTGTGGTATAGATGTCTCCCATAATCTGGCAGGAGTTGGAGCTTCAGGTTGTAGACCTGTCTTTTTCCAGTTTTATATGTTGTAGGGTTTTTTTTCCCTTGCCTGAGCTGTCCTGGACAGGAATCAAACTGGAACAACTTAAGTGCAAATCGAACTAATAGGGGAAAATGTCTTGACTTCAGGTGGTGGGGAGAAGTGTTGGTTTCACCGCTCTATTCCTTATGTCTTCCTTGGGGATGGAGTGGCTGTAAAGATAATGGTTAATACTGGTTTAGTTAGGAAACTGAAAGTCATGGTTGCTGAAATACCTTGTCTTGCTCTTGTGCAAATACAAATGTGATGCACATCTTTATTTAAAAATACAATGCTAGCTAAAATATTTCCAGATAACAGCACTTGCTGAAGGGTCAATAATTAGTTTTTGGACACAGCTCGCTAGTCCAGTTTTTACAGTTTATGGGAATTGTTTATGGCTGGAAATTGTTCTTTTGGGGTAAATCATTCAGAAAACTGGGTTGCCAGACAGCTACAAGCTAGCTGAAAACATTTGTAGTATGCAGATAAGAGACTTCAAGTCAAGGAAACTTGGGCTGATTTTGACAGCTCAATAATAAAAAAAAAAACCCTCCATAAATCCATTATTTGTGTGTAATGGGTCCCGGAATGATGCATGTTTCTTTGACCTTACACAATTTCATGTACCGGCTACAAAATAGTGTGGTACTATAACTTGAATTGCTATTAGCAAGCCTGGGTTGAACTGATGAAGATAAAATTTATTTTTCTCCCAATATTGGTAATAACTGCTTTTTTTTCTTTTTTAAGCTAAAAATATGTCTGTGGTCTTTTTCTGAATCAGGTGCCAGAATAAGTTAACCTGAGTCTGAAGTTTGGCTGAGTTACAAAGCCAGATGCTTGTGGCAGTTAGTGTGGTTTACCATTTCTGCAGGCATTGCTAGCATCTCTTTAATACATGTGTGTGGAGCAAAATAAGCTTTAGCTTTAAGTGCGTTACATCAGATTCTTTCTCAGGTGTGTGCTTCAAGATGACCTAATTTTAATCTTTTATAAACGAGAATAGGTGTGATATGTCCCTTGTTGTTGACCAGATGGTGATAGTAATGACTGAAAAATACACTGTCTTCCATGATGAATGGAATTTATCAGCTGCTGCTTTTTGGCTGGGGATGGAGGGAAAATATGCTGACTGGCAGTTTGCTTGTTCCATCTCCTGTTAAAGCCAGGAGCCCTGTGGGACAAGGAGTTGATGGGACAGAAAGTGAATCTTTTTGTCCTTCTTGATTTGGTTTTAATGCTACAGGAATTCCACTTCAAAAGAAATGTAAACCAAAGCTTGTATTAAGTAAAAAGTAAATACTTGGGAATCTTTTCCTCTTCCCTTAGGCATAGGAAAGAGATGACATAAAGGCTTTTTTGTACATTTGTTTTTAATAGCTTTATTTAAAAAAAACCAGAAACCCTCACAATTTTTTGCCAAAATATTTAAATATTGTGTTCAGGAATGCTATAAATACTTCAGCAAACAAAATTCAAGTGTTCTTTTTTACAAGATCAAGAAATATGAAGTAGCACCTCTAAAGAAATGACATAATGGAGCTTCTTTTCATTTTTAAGAACTAATAATATCCTTTAAGTGGCTTTGTCTTGCATATTTAGGTAAAGATAAGTATTTTAAAAGAATAAGTATTTTTTTTCCTCCCCTGCATATTTTGTGGATATTGTTAATTAAATTAACTCTACAGTATTATAGAAGAGTCTGGTAATACTCCCAGTGAATAAGCATTATAGGCCTATTACATTTATATTACTCTCATATTTTTCACTGTTGAGGACTTTATCATTTTATTTAGCAGGGAGTAGTTTGTCCGTTTATCAGTCTTGAGGTGTATGATGTGTGACTTGACTATTTACGTAGATTGCTACAGGCTTTTTCCTTGGTGTGTGCGGTTTGGGTTTTGGCTTGGTTTTTTTTTTTGTTGTTCTCCTTCCTTAATCAAGAAAGAAGAAATGGCAGAGTTTGGGGTTTTTTTTCATACATGTTAGCCTGTTGGGAAAAGTGAAAGGTAACACACTCCTACTCCAGAGTGAGAATCTGGAAGGAACCTTGCCTTTTACGTTTGTTTTCTATGGTACAACAGCGCTAAATAAAGCTTATTGCTACTTTGCCATAAATTGAACTGGAAATGGTGAATTTTGTTAATATTCTTAGGTAATCATATGTGTAACTATGAAGGCTTTCATGGACTTCAAAGAGTAAAGGGCTTCTGTGTAGCCCCAGAAAATTGTTCTCTCGTGTGGGGAAGAACACTTCCAGTCTCATTCTTCGTATGACATTTGTCCTATTTTTCTTCCTGGTCTCTCTGTTCTGCAAGGAGTTACAGGCTCTGTGGTTGCTTCTCTGCCGTTTGAAGGGGCTGAAGCTGGAGAGAGGTACCTTGTCTTTCTGTGTTCCATGGTTCAGTGGTTGGGGGGAGACAACCCCACTGTTCATCCAAAATGAATGCTAAGTAGTTTTTTATTAAGAGAAAATTAGCAATAGACCAAATAGTGCCCTCTACATTTGTAAAGAGGACAACATGGTATTTAAAAAAAAAAAAAAGTGATGGGAGTTTGAAAAACAGAACGAAGAAAGAGTGTACTTAAAAAATTTTTTTAAATGTCCACGAGGTGTCAGTGTACATCCAGGAAGAAACCTGGAAGATCAGCGCTTCCTTCTGCAAAAATAGTTGGTTGCCTTTATTTCCTAGGGCCTGAAATCATTTGCAAGAGAGAAGGTGACAACAGATGTGTCAAGACTCCAAAAATTTATAACTGCATGACTTAAAGGTTACATTTTCATAATAATGTGTGTGGTGTTTTTTAAACAAGATGTGTAAGTTTATTGATGGGTTTCTAGATTTTGGTTTAGTTTATAAAACAATTTGAGTTTAGTGGTGTTGTCTCTTGATTGTCGTACATTTTGAGTAGGCTGGTTGCATTAGAGTTTTCTGGGGAAGACTTTGCACAGCTTGGTACATAGGATTTAAATAGGAATATTCTAAACCATATTCTTGGTGTTTTCTTACTAAATGTTGAAGTGTTCCTAACATAGTCATGAAACTCAGTATCTTTATATTTTATAGAAACCTGGTTTTTGTTCTTCATAACGCTTTTATAAAATAAAAGTTACCTTGCCAAAAAGTGGTAGAAAACAATTGGATACGAGATGTTCTGTGGCCTCATTTCTTCGAAAACTTGAGCAGATCCTTCCCCTTTCCACACCTACATGTTCGCTGAATGGGATTTGGTTATTTGTAGATTCTAAGATACCTAAGCCTATAGATTTTTAGAGGCAAGGGTATATAGAAGTTAATTTTCTTAATATTTTAAATAAATAATGTACTGCTCACATGTATTGTTTTCTGTTTTGATACCATCTTTCTGATTCTATATTATAAGTACTCCTTTATAAAGCATTTTGTTGGCTTTTAGAAATGCCAAAATTTACTTTGCAAGTTCTCCTCCAGGTGTCACCTTAATTGAATAAATGACTGATTGAAGCCAGTGTTAAGATTTTGGAAGAAATGAACCCCAAAATAATCCTGATTTTTTTAAAAAAACAAACCACAAGTTTAACTTTTAAATCACGTATGGATGATTGTGTAAATTTCCTTCTTACGCTTGTATGGTAATACATAAATTGTTCACACATGGATTGTGCATGCATAATTGTTTTTGTGTGCACTTTTGAAAACTGGGCCCTAAAATTCTGTAGCCTGTTCTTATTACCATATGCTTTATAAATACTGTTAGTACTGTAGAGACAGTTTGAATAACATAATCTGTGAAATTGCTATGTTGTGAAATATTTTCTTTTTTTTTTAAAGAAACTTACTGGGAGTGATTTATATACTGAATCATGGGAGAAAAACTTGAGTTCTTCACATAAGTGAGTTTTTGTGTAACTGGAAAGAATTTAATGAGTGGTACACTTGATTGTTATAGTGTCCAAGTTTGGAAAAGTTCAGGTGTCAAGAAGGCTGTTTTGAGATATTTTAAGGAAGATATAAGGAATGAAGTAGTTCTGATATGTTGTTGATGAAGGGACCTCAGCTTATGGGTGCTGTTTGCAAAGCAATTGAATCACTTTCTGTTGCAGTGAGCAGTTTGAATGCTCCCACTGCTTCTGTGTCAGCTGTCAGCCCATGATGAGCTGGCTCAAATAATTCACCAGCGAAAAAAAAAAAAAAAAAAAAAAAAAAAAAAAAAAATTAATAGGGGCAATTGGATCACACAAGTGCCTGTGCTGGCTCAGGAAGGGGATGTTAATGGGCAAGGATCATGTGGGGAAGGGAGGAGTGAAGTCTCTCCGGTGGCCGGCAGTTAAAATCAGACTCATCCACTTCCTCAGATGTCACTTTAAAAGAAACAAAACCAAAAACAAAACCCCAAACAAAACAAAACAAAAAACCACAAAAAAGAAAAAAATCCCAAAACCCCCACCCAATACTCCAAACAAACAGAATCCAAACAAATTTCTAGGCTGGTAAAACTTTAATTAGTGTTCTAAAATAATACTTTGTTATATTTTGTTAAATTTAATTCAGTAATGGACTCCTCAGCTTTTTAAGAAAAGTGCTTTTTAATCTTCTAAATAACAATTGAAAAATTGATAGCAAAAATAACTTCTAAGAATAAATTTTGCTTACATGCTCTTATCCTGAAGGGATGTATAAGAGCCCTCCTGGGACCTACTTCCCTGGTAGGCATCGAAGGGAGGACTCTTTGCAAGGTTTGAAGCAGCTGGGTAAGATTCTTGGCTGTTGCTGTATTCTCTTTGCTCAGCTTTGGGAAAAGCCATCCGTTTTGGCAGCTGCAGAAGATTCAGATGAGCGCTCTCATCCCATAGTAGTGTGTGTATGTGTGTGTGAATATGTAGATTTTATCCAGCTGTGTTTTTCAGAGTGTTTCCAGTTGCCAGAGAGGAGCTCTTTCTTGGACACAAGGGAGGTGTAAGGGATTCCTAAAAACTTTGAGGGAGTTTAGCTTCCCCCAATTGGCAAATCCTGATACATGATGCAGCTATTGACCCACGCTATTTTAAAGAGAATCGGAATAACTAACATACAGTGATGCCGAGTGTTTACATACTGAAGAGAGACAAAATACATAAATGTGGTGGTATCCACAGTACTAGAATTCATTTTGCTCACTTGCATATAGTATTT
Organism: Fregata magnificens; assembly: GCA_013389945.1. Taxonomy (NCBI): domain Eukaryota; kingdom Metazoa; phylum Chordata; class Aves; order Suliformes; family Fregatidae; genus Fregata; species Fregata magnificens. The sequence continues at coordinate 19,487 of WAAD01017510.1, forward strand.
TGAGTCCCTGGTGTGTATGGAAACAAAATCCCACATATGAGCAAGCCAGATGAACTGTGGCTTCTGCAGTCAAAGTCTCTTCATATCTACCCAAAACTGTATTAAAAGTATTGCACTGGTAGGAAAGTTATATGCATTTTCAGTATTACACTAGTTAAATATTTATCATTTTGTTTCAACTCATAGCTGTTCTGCAAGAGAGAATCTGATTTCAAAAATCTGTAAAAGAAAACTTCTAAATCTTTTAAAGAAAACTGACCAATGTATTCAGGACCCTCCCCTCCCAAACCACATCCTGGAAAAAAACCCCTCACCACCAAGCCCCCCCACACGCTTCCCCCCCCCCAGCAACAACACTCTTCCCTGGGTGGGACAGGGAGGGGGAGCCTGGGCTGTAGGCAGACAGTTGACAGTCATCACATGACTAATGAGTAGGAAAATCTGAACAGAAACTTTTAAAGGCAACAATTTTTCTTTTTTCTTAAGGTTGAGTATTTTGGAACTATTTAGTATTTCAGCCTCTTCCTCCCCCCAGTATTACTGACTTCCAAAACTTTCTACTCGAAGAGTTTCAGTAATGACAAAAATGCAGAATAGGTGTTTTGAAGGAGTAGATTTTGTTGTCCTTTTCTCGTTGACGAAATCAGAGCTATGTTTTGAATGGTAGAAATTGTGTGGTCTTCTGAGAAAATATTTGCTGCTATCGCTTTGTCATTCTGAGTATAGTGTTTCCTCTTGATAATGCTTCTTAGTTCTTTTATCAGAATGTTATGCTTATGAGTGAATAGCAGACAGACATGCAAAGCTAACTTGACTTTCCTTCCCTAAGATGGGCAGACTTGGGAAATGTTAGACAGGAATTGCTTCCATGCAAAGAATCTTCTTCCTGGTGCCCTTCTGGTAGGGGAAAAGCAGGCTATATACTTAGGGGTTTTTTCCTTCCTCAGTCTAACCCTTGTTACTTCCCCTCATGGTCATTTAATCACTGGAGGCCAATGAGTGCTGTGTAACACTTCTTTGGATGCATTGCTGTGCTCTGTTCTCAGCTTTTCACAGGCTGTTCGTTATTCCTCACTCTTAATTGGTTATATCTTCTTGCCCCTGTGACTGGATTAACATTTTGTTAGTACTGGCTGCTGAAATCACACAACCGTGTGAGTCCAAGCAAAACATAGGCTAAGACAAAAACCCCACTAATACGGCTGAAACAAGACAGGTAGCGGACTTGCTGTAGCAAAATTTCCAAGCTCGTTTTTCCAAATACAGCTAAAATCAAACTTAAATAGGCATAATTATTGGTTGGGAGTCGGTGGGCTTTCTGACCTTGGCCTACAGAGATATGATCCACTGAGCTTCTTGGATTTTGTGTTTTGTTTGGGGGGGGGGGAACCAACCCTTCCCCTTTTATTCTTTCTTTGATAGTTGAATGGTTCTGTTGAAAGCAGATTGGTCTTGTTTATTTTCTTGAACAGTCAAGAGCTTATTTTCTTCAGTAGTCTACAGCAATTTGTTACTTGAGAACAGCAGCCAATTCTGGAAATGTCCTAAGCTGATGTGAGTCATCACTGAAGGTTTTAAATAGTTGAATGTGATGTTTGTTTCCTCCCTTCCATGGCTCAAATTAGTATGAATCATTTTTTTAGTGTTTCCCAGATAATAGTCTGAGCGGAAGTGGTATGTGTTTCTGACTCAAGTTCTTAAATGTTGGTGGAGCACTCCCAACCACTGCTGGTTTTGGCCGTGTGGGAATTCCGTAGTCATTTCAGACAAATGTATAAAACCAAACATTTTTGTAACCATGGCAACTTACCCACGAGGATTCATGTGGTTGGTGACATAAAACTGTGAAAGCCCTCTACTGACTGGCATAACTGACTTGACTTTTCTACCTATATTCTGTAAGTGGTATGGGAATCACTTTTCAAGTTTGTGGAAGATCTTGTGGAACACTAGGATTTGTGTTATATTTTTATATGGCTACCTGCTACTGTTCTTATCTGCTAAAATGAAAACATCTTTTATGAACCCAAATCTCTTCGATAGTTTCATCTGCTCTTAGTCAAATTCAGGGGTCTCTTCTTTCTGCATGACTTGGAGCACAACTCAAAAGTGATGCATACTCCATTGGAGCCAAAAAAAATTAGTTAGCTGATGAATTTTATAGGGGGAAGAGAAGGGGAAAAGGAGGAGAATGGCACATCTGTGTTAAATTAAAGCACATTATTGGGAGGAATAACCTTGGTGTGACTTGGAAAGGAGTAATTGATTTGTCTGTCGTCCCAAGCTCATGAAACATGCTGTAATGACAGCTTTTATATGTTATCATTTAGAGTGGAGCTAGTGATAGAATCACATTGGTCACTCATTATAGGCAGCAGAGCAATTCTTGTTTCTAGAAATCTACCTGACTAAAATTTGCTTCTTCATAAGCTCAGCAATATGGCAATCCAGCAGAGTTTTAATGAGGAAGTGATAAACTTTATTCTGGGTTTCTTGGCTCTGGCTAGAATTTCCTAATTTTCAATCTCAACACCAGCACTGTCCAGTGCTGAATCTGGGTGCATTGCATTGTGCTGCCGTTCCTTTAAGGGGGTTTCCAGCCTTCAGCAAAAGAACCAAAGTTAAGAAAAAAAAAGCAAAGTGAGTATAAAGGTTATTGTCTTGTAGCCCACACAGCTAAATGAGCCTCAGTGGGGAAGCTGACTGGCCCTACAGACCAAATGTAATGTGTTCCTAATCATCTGCTGGAGAGAAACATGCAGGATTAAAAAACAAACCAAAAAAGCATCTGAATCCAGGGAAGTTGGAACTTGTTGTTTTCCCATGTAACAATGAAAGATCACACTCAGGTGTTTTTTGGTTAAGAAGCTGGTAGGTGAGAATTGCTGCTTTTCCTTGGGATATAGACATAGGGAATTGGTTTCAGTGCATCAGAGGAGGAAGAAGCTGTTAAGCCTGCTATGCCATACTTTAGAAAACCCCAAGGAGATCTACTGATATTCAAGGATGCAGCCTCTGAGACACCTGTGGTGATCTTGTGCATTATAGCATCTGTCCTTGAAGCTCAGACTGTGCACTGTATTTGCAAGCCCCAGAATACACCTACTGAAGAGGGGAAAAGCAAGCCTATTGTATGGTGAAAATAAGACAATGCTATGTTGACCTTTTGTGATGTGGGTTAGGGTTTTTGTAATAAATTATGAGCTTGATTCTGTTTTCTCTGCAGAAGCAGTATTGCAAGAAGAAATTTTCAAAGGGGAAATACATAAGATCAGCACTTCCTGTGCTCATCTTTAGAGTATTACTATAGATAAGCAGAAAAATAGATCAAAGGAGATGTACTAATTCTTGTCGGTGTATGTGTGCACCCGCATGCCCAAAGGGAATTCTCTTAGTTGTTTTACCAGCTGCCCTAATACAATTTAGTAGGATTATCTTTTAGTTAATATATAAGAGTGTGTGCGTTATTGGTATAAACACTTTCAAGGCAATGTGATAGATGATATAAAACTAAGATTAGGAATTCTGCAGTCATTCATTTGCTCCAAGCTACCTTTATCTGTTTCTTCTCCTTGGGAAGATGTAATAGCATCGCTTCCTCAAGCATCAGGCTGTCAATGCCAGCTGTGACAGTGGGCTGATGTCTTCCAGTGTCTCTGGGTTGTTTTTTTTTTTTTGGTTTTTTTTTTTTTTTTTNTGGCTGAGTAGTGCTGGGAGAGGACAGCTGACATGTGAAAGAGCAAACAGGGGCTGCTGAGACTGAACCTTTGATTTTTATTTTATTTGTTTCCTTCAACTCTACTTTTAGAGCTGGTGTGCACAGCTGAAATTGCTGCCTTCAGTAATTATTCCTGGAAGGATACTCTGGTTATTATTGTAATTGAGGCCATTTTCACTGCCAGAAAACAAAATTGGCTGTGGACACGGTCTGAACTGGAAGGAGAAGGAGCTAAGGAGGCCAGAAGTATTCCTGCTATCAGTGGCTTTTCTGCCTTTGCTCTGATAAGTGAAAATACCTGTAATCGATCTGTGGGCCTTGCTTTTTGTATTGTGAAAACATTTATTAAAAGCTGTCATACTTACAAAAAGAACTTAAGTGTACAGCTAATAATTGTGGGTTTGTGTGGGTTTAACAAATGCTGAAGTGTTTTGCCTGCTTCTCTCTTTGACTGAGCTGATATTTTGAGATATCTTCTCCATTTTCCAACAGAAGTTGTCTTCTGTCACCTACCTTCTCCCAAAAAGAAAAGTTGCTTTAAAACTAACCTGCCTCCTGTCCAAAACCCACACCATACTACCTAAAGTAGTTTGTCTACATCTGTTTGTCTGTCTTCATGGATGCAGACTTATCTTAACTATCTGTAACAAAATATGTGGATAGATGCATCTTTTTGTGGTCACTCTTCCCTGAAACCGGAGTCGTTTTGACTCCTAGTTAATTTTCTTAGACTGACAATTCCACTATCAGCCTTCTGAGGTTGTTATTTTGGAAAGCTGTTGGGTGTAATAGGTGCTTTCCATTTCAGTCCAAAGACAGGGAAGTGGCTGCTGTTAGATGCAGCTGATGAACCAATAGGAGCCACCAGCCAGAGCACGTACACTTTTTATGAAATACCTTGAGAAATCTGAAGTCAGACAGACCAGCAGACTTCTGTTATGTACTGTCTGTTAATGTAAGAATAGATCGTTGATTTTCATTACAGGGTTGCACATGACAAGAGCACAAAAAGAAAACCCCTACCAGTAAAGTAAATCTGGCCTTAATAAAAAGGGAAGTGTCATGGGTGACATCCTGGCTAGAAAGTCATGAGGAAAGATCCTGTTCCCTCATATTTCCACTTTCTTTAAAGAGAAATAGGACTCTTGTATCTGCTCTTTTCATTCTTTTCTAGGAATGTCAGTTCTTTAGACAGCTTGCTAGACTACATATTTTGGATGTCAGAGCTAATTATTTTTTTTAAGGTATTGATTTATCTTGTACTATGGTGATTCTAAGATGCTTCAGCCAAGAATTTCTCTACCAGTGTTCAGGTATAAAAAATATGCAAGAAGTCTTAAACAGAAAATTGCTAAATAGATTTTTAACACTTTTAAGATATTTATTGCTCTTTGATCAGATTATATTTCTGAAGTATTCTTAAAAGGTTACAGTTTAAGTACACAAATTAAGTTTGCATCTCAATCACAAACATGCATTTTGCATTATTAATTGTTCTTACGCTGCTCCAATAGAGAAAAGTTAGAATGAATGCTGGATTATTTTTTCTTCTTTGTCACGTTTGTGTCTCAGTTTTTGCCGAGATGACTATTCAGTTACTGGATTTTACTAATTGCAATGTTTTATGTAGTCATGTATTTTCTTTCAATTAAGATAGTTCTGTTGATTAATTGAGGCTATATACTTGCGTGAGAAAAAGAAGTGAGAACTGCCTATGGTATGCGGGAGGTGCAAGGAAAGCTATCTTGCTTTTCCTTGGAAGCAGAAATCTGGAGTCTGGAGGTTAAAACTAGCCTCCTTTGTCTGCATTCCAGCTGTGCATGCGCTCTGGAATAAACAGAGCAAAATTGGGAAGAAAGGTAGTAATTTCTTGTTGCCTTAGACCATTTTCTTTCCTGACTCCACCTCATTCCCTCAGGAGTGGGGAGGAAACAGCAGAGGAGTTCAGATGAGTGACTCACAAGGCTTCTAGAAGTATTGTGGCTTATATTCATGGTGATGCGGAACACTCATCTCTGTCTATATGTGGGCAACTCTTCAGTAAATATTCTAGGTAAATTATATAAAAATGTGCTTATACTGGGACATGCCTATGCACTTACAGCTGTAGCTAATAGAAGCAATCTTTGTCTTCTGAAGAAATCCATAGTTTAGGTCTTTGTCTTGCAGAGCTGATACAGATTGTTTAAAAAACAGTTCATAAGCCTTACTTGGCTTTACATTTTTTCATTTTTACTGGAACCTGACAGAACAATTTCCTTCCTTTTCTAGATACTTAATTATACAAAATATTAAATTAAACCAGTTGGATTAATCTTAGCCTAGAAAAGACTTGGTAAATGCTGATTGGCAAGAGAGAAACCTTTATCTGGGTAGGTTTGTTGGCATTGAATGTGCTTCAGTGAGGTTTTCAGTGTCATCAGCAGTGCTGCTGCAGTCCTCTGCTCATCAATTCCTAGAGAAAAGGGTAGATCTATAGAAAAGATTACTATTTTTAGCTGCTTCAGAGTTCGTTTTTTTTCTGTCTGGTACAGACATGGCTGCTGTCATCCACGTTTTAACCTGCAGGCTGCATTCTTGCAATATATTCTTTTTATATGCACCCATGAAAGATTCTTGGAACTTGATTGACTTAAAATGCCAATGCTTTTTTTTTATTTGCANAAATTTTGAAGTTAAGTAAGGAGATCTTATTTTGCTGACAGATACTGTGGAGGCTATCAGATAGATCACCCCTTGAGCCCCAGTAGACATGGCATTCTTTTTTTCTTCTTTTTTTTTTTTAAGTTAGGCCATTTTCGACTCTTCTTTCCTACTAATTTTTTAATAAACTTTCTTATAGGAAATACGTGACATTTAATCTGGAAACTTTTGAGGGCTTTGGGGAAGATGGATGCTGATGATGACCTGCTATCTTCATTTATTTTAAGTTTTATTAAGATAAACTGAAATTTTTTTTTGAGATGCAATAGTCTTTCTTCAGACCTTTGTAAAGATCCGTTATGATTTCTAAAGATCATCTCTTCTTCCTCACTGAAAGTTATTAGTCAAGATAATATGCTGAAAACCTGAAATCTTAGTTTGGTTTCTTTCAGTAGAATTGTAAACTTTAGCTTTTGGCTTTCAGAATAGCTGTTAGGTAGCATTAGAAACTTGTATGTTGCAAACCAGAGGATCCCTCGGACGTTTTTTGAAGTTGAAAGAAGAGATGATTAGAGATGGTGTTTCCATTGAGTTGAAGGCATTACTTTCAATTGCAGGGGGCAGGAGGGGGGAAGATTGTTCTTTTAAGTAACCTCCAGGTTCATCGTAAGCAAAAGTTAAATGCTTCTGGAACTGGGTTGTCCTTTGGTTATGAAAGTAATTGCATACACACATTCCTAATGCAGGGGTTTTTTGCCTGCTTACTTACAAGGATTAGATTGCTATCAGGATCGATATAGCATTGATTCAGTTACGTTGGTTCTCTTTCTGATGCAAACTGTGACGTATTGGCTTTTAACTCTTTGACCGTAGTAATGTCACCATTCAAAAATATATAATGGTATGCACGATATAATACGTTAACTTGCTTCTGGAAATAGTTTATATTAATTTTATTCTAATTATAGGTAAGATTTCTAGAATAATTATCAGAGTAGATTCAAATATTCTTAACTTCTGAATTTTCACAATTAATTGAGCATGAAGTCCTATACTTTTTTACAGTAACAGTTGAATTTCTAGCTGAATTTTTTAAGTGTACTTTGGAGCATTAGTTGCAGAGGTCAAAAATGGGCCACTTTCAGATAATTTGAAGTAAACTGGGCATTATCTCTTGTCTAGCAACATGTCCAGTTGGTACTTCCAAAGAAAACTTATGGAACTCTTAGCATTTGCTTACTGCATAAACTTACTGGCTCTCAAAGTGTTCATTTACACTGAACATATGGGCTTAGCTAGAATACCGTTATGTAACAAGCGTGCGTGTGTGTAGTATGAAAACTAAGTATGCATTTTGTCAGTGTACTTTCCTTGTAGACTTAAAATTTGTTTTTTAATTTTTTTTTTCCAAATGAATGTTTACTTATGCAAGTGAACTACACTGTCTATTCTTTAGCACATTTTTCACAAATAAAAAGCAAAGTATTTTCTAGGTTGTGGTTGCTGTGTTCCATTAGGAGACAGTAGGGTGTTGCAGTACATGAGCCTTGAGACTGCCCGTGTTTTTACTTAAAGTGCTTTTGCTGTGGCCAGGAGGAGCATAAGTTGTCATATGTATTCATGTGAATCCGTGTTGTTTCTTTTTAATAAATGGTTGAAATGCTAGAACAAAGCAGTGTAGTGTACGAACCATTGCTTTTTCATAATTAAGACCAAAAGTATGAAATTCCAAAATAACTGGACTCTATATGATGAACAGAATATATTTATAAAGATGTTTGTTAGTCACATGCTGTAAATGAGAACATTTGGGAAATCTGAATTGTGCCTGAAATTTCACGGTGAATCAGAAACTGGTGCTATGTTCTGCCAAGCCAGCAGTCCTGAGCTTGGGCAGCCGTAGGCTAAGGTACTCTTCCGACCTTACAAAAACCTTGCATGAAGTGTCAGTAGGTCTGTGTTAAGCAATTTATTATGTTGCAGTGAAGCTACCATAGACATTATTTCTAAAGAGTGGTGATGTGAGCTTTTCCTGCCTGTGGCCCCCAAAGGTGGGAATTCATGACTGTTAATATCCAAACCATTTAATACCACTTAAACCTGTCTTTCTCTCTGCCTGGATTCATATGTGAAACCTGTGCAAATGCTTTATCGAAGAGCTAGAAACTTGTTCACCATTGACAAATTCTGATCTTACCAGGTACTGGAGGACACTAGAAGTGCCTTCATACTGCACAGCAGGAAGAAAAACCCTCCCTCTGTCCCTGTAACACTGACGCTTATCCAGCAGCTTTGACAGAAGCCATTTACATAATACACCCACAAACCAGCACCATTTAGGCAGATTCAAGCTGAAATATTTATTCAGCAAGTTGTAGGGCTTTGTTATATCTGTATTATTATGTTATATTTCTATATTAATACTATTGTAATAATATTATTACTATTTACATTATACTCAGTGTAATTTTTTTAAGCTGAGGGTATGTTTGTCTATACTAGTTGCAAAAAACCCATTAATAGCTGGCTTTTTAATAGTCAAACGATTACGAGAGATTTTACTTTCACTTAATTTTCAGAGTATTTATGTGGGGAATTTCTTGTCTTCAATGAGTTAAGCGAGGACTGTTTTGCTGCTCTGACCAGTGCCATATGAAAGCAGTTAAAATGCTGGAATTGTTTACTGCCTAAATTGTTGTTAGTCAGCAGAGCCAGTACACCAGATTTCTTTGTGGCTTTTAGTGGAAAATATTAAACAGCCGCTCTTTCTTCAGTTATAGGATTTTTACGTTTTCAGCTGCGTTAGTCACAGAACTGGCACAGACACAACTGCAAAGACTGCCCCTCCTCCCCCCCCCCCCCAAAAAAAAAAAAAAAAAAAGCGCCTTTTTTTTATGTGCCAGAGGAAGTTGCATTGGGAGCAGTGGCTGGGTTCTCTGGTAAGTGTGACATGTGAGCATTACTAGGCATTTCATGCTGCCAGGCTGCAGTCGCTGCTCACCAGGCTGCTGCTCAGTGGGAATGCTGCCGTGGCGCTGGTTTGTGCTCTGCTCCTGTGGGCTTTTAATGATCGGCTCGGACAACTAGACTTTTTTTTAAGCTTTGCAAGGCTATCTGCTGATTGTATAACTTAATTTGTCAAGGAAAAAACCTGATAAGCAGAAGCTCTAACTAAAGAGGAGAATCGGGTTGGCACAGTGACAGATGTTCGGATAAAGAAGTTGGNTCAGGGGAACTGCATTCACATGGTGATCAAAAGAAACACTTGGGTGATGAACTGCTTTTGCAGAAGAAGTCTAAGGCAGTAATTTGAGCTTTTGTGTGCGGTAGCTAGCTTGTTTTGCTGAAGCATTCTTTCTCAACATTATTTCTGCCTAATGCGTTCCCTGATGGAGAAGCCACAGCTACTGCCCGGTGAAGGAAAAATGAACGCTCCGCATTGCTTGTGTCCCTGACGGAGTAACGCCGTCTGCGTTGCTGTCGTTTGGGGAGGTTGGATTCAACCGGCAATATTATTCAAGGAGTTCATTGTCCCCATGGTCTGACTCATCGCATGTAAATTTACTGCAGCCGTGCTGTACGTTGCAGATATTTTTCTTGCATGGGAAAGAATTATTTTCCTCTGAGCAGGTCCTGAATAACTGCTGGAAACGAGATGCATTTTTCTGGCTGGACTGTTTTTGACGTTGAGAAAGGAAGCTGTAGAATGACAGGATGATCAGAATGCGCGTTTATTTTCAGTCACCAGAAGGCCTGCGACGGTTGATTTAAAACTGACCTTGCAGGAGTGGGTATAGCTGCGGCCGTCTCTCAGGGCGATTGTTCCTTGTTCCGTCCTCGATAGGATGGTGTCGTGTCTTCTGCAACAATGATTTCACTGTGGGGGTAGAAGGACGCCGTGGAAGTTGTGACATTAACAAAGACAAATTTGCTTGTGAAAGGACAGCTGCGTGCGACAGTGCTGTTCGAATGGAATTGGATCTTGGGATGTTTTTATCAGCTGTTCCACAGTTTCATTATTGTGGTTTCGATGCCTAGGGAAATTTTATTTTAAAAAGAACAACTTTTTTTCAGCATTGTCTTGAACATCTCAGGGTGTTTAAATCTGGAAAATGAAGTGTAAGGGGGGATTGGAATGTCCTTTTTTAAATGCTAATACACCAGCGGTAGCACTCACAAGTTTGTGAGGGCATGTGAAACAGGTGAAAGTATTTCCTCTATGGTCTCCCTTGCGATACCTGCGGTCTGGTTCCAAAACCACTGTTGCTGGCATTTTTCTGTTTGCTTTTGCTTCCTCAAACGGATCGAATGAGTCGAGTCTGTATTGTTGTTTTGGAGGAGGTAGAAGATGATTCTCCCACGTTTATTTCCAAATTACCTCAGGAAAATGTATCTTTACGTCCATCGCCCTCTGGAAATGTGCTGGTAAGGCATGTTGTTTGTTGGCATATTTCCTGCTTATAATACTGTCGCGAATACCAACAGTTATTTTCCTAAGATTAACATGAATATGCATGATGTTGGAACAAGGTGGTAAAACCTGGCTATACTAAAGAGGGGGGAAAAAAAGCTGAAACTTAGTTGTAGAATTACCATTTGCAAGGTCTCATTCTTTTTCATGTAACTTTATTTATCGTGCAGCAATAACAGATCTCAGCGCTTGTATAATAGCAGAGGATTTTTAGAGGGCTTGGTAAACTGTATTTGAAGTAAATGGTTTTTCCCTGCTCCACTCCTCATTCCTCAATGGTACGTTTATGCAATACCACTTTAGAAACTGATGTAATCATTGTATTGCAATAGTATGCTGTGCTTATTTTGAGAACTGATAGAGTATATAGTGTACATCAAGCAAGAGCAATTCTAAGTTAAAATAAAAAATAGCATAAGTCATAATCTTGATGTAACTGTTAGATTCAAGTTACCACTTTCTGGAAGTGATCAACACTGGGCACTGTGCTTTTATTGCTTTATTTTATTTTGTCAAGACTGACTTAAATCTTGCTGGCATACCTCAGCAGCTTTTCTTACTTACTAAGAAATCCTGCTATATTTAGTAATAGATGTGTGTGAGTGTGAATTTGTTACCATACTTATCTGATGTACTTTACTTTCCCAGTCTAGCTAAGCAGGTGAAAAACTTTTAGTAACTTTAGCCACTTGCTAATGTAAAAGGGGTTTGTCTGTTTATATTGTATAGAATTTGCAGCATGTAACAACAGCACTAATTTTATTATGAGGAGTTCTCATTTCAGCTGTTATAAGCTAGTCTTCTGCCCCCCCCCCCTTTTTTTTTAATATTTCATTGACTTAGAGTCTGTTTGTGTGATTGAGGTTTTTAAAACTTGGAATTTCTTCGATTTCAGATACTGTTGCTGGTTTCTTTATTTCACTGCCTGGGATGTTTTATTTTGTCATCATCTTGTGTTTGTGTTATGTATCAAAAAACCATATGTGGATCACTAAAAACTAAAATGGGGTTGTAGTCTAAGATGTGTTTTTCTTCATTTCAGCCACCATTGGTTCAAGCTATATTTAATGGAGATCCTGATGAAGTTCGAGCACTGATATTTAAGAAAGAAGATGTTAATTTTCAGGTAAAAACAAACATCATTAGCTTTGAATACATTTTAATTTTCTTTTTATATAGCTTTCTGCTGTACTGATCACTTTAAAACTTTGCTAATTCATAAGCTGTAAATTTTATTGCTTTTATGTAATAGGCAAAGTAAAGCCTATATATACGCTTAATACTGGGAAGCAGGATTGTGGCTTTGTAGATTTGTGTTGATAGTAAAGAACTTTCCTTTCAAACGTTAGTTCTGCAGTGCTTGAGTAACTGAAAAGTTTGCTTATACAGTTGCATCAGACTTTTTAGCAAGTTAGACTGGTTAAGGGTGATGCTATTTAGACTTTGATTCTTTGTAAATTAAATACAGCATATAGTATACATTAGACAGTTATAAGAAAATAGTCTGGAGTTTCAGTAGGTAGGTTTAGTAGTGGATTTTAAAAAGGGAAGCCTAGAGATTATATTAATAAGTAAAAATGAGAAATTGTGTTTATAAGTCCTATTTGTGGTACTGCAAACCCAGACACTGCAGACTTAAAAATTGTACTGAAATGAAATTGAGTTTGTTCCATTGGGTGAAATTCAAGATATGAACAGCATACAATTACTGTATTTACTTTCTATTGAAATTCTAATACACATTTGACATTATGCAAGATAATATAGCATAAACTCCTTACATTGATTAGAAATTGGTTTGATTACTAAAGTAGACTGACATAAACCATTTAGGGCTTAATACTATGGGAATGTATATAGCTGTTGCTCTTCCAAATGCGTCTGAGCAAGAGTGATGCTAAAAAGCAAAGGCTAACATCTAGATGCCACGTAGTGGCCAGTGTAAGACCATGGTAATTGTTTACACTTTCTTCTTGAGAGATGTAAACCAAAAGCAATACTTAGTTTGGTATGTGTATTTTGACGTTTAAAAGCATTCTGCAGAGTTTATCTGACCAATGCCAGCTGAAGTATAAGGGAGCCTTCACATTATCTTGAAGAGCTTGAGTAGGACCCTGTATAAGTAAACTGGCTGTCAAATCTAAAGTTTTGTTTGCTAAGGTTGAACTTTTTTCCTCTCCTTTTTCAGTAGTTTTGCATGTTCTTAAGATTGTGTGATGGATTATGTAGTATCAAAAGACTTAATCTTCTGCTTAGTTATGAGAGCATTAGCCATGTATCCTTCCAGTCTCTTCATATGTATGCTCTGGTCACATTGTGGTTTTTATTTTTAAAAGCTGATTAGTCTGTATTGTTTCATTTATATTCCTCCATGTGTAAGTCAGGTTTAGCATTCATAGCTATAGTGCCTGTAAACAAAGTCAGGTTAGTATCTTTCTGCTTTTTTGATTATCTATTACAAAAGCCTCTGCTAGATTTCAGTATGTATGTGGTAGTGGTTTGGTTTTGGTTTTTGTTCTGTCTCAAGTTTTGTCAAACAGTTGCCCATAAATATGAAGTAAGCAGTTGCGCTAATTAAATAGGAAAGCATGTAATTGTTTGATGTCTTTGAAGAGGGTTACTTCAGACGGCCAGGTAGTTACAGTGAAGAAAAATATAGTATGTACAATATTTAAAATCTGGAGGTTTTTCAACTTATATCTTAATTTTTTTTTTATTCCTTTCTTTTTTCCCCTTTACCAGAATGTGTGCGCATCTTAGGCTAGTAACATGCAAGGTGTGTTTAGAATCCATCCGGAACAAATACACTGTTTTTTCACAGCCGCTTTCTTCAGCATAGGCAGATGCTTATCACACATGACCACTCCTTCCTACCATTGCACTCCTAGTCCTACTGCAGTATTTAATATTACATTCACATATATCCCTTAAAACAGTTTGGGACTAAACGAACATACAGATTTTCCCATTGTTTGGTAGAAATGAAGTAAACTGCCTAGTGGATTTTTCTTTGTGTCTGTCTGTGTGTGTGTTTTGTTCTTTTCCTTGGATTTTTCATTTGCTGTATGTACTCGGCTGGAGATAATATATCCCTACATAGTCTAGATCCAAAGTTGTCCCCTTAGTTATGTGTTATAAATTGGTGTGGACAGAAGGAGGGGAAAAAGTGAAGAAAATGAAGTGGTTATGTATATTTCCTAATAAAGAGAAGGATGGTGATAAACTGTTTTGACCGCTGTGGATTGTATTAGACCAGTGTATATGTTGGATTTTTTTCCACTTCACTATCCAAGTGCTTCAGTACAGTTGTTTGAATTCCAGAGTCATTCCCTCCAATGCCTCTGCAGAGTCATTTCCCCCTCTCAAGAGCAACTAATTATTTTGCAGTTTGTATTCTAATAGTTGAGATTCCTTCCTTCCTCCCTTCCCCTGAGCATGGGTTGGACTCTGTAACTGGAGACCTAGCAGGGTTCTGCAAATTAATTTTGCCCAGAAGAGAACTGAAGATAGAGCTGTTGTAGGTCTTTGTTGTGACAGTGACATTCATCTAGGAAAGTTGTTAGTGTCTTCATGAAGTGTGGGTGGTTTTTTTCCTTCTGTTATCATCCAGCTTCATTTATCTTTTTACTTTCAGGGTATGTTATCTTTAACATTAATCGCAATTGGCTTAATACTCTTTTAAAGCTAAGTGAGTTGAGTCTGTGTATTTGGCTTCCCAAAGCTAGGCTGTGATAACTGTTTGATATCATGGTAATATCTAAAGATTGCACACAGGTTGGGCTGTATTAGAGCATTATTCCTAAAACAGATGATGTCTTCTACCATAGTGTTATATTTAGAAAGATTCTGAGATGGGTGGCCTTTCATAACATGAGTTGCTGTGTGCGACTGTAAGATGATGTACTGATAGCAAACAGGCTTTTTCAGGAAGAAGATTGTTCTCTGTTCATGCCACGCCAGCCTTCTTGAGTCACAGGCTCAGTCTAGTTTTAGAAAGTATGTATTGTATTCCACTCTGCAGTTGTAATCTTTTGTGAAGAAAGAGCAAATAGAGTGTATCCCTAGCTGCTTAAACTGTGGTTCAAGAAGGCTTACCTTCTCTGCAAGTTGGAAGTCTGCAGCTTTTTTATAGACAAAACTGATTTATAGGAACTTTGATCAAACGTATTGTCTGGAAGGTAAACTCTCTTGAGGCTCCAATTAATGGAAAAAATGGGGGAAGGGGTTGCTTCTCCCTCCCCTTCCTCAAGAAAGCTTGAGAAACTGTAGCTGTTTGTTTCACGAATCAGGCTTAAATCACACACATCAGATATGTCAAGCCTGATACAGTTTCTGTTATACACATGGCTCTTGCTGTGCTCTGTGTGTGTGTATTTATGTTAAAAAAAAAAAAATATTATTTCTTGGTACTATCCTGAGCTTTTGAGACTTTTCAGTAAGGAAAATCTTCTGTGATAACTGACATATTAAATATCTGTTTATTAGTTAATGGGGATCCTCAACATTTCCTGTTCTTGCTGATTAGATTAGTATGGCTGGTTTGAATTTTATGTACTTTTCAGCAGTTAGTTTTAGTTAACTAAATGATTTCAGCATTGCCTTTTATAAATCAGGATTTATTTGTTTGCTTTTTAAGATTTGGAGGCCTATTACCGTTGCAAACTGCCATTTCTGTTTGTAACCAAACCTTTATGATATATGTTCAGTTTAAAAGATCATGAAAATGGAGTATTTCATCTCAGCTATCTGTTAAGAATATAATTTTGTGGAGGGAATACCAGCTCACTGTCAAAAATGATTTAAAGGTTGTAGATCTGACTATTGAAATGATTGTTCAAAATCAGAACAATTTTTCTTCCTCCTAGACCTGTTAGGGTAATATTTCTTGCCATGAAAAGTGATACTGCAGGTAACCCAATATGCAGTTTTTATAACCCGATTGCACTTGATCTTAGCAGAGGGGATAAACATCTGATCCTTTCTGGAACTGGTGTCAGCATGCCCCTTGCTCTTCTCACACTAAAGCCAAACAAGCGTTCTTTTTGGAGGAATCCCAAAACCACGCAAATCTCTCCCGATGTTCAAAAGTGCTCGCTGCTCCTATTTAAAATAGTGATATTGGCATATAAGTGACTTAAACATGAAATGCATGTATCTTACTGCTCATTGTGCTTTGTGAGATTAAAATAGATTTAAACTATGAAACATATTTTAAAGCTGTTTTCTGTGTGAGTTGGTGGGGTTTTTTTTCCCAACACAACATGTAAGATGGGAAAATTAAATTGCACATACTGTACCAAGGACTGCAGCAATCAAGGTTATCTGTACGCTTTCTTTTCTGGACTATTGGCCATCCAGCACAGCTCTTAATTTAATGGCTGTTTTCTATAATAAGTAACCAAAAAATAAAATAAAAGCTCACCTGTGCTACTGTTCTGGGAAGAAGGGAAAATAAAAGAAACAAAACTATAGAACCAATCAATCTTGTCTGCCCTCCCTACCCCCACCTGCATTAGATAGCAATGGAGTGTTGCCCATAAATCCCAAGCTTAGTTCCTGGGACTGGCAAGAGATATGATCCAGTAGCACCAAAGTGCTAGGTACAAATGGGGGGGCTAAGTGTATGTACCTGACTTTGTTATTTTGAGCAGTAGGGTTGCTGCGTGGATGACTGTTGCAGTAGAGATGTGGGCTTCCTTCCCAGTCCTGCCAAATGTGGGTTTGCATAACTTCTTGTTTGTGCTATTTGTGTACTAGGAGAAAGTTGCTGGTTGTCATTCTAGGGTAAGATATGACATCTTATTTGATTACCTGTTAAACTTTTTAATTTCTTTTACTCTGCAGGTCATTGTATAGACTGAAAGAGGAGGAAAATTGGTTTGTTAGTCTAGTGACAAGCCTACGACTTCTCATACAGCATTGGGTCTGGTTACCAGGAAAATTAGATTATCAAGGGTCTCAAATATTCTAGTAATTTAGGAATTAATTATTAAAATTAAAGCACAGTTTAAAAACCCAGAAAGATTCTTTGTGATGCTGGTATTGGTCAGCAAAGTCCTAAAAGAGGTTAAATAGAAAAAATAGGTAATGAATGTGTGGTCTCCTGGCTTTCATCTTTATACTTAACCTTGTGGGTTGAACTGTGGGGTAACTGGGTTATTTTCTGCAGACTTGAGAGTGCAGTGTAGAACAGGAAAGCCTGAATTACTTGGCTAAAATATGGAACATTCTACAAAATTTGGTAGAGTTCAGTGTTCTGATAATACAAATGAATTCTGTAGCTATTTCATACATTAAAAGAATTTTTATATGTGTTATGTGAAAAACTGTAATTGCTGTCTAATTCAGCAATTACATTGAAATATCTCTCAATGTAAAGAAACTTACATAAGTAAATATGGCCTTGCTTAAAAACAAGTAAACAAAAAACCATAATGTGTAATGAGGTAAAAATAATCATTAGGAATTTTTTTACCTTTATGTTCATTATCTTTCTGTAGCCAGTTATTTTACCAATGACTAATGTGGATTTTTTGTTGTTTTTGATAAAAATTGTGCGTGCATACAACTACAAATGTAAATTCAGTTTAGTTTGACATATCTATGCCTCTAAAAACCTCTTTCTGCATTAACTGCTATGCATAAATTGTTTGAGTTATGCCTTTTGTTATCAGTGCCTTTTGTAACTTAAGAGTCACGTTAGTGTAAGAATTTGCTCGTTGGAAAAACTGGAAGAAGTCACTCAGAGCAGGTTAATACATGATGCTTTTCAAATAGTGGTGGTCCATCTGCAATGCCATGTTTCTGTGCTTTTGGGGTGGTTCAGGGAGGCTGTTTTTAACAGGGAGTGGAAATAGTTTTGAAGACAGCGGGGGAAACTTCGACAGTTTTGCACAGAGATTTGCATGGGCCAGATAAAAGCGATGGGAAGGCAGGCATGTCCAAATCATACTCCTTTCCACTTCAGGAATACTGTGGCTGTTGATCAGAACAGTGTTGTGATGTTTTGTAATGGTTTGTGACTTGCTCCACCTGGAGTATGCTTGCAGGGAAATCATCTTCCAGGCCAATTCATCTGTAACACCTCTTGTTACTAGATAAAGCTTCTGGCAATCAGAGCGAAGCTACTGTGTGGCTTTTGTATCAAACTGGTGAGAATAAATAGTAGTTAAGAGCTAGCATAATGTAGCAAAGGCTGAGCAGGAATTGTGCACAGTTTTTAACTCTTCAAGCTGTGTTTCTGAAGACGTGAGAGATTATGACTTTGCTAACTAGTCTATGTGTCTCAGGCATGCATCGGAACCAGTGTTGGTAACTATTTTGTCAGGTTCCTGCAGGCAACGTAGACTATTTGCATGAACGACTTTTTGTTGGCAGCTGGAGTTGGCAACAAACACTTGCACTAACGTATTTGGTACTGTGAGCATCATCATATTGTATTCTCTGGCAGGACAGACTGTGCAGGCAGCGCTGTTAACTTCTGGTTTGCTGATTTGAATGTGAGAGAGGAATTAAAAAAGCATCCAGAAAATAGTAAAGTATTCTGAAGAGCACAATTTTTTGTTTGGTTGGTTTGGTGGGTTTTTTTTTTTTGTTCCTATCTTAATAGGTCAGGGTATGAACTTTTCCTTCCTTAGTTGTGGTCATTGCTAGAGAGTTTCAATCTGGCATATGTTTTTCTTTTTTAAAAGTATCAGTCACTTTTTTAATTGGGTCCTTTGCTGATTTCCAATTGCAGATGAGCATTTGATAAAGAGACACTAATTATTGTAACTTGAACTATCTAGACTGACCATGTGACTGTTTAGTTGTAATAATATCTCGGAGGACTGCACAATTTAGACCTATTAAAAACAATCTTAAATTTAACACCTTCTCTCCAAAAATGTTGTAATATCTTCAGTGTCTAATCATAGCAAAGAAGTATTTAGTGAAAAATGGTGACTTTTGGTGTATTAATAAAGTACATAGAAATACTTGCTTGTTTTCCCCTACTGAGAACACTTCTGTTCTCAGATATAGAATGAAGACAAATTAGTTTCCCGTCTTTTATAATGTGCTAGTTATAGCTAGTGTGATTCTTAAGATTTATAGCTTCAGGTTTTGTTGATCAGATCTAGAGGAAAAATCTTTTAAAACTGCTTGCTAATTTTCCAAATGATTTATCTATTCAAAATTCTGTTCAGCTTTGGAGTTGGGGTTTTTTTTCCCCACTAGAAAGGAAAAAAAAAAAACTTGGTTGAATGTTATTTGTAATCTGTAATTTGTAATCCAACTTAGAGTGTAGCAGATTTGGGGGACAAAATTACAGGTACTTGTGAGATTGAAAGACTTTTCAATATGATGAGAACATAGGATGAGTTACAGCTTTGAGTTTGGTACTGGTTATTTTTAATTCAGTTTCATCCTTTGGATTATTAAGCACAGTGACTTGCTGTGAGTTTTTCTGCAAATAAGAACTATATTTTTAAAAGACGCATATGTACACGCATGTGTGTGCCTATATATATACGCATACAAGTTATATGTAAAATGTGAGAGTGTGTGTGTGTATATATTTAAAAGAATATGGTAGCTTATCTAATGCTAATAACAGTAAGCATATAATGAATTGACAGTGAGAACAGTCCTTTGAAGTCACTGTAGGAGGGCAGAGAGAAAATAAAACATTCCTCTATAAACAAATACTGAGAATCCCTCCAGTAAAAAAACACTGCTGAGCAACACAGGCCTTGACTTCGTGCAGCAGCTCCTGCCAGGCAGCCTCTGCCTGGAACCCAGCTTCTGGTGCTGGAGCAGAGAGTCTGAGAAATCTTGTATTGGGCAAACGGGGGGCAGTGAGACCTCTCAGAGAGTAGGGGAAGTCAGGATGGGCATAAATCACAAAACAAGCCAAGTGTGCCTTCAGACGCTTCCACTGCTAACTTTATTGAAGGATTTTTGTTACCTATTTAAATAACAATAATTATACCTATCTCTTAGCCAGAAGAGGTCTCTAATAAGAACTGAGAGCGCTTTTGTAATTAGAGGCATTTTCAATAGTTAATGGCTTTATTTAATTTTGTATGTTTTCATTTTACATTTACATATAGTAAATATATTTTTCGTATGTATGGGAGAGAAGGAAATAGTATATAATCTCAGAGACCATTGTAGCACTCATCTTCCTCTATCCTGTTTGCTCATGGACTTCTAATAAAATACAGCTGTAGAACGAGAGCAAGATGTTTCTTTCTCCTTAAACTTTTGCTTGGACTTCTGTCCAATGTGCATGTCAATGTACTATATTGCTTTCTGCTTCTAGATAGTCTCTGTACTAAACTTTCTCAATGTTTCCACCACAAACAGGAACCCCCATTTCCTGTGTGACCAGCCTGATGAAATGATGAGTCATGAGACTCTCCTGCTTTATAAAGTGTTCACTTCATTGAAATTTCTTTACATCTGAAGAATAGCAGGAAAATTGTGAAGAATCCTCTTTATTGGGAGAGTGTTTGTGGTCCTTTGCAGACAGGAGTAGGTTCTGCCTGCTCAGAGTTTACAGGCGTGCATCAGTTTTAACGTGGTGATGAAGTATCTTGCGTGCAGGAAGATCTAGGAGTTGGTTTTTAGAAGGGCGTTATGTGAATAGCACAGGTGAATGTGTGTGGGGCTTTATTAACAAGATACGAAGTTAGCTTGTAAAACATCTTGCCTCTAAACATGCTCAAGTTTTAATGTGTTTTTAAGGGGATAGAGTTCAGCACTACCATATGGGAATGTCCAGGGGTTATTTTGGTAAAGAATTAAGTCAGTTTTTTAAAATGTGAATATTCATGTTATGTATCTGAAGGGATAAGAAGAAACCTTCCTGCAGGGAATGTAGGGAAGCTTTTCCTATAGGAAAGCTTCTTCCACTTCTAAAGGATCTGATATGAGACAGTTTGCTCCATGGAAGCCTGACTGATTCCAGAAAAGGAGAACTTTGGAGACCTAATTTTTCTGAGCATTGTGGAAAATTGCTGCAAGGTGTATATTGTAAAGAGTATCCACCAGCTATTCAAAGAAGATTAAATTCATAATATAACAGTTATTTACTGTTACTTAACTTTATTAAAGTTGTGGATTCCCTGTTCATTAGTATGGAATGTTTTTCAAGCATGTCATCTGTAATGAATAATCAGATATCTTATTTCCTTTTTAGTGGTTTAGAGAGTGAATCATGTTTTTCAGCCTCAATATAAAGTGCGTCCAAATGGTGTTGAGTTCTTCTTCT
Organism: Fregata magnificens; assembly: GCA_013389945.1. Taxonomy (NCBI): domain Eukaryota; kingdom Metazoa; phylum Chordata; class Aves; order Suliformes; family Fregatidae; genus Fregata; species Fregata magnificens. The sequence continues at coordinate 40,574 of WAAD01017510.1, forward strand.
GGTGTAGAAACAGATTCAGAATGTTTTAAATACAAATCTGTATCATTAGGCATTTTTCTTCAGAATAGAAACTTCTAACGAGAGAACTTTGCCAGTCTGAAGAAGAATAATTCCTTGCTTCATGTCGATAACACTATTTAGCCTGCGCAAATTAGATTTTGAATCTATATTGAATTATCACTCTAATAAGAGTGATACAAACAAACCTTCAGCAGAGTTACGGTATAATCTGACTAACATCAGCAAATTGCTACTTGGTGCAGTGGAATCTCTGGACGGTAGCTCTCAAAGTTACCATTGCAAAGGGTAGGACTCTCTGAAAAGAAGGATGTGCTTACCTGGCGTGGTACTGCCTTGTACAGGTAATGAGAAATATTCTTTAGAGACTTAGTATGAATTAATATCCATGTGATGTGCTACTCAGGCTAATATATCCTCCTTCTCATCAGGTCTAGTAAGCTTGCCTAGCACTATGCTAAGATGATTATACTGTTTGCTAAACTGGGCAAACAAGCTTGGATGTCTGCATGGCAGTGTTTTTACCGTATTGGCTGTACACTGAATTTGTTTTACAGTAATTGGAGGTTTGACAGACAAGTTTTGTTTTGGTCATTGTTATTTCTTTAACATTGAAAAATTAGCGTTGATGTAGATAACCATGAATAATTAAATCAAATTTAAATGTTTCAAGAATTTTGTGTTTGAGTCTCCAGTGTGATTCTTAGTGATAATGAATTTGTAGATCATGTCTGATTTGCCATATTACTTTTAGTGATTATTACTTAAAATTGTAACCTTCAAAGCCTAATTGAAGTTCTGCATTTCCTGCTGCTTTTACAAAACAAGCTAGAGGCAAGGTCTTGAATAGTTAGAGCTTACTGGGGTTACTCCTGGCAGTCGCTGTGCCTGTCACGAAAAGGATTGGTATTTGAGAACAGAACATCCCCACTGAAAGAGCAGAGAGAAGAAAAAAGCTCAGTAGACTTAATGTGCGTTAACTTCCAACATCGACACAGTCCTTAAAGAATGCATTGCTGCTAATAGCAAGATAGGATTTGAATTTACTGATTATTTGCAGTAACTTTCTGGGTGAAAACTCTTTATGCAAATGCAACATACCTTTGAACAAGACAATTTTCTCCACTTTGCAAGTGGTTAAAGCACCATCATCTCCTTCGGACAGTTTGGCCCTTGTACACAGGCTCTATGCAAGGTAGATACACCTTTAAGTTCTTTAAACCTACTCTAATAAAGGACGGATGTATATCAAAAACTGGGAAAAGAAAGTGTTTCTCATTTGTTTGCTACATATTGTAGGGAGGGCTATCCCATAAATGCACAAGGAGGAGTGCTCTCGTGGACTGTTGGTAGGTGGCTGTAGGGCCTGGAAAGGCTCATGGTGGTGTCAGGTCTGAGGACAAATGAACTGGAAGTTCCTTTTGCAATGAGGGATCTCTGAGTCCTTGCTGAATAGTATGCCCCAAAAGTTCAGATGCAATGTCTGTCTGGAATATGAAGTTTGAGGGGAATTTTCTCAGGCCTATGATATCAGCCTGTACCTTTCCATCTCCAAAACCAGTGAAAATTCTGTTCTCTTTTCAGTCTTCATTAAAGTCCTACTTTATTAGCATCCTTCCTGATCATTAATTTAATTTCAGTTTTTATTTGCATGAAATACTAGTTATATACATATGTATATATGTAATGATGGTAACTTCTAAATAAACTACATGATGCTGACTTATTGTCTCAGAGGAGTACAAATGTCTTGCTTTAGACGCTGCTAGCTTTTCCTATAATGACAGTTATCTTCTAAGCTTATCCCCTATCCACTTAGCCTAAGGAATAGTGCAAATAAAATACTTTGATCCTAAGGTTACCAGCACTTTTGGAGGAGTGTTGATCCTCACCAGCAGAGGCTTTCTGTTGGGTTTCTTTTGTGATCAGTGTAGGGGCTTTTCATTTTCTGTTGCAGACATTTATTATTGGGTGGAGAGTTTTTTTGACTCTCATTTTCATTCTTCAGAATAGATATATTCTGTTGGATTTTTCTTGCCTAACAATTTGTCTCTGTATTAGCATAGACTGTGTCATGTGCTACTTTGAGTCAGGTGTTCAGAATAGTGCAAGGGTATCTTAACAGAAGGACTTTGCGTGTTGCAGCTAGTTGACTTGACTTTACAAAGCTATTTAACTTAATGTGGACAATCAAAACGTTATAGCTTGCTCCAAGAAGAGGTGCTAACATTAAAAACACAACCTGAAAACTTCATCTTTTCCTGTCACCAAGACAGTGCAGTTAGTGAGAGGAATACCTGATTTACATCAGCCACGTATAGGGTTGTCATTCTAGCACTAGCCTTTGCAATGAAAAAGGCAGAAACCTCAGCTTTTCTGAACAAAAGTGTCATTGGCCCGAACGTAATGTAGTGGATTTAAACTGGGATGGAGATGTGCATACCTTACCTAGTGTGGTGTGATCTTTCACTGGAGCTTAAACAGAGCCTGCATTGTACTGTTTTCTTTCTTGACATATTTTCTTATTTGTATCCTCAAATATTACAGATAGATGACAAAGTAATAGGAGGCAGTCACTGTCCCTCGTTCAGCCCGCTCTACAAGCGCAGGCTGGGTTACGTAATGTGCTCTGCGTCGCTGCACTCTCATTATGGGAAGTCCATTGTTTTCACATACTGCTTTATTTTTTTCAAAAGTAGTTTCAGAGTTATTTATCATTTTTTCTTACCAGCAACTGCATTCCAATTAAAAGCTGGGGTTTTTTTCTGCCGTACGTACCAGGTAAATGTTTACAAATCATATACTTGGCCTTTGGGAAGGGTAAAGCCAAGGGAAAGTATTTTTAATGAGATATTATTGTATCTGGTCTTTTAAATATAGCATAGTTTTGAATGCTATGGAGGTTTGTGGGTGGGTATTTTTTAATAATTAAATTTTTTTTTTCTGTCTCCCCCTCTGCCCAGTGATCTAGTATATTAGCAAACAGTCTTGGCACTAAAAGTTGCTCTGTTTTAATTCCTGAGTTAAAGGAAGGAAAATACATCCAAAATGTCTCAGCTGTGCTGTGAGATCAAGTTGCCCTTATCAAAGGGTAGAGAATAGCTATTTATTTGTTCCATGTATTGAGCAAGAATTCAGTAGCCTTTATTAGTGATAAATGGGACCAAATTCTTGATGTTGGGACTTCCAGTGAAAGGGAGCAGCTCACAAAACCTGCTCAGTTATTCAGGTCCTTATCCAATACCCAAATGAATGCTTGAGTTCACTCACAAGGAATCCTAGCCTTTATAATTTGGGCAAAAGAAGTTATGTAGACATTTTTATAGAAGAGAGACCTAGGTTCAGCTTTTCTTACAAGCTGTGCTTGTTCTGTACCTGAGTTTGAAAGCCTGACCAGTGACAATTATAACAGTGACCGCAACATTACAAAACCTGCATGGAACATAAAGGTTAAAGGGTGTGAGAAATGTGTATTTCCAAAAAGTACCCTGACTTGTACTTTCAGAAAACAAAAATTGGAGAGATGTTTTTAAGGTGAATTACTTGGAAGTAGAAAAATACACAGACATTTGGTTGTTTTCAAAATATGTCTCTTGAAATACTTGACTAAAGGTCAGAAAGTCTTCTTGCTCTGTACCTCTTTAGTTGTGAGAAATAAGGATGCAGAATACCTCAAGCCCTCTTGTCCTCATATGTATTGTTATTGATAATTTTTGACCTTTAGGAGTAACATAACTTCTAACAAAAGTAGGAAATTTAACTTCATTCTCTCTTGTCATTGGCAGACAAAAATAATGGTCTTCTAGAAACCAAATAAAAAAAGAAACATTCTGTATTCTACAAGATTTTGCCTGTTTTCTTAGTAAAACAGCATGTTTTTAAGATTTAGTACTTCAAAGAGGCGTTCTTGAAAAGAAGGCATGCTCGTGAACTGAGTCTCACTGTTGAAACATTTTAACCACATCAAACTAACTTGTATTTTTTTGAGTGTACATCTTTAAATGAGAAATTTTTGCTCTCATTTTCTGAGAGTTTAGCTAGCTGTGGGGTCCAACAATCATAATCATAGATGGAGTTGAAGCTCAATAGTGGTTCCTTGCACTGAATGTGACTGACTCACTTCTTTTTATTTTTGTGTGTCTTTCTTTTGGTGCCACTGTTTTTTAAGTGGACAGGGCTTCAACAGTTACACCGGAATGGTGGTTTGTGCCTAATGCTTGTGATGTAAGGTAGCTAGCATTTGAAGAGTTAATTTTATGAAAAGATGTCCAGAATAGTGTTATTTAATAATATGAATTGTTCTAAACTTCAGTTTCCTTTTTTGCTAGTCTTTTTTGTAGTGTAGTGCCAACTTGCATTCAAAATTACACTTCCCTAAGTTGCTATGGATATTAAAGTTTGGGATTCAATAGAAGTTAAACCAGCAGATTTTCTCCCATGCCCTTCCTATCAAGTTATTCTACTGAGTGCCAATATTAAAGACCAGATCGCCTTTTGGATAAGAGCACTCTGGCATCTGGTGTTTGCTCATGTAACTTGAACTCTTGATATTATTTGTGTAATTTCTATTAAAGGTATTTCCAGGTGTTACTTAAAAACAAAAATACTAGAAAGATACAACTGAGCTATCTTATTTGTTTTTAAAAAGGAATTTTTAATTAGAAGTGGTTGAAAATAATACTCCAGTATAATATAGATGAATGCTTGATGTTTTTTCTGTGCAAACTTAGTTTTAATGACTCCCACCAGATTGCTCTTACTGTTCAGGCATTTTAGAATGGAACCAAACTTTCAATGTGCTTTTTATTTATAAGATTTTATTTTGTGCATTAATTGTGTGTAATGGTTCAGTGAGGACAGAGTGTTTTATCAGTTTTAGTTTTGTTATTTGAGTAGAATCAAATAATCATTAGCTGAATGGGAAGTAAATTATTTTCCCGGGATTTTAGTGCTGTTCTGTGAACTTGAACTTTCAAATTCAATGGCAGAAATTCCATTTTAAAAACGCCCGGAGGCATCGGGTTAAACAAGGATGCTTTTGGGATTGCAAAGTATGTCCAGACAGCAAAGCCATGCAATGTGAACTCTTCTCTGCCTCATCCTTGGTGGGGATTCCCATTTATCTTTGTGTTCCTGTAATGTGGAATGGTATGCGACAGGCAGTGTCGTTCTGCCCTCCTCTAGGTAAAGGTAAAACTCAAATGTTTCACATGCTATTTTTCTGTAAGACTTCAAAAACACTCCAGGTTTCGTGTTAGGGAGGAAACATGATTGCCTGGGACGTTCCAACAGCCAGGAAGGGAAGGGACAGCTGTTCTGTTATGAAGTGCATTACAGTTGGTCACCATTGTTATAGACTCTAAAACTCCAGTTTAGGATGTGTCTGTGATACTTATTTTTTTTCCCCTAAAACTCTCACCATGGCAGATAGGTTATTGTCCCAGGGAAGGAGTTTTCCTGACCCATATTCATTCTGTTGTTCATTCATTTCTCATGGTGGAAATGTTGGATATAGCTCAAAAGTTTTTATAGCCAAATTTCTTAGCCTTTTGTCTTTGCCTTTAGTGACGAAATCGGAATAGATCAGATTGTCCATTTCTGTAGTTTTTAATGCCACCTGGGTTCCTCCCTCTTTTGTCCGTTCACCCAGACCCAAGTTAAACTTCTGTTTCTGAAATATGCCCCTATGCAAAACCTGAACAGCTCTATAGTTTGTCCATTTGCAGTTGCTGAGCGTTGGATTTTGAGTTGGAAAAATCAAATTTTGGAGAGGAGAGTTAGTGTTTCCTTTGCAATTATGTAGCTAATAGTCCTTTCTTCTAACATCCTAAAAATGCTGTGCTTGCTGGTTGCTTTGTGTGTCAATGTATTACCATTATGGGATTTTTTTTCTTTTTTTCTCTTGTGGCAATTCAGAAAATTGTGAGCTTGTGCTCTGGAGGAACA
>WAAD01017512.1:0-16280 GCA_013389945.1 Fregata magnificens
ACAAAGAAGGTGAAAACCAATTATGGTCATTGGCATATATCTTTACTTAAGGGGTTCTTGAATAGATTGAATAAAACAGTGGGAAATAGAAAATTGTCTTCCAACCTGCATATAATCAGTTAAGAAGAGAGTATATAATATGAAAACCAAGCTGATACTCTAAAGAGTGGTAAATATTCATCATGTGTACAATATGAGTATGTATTACTACACCACATGGAACTACTTCAGTATATGAAAGTGTTCTTATATCATATTAAGTAACCTATCAGTAAAATGTGTCTTAAAAATGTAGAACATTCAGGGTGGTTTGATAGTAATGCAAACATATTCAGCACTTGATACCTTGGCACATTTTAGATTAATTCTCATAACAAATTAAATTTTAAAACTCTTTAAAAGCTCTTTAAACCTGTGTTAAAACAATCTTAATATGAGGTATTATTTAATATGATGTGGCTATTAGTCTAAAGTATTTCAATACACTTTTATATATAATTTGCATCACTGAAAATATCTAATTGAGGCATATTTGAAGCTTATAATAATTTCTTAAAATACTTGTAATGCATTGTAGTTCAGTATTATTACACAGAATGTTACAGAACTCAGACAGGTATATCTTCTAAAGTCTTGTTTCTTATTTCAAAGCATATCCACCAGCTTTGTCAACCCTTTTTCATATCATTAAATGTTCTAGTGAAAGAAACAGATTACCACTGATAGGACTTAGAGCTGTTGCAAGTTTTTTTTCTACAACTGCTAGGTAGAAGCAAGTTCCAGATTTGAGTTTGACATGTCTTTTCACAGATAGAAAAAAATGTCTCTGTGTGTAATGTTCAATTATGAGAAAATATGAATATGCAGAAGTAAGTTTAACATTTATACAATGATCATTTTTTCCCCTTGCACATTTATTCCAGGATTGACAAAATGATGCAACTGGAATGTGCTAGTGAAATAGAAAAACTCTTTTTTATTAGCTCAAATGAGAAAAAAAACCCTCTGGAAGTAGACAGTTACAGCTTAAGCAAAGGAAAGGTGACGGAGACTGAAACAAGACGGAACACATTCATACTTTGTGGAAGGAAAGTGACAAAATTCATTAGGACAGAATGTCTAAACTAAAAATGGGACAGTCATTACAGCACACAAATAATTTGAGCTATTAGAATTTTACAACATGCTTTCATGTTTAGTTTCTTTTTTTGTTTTGTAATGATAGTTTTGAATTGCTGGAAATTGAACTTTAATTGTCTAGTCTCAAATAGCATTGGCTTTGTCTAATTAAGCAAAATTGAATGTGCTCATAAAATCATGAACTTCTTGTCTCAAATCACACTATCTGTTACAACAATTAAGAAACATGTGCAGCAGTAGAGATGTTACTTAAAAGGAAGAGAACAGTAGATTAATTTACTAACCTTTGATTCCAGGTAGAACACTTTTTAAATGCTAGTTGAGGTCACAAAAAAATATTAATCTGACAATATCCTCCTATTCCCCACTAACCTGCTTCATGAAAGGCCTCTAGAATTTGCAACAGTTGGTGTTTCCTGGAAGCTAGGCTTTCAGAATATTTTAAGTATATTATTTTAATATATTTTTACTTGCTGACCTCTGGAAAAAGCAGTCATTCATTGTGATATATGTATCTGGTCTTATTTGTGTGATTGAGCTGTGTTNGAAAATAATCAATCCACATTAGTCTGCACACGTACATATATGTGTGATATTTCAGTAATTCACCTACTTATTTCATTTTCCAGTAAAATACTTGTTTTGTATTGCTACAGGAATGACCTGACTTGTAATACTGGAAGTTCAACACTGTAGTTCTCCATCAACTCAAATTAAACTTAATTGTCTGTCACCTCAGTTCATTATCACCTTTAACGTCCAATATTTAACAAACAGTAATTCTCGTTTTATCACAGTAAAAAAAAAACCCAACAACAAAACCCAAAACAAAACCTCTCAAAGAATCTAAATTTAGTGTGGGTTTTATAGCATCTTCGACTAAATTCTCCTCTTCCAGGAGTACTGTTGTTTGAATAAGGTTTTCTACCCCCACCTAGTGGGCAACATATTTAATGAAGCTGTGAAAGAGCACAGTGTATACTTAGCAAAACTGTGAGACAGCAATTGTTTCTATTATAATTAAATAATGAATACACTTTGCAACATCTGCGCGGATCAAACGATTGAGGCTCATGGGTTCTGTTGATAGCTGTGATTTAAAGTGGACTTTAAATGGTCCTAGCCAGCTTTATTGCACATTGTAGGTGTTGTTTCAGCTTTGTGGAACTCATTGCCCAAAAAAACCATGCAGGCTTTCTCTGAAGAGTTATCACACCTCTACAGTCAGCAAATACCTGTAAATATTTTTCACAAGCTGTGTCATTAACGGAGGGTGGAAAAAAAAATCTATCAATAATACCCTTCAAGAATTCTTTGCATCTTTCTATTATTGAAATTCTGACCAGAATATCAGAGTTTGCCTTATCTCAGTGATTACCTCTCATCTGGTCTGGTGAATGGAACGCAAAGTCTTCAGTACAAATGACCTAGGGTTTAGGAAGAGCCTTGCTTATTAAAGTGGATGCAATCTGCATTGTAGGGTTACATGAGGAGGAAACTGGAAATACAGGCATCTTTGAATTCTTATCTTGCTGTCTCCTCAAGCTGAAGGTGAATTAATCTGCTTTGAATCCACAGGGTAAAAGACGCTTTCAAGGAACTGAGCAGTTCCGATTCTCTCTGAAATAATGAGAAGGAGGGAAATGGAGGTGATGTTTGCTTGTTCTACATTACATTTAGAGCACTTGTCGAGCAAGTAAGACTCCCAGATTTGGTTTTCTCTTTGTTTACGGAGCGTTTTAAACTCCACTGACAAAGTCACTTGCCTTCTCTTTCTGAGCTTCTGAATCAAGTATTCTGGCTGCAGAGTGGGACAGTGGGACAGCTTCAAAAGGAGGAATGATGAGGACATGGAGCACCCCATAACCTTATGATCATGGTATTCATTGACTATGTCTATTCTATGAAATTAAGCAGGGCCAGGACATATGGTATCATACTGGCACTTTCTCACCCATACTGTTCCATCATCAGCATGCTTTCAGCATGGTTTTGGCCCATACCAGCCCATGCCATACTAGCACTCTCCCAGGCACAATTCCAGACATAGCCAGACCTGGGTTTGTTCCAGTTAAACAGTATGAATGGGACCACAAAGAGAGTTTCACAATAAGGACATGAGGTATGCCACACCACTTACCCTTGGGGTCCTAGTGCATTCCATTTACTGGTATAGAATAGATGGAGGAGATAGATGTTCAGACCTTCCCAGGCTAGGGAGACCTGAACCAAGTACTATACTGCCCACAATGTGCTCCTACCACTAAATTATTTTCCAGAAACGCAGAGTTTTTGCCTGCTTGTATTTTAAATGAAAAGAGTGACCTGTGCGTATGAACCAAAGTGGAAGTTGGAAACCCTAAATCCCAGTTGCACAGAAGCAGCTAGCAAGACCATGCAGAAAGGCACTTTCAGATGCACCTCTGCTTTGATGCTTTTTATTCTTTCTGCTAAAAAGGGCATCCCAGAATTCAGCATTCTGGCCAGTCTTCTCTGCATCAGCCTCGGTCTAATTGCTTCCCATCCTGGAGGTGTAGGTACAGGCATACCTGTAACACCTCAGTGAGAAAACTGAATTCTAGTCTCAGAGTTAGGTGCATAACTTACAGATGTTATAACTCAAAGTGTCACAAGACCTAAGTCTACTTATTCAGCTGACTATGGATATCTCAATAACAGAGCCAAGACACAGGCTTGAAGATTAAATGGTGACAATATGAAGGTTTTCAAAGTGGGTTTTTTTTTAATATTTAGATGTTTAATGTCTACTTGTAATATCAAGTACCTAAGGTCTTAGCATAGTGAGTGTGTATTCACAATGTTAACAAGCCAGTCTTAATTTCTAATATAGGAAGTGTATTTAAAAGATCAGAAAAATGTTCAAGGCTTTCTTTTTTTTCATTTTTATTTATCATTTTTAGTCATATATTTCTTTAAAACATACTAGAAAACTGAAAGAATGTATTTAGCTAAATAGATAGGGATAAGCAGTCTGGGGTAGTCCGTGTTCAGGATGATGAACAACAATATTTGAAATAAAGAGAAAACTCAGGTAAGAGAAGGGACACAAATCATGCTCAGAGTGAGTATCAGTTGTATTTAATCTATTTTTCATAATGCCTTTATGTGTAATATATTCATACAGTAAAACAAAGCCTAATATACAGATTTTGCTGTTGCAACAGTAGCTGGCAGTAGTCACATGGCAAGATACAGATTTTCTTTTATATTTCTCTTGCTGTTACATTTTCATGGCTTTAAAATGTTCATCCTTGCCAAGTGTGCCAGGATTTTGCCCTGGAACTCTGCCCATCCGTTAAGACAGACAAATAAAGTTTTAGGGTTGGTTTGTCCCTGAAATGTGCCTTTGATATAAATATGAATAGGTTTTGTGATTTTTCTGTCACTGTGCAAAAAAAACCCTGTGAAGACAATTCCTAAGGATTTTTCAGCTGTAAAAATGCTGTATCCCTGTTCAGCTTACAGGATGTATATTCTCAGGAGATAAGAGGAAATGTTCATTAGTGGAAGGATAGCATAAAATCTCTAGGTAAAATTTTCACTAAATACCTTTTCTTATGTTTGGTTTAAGGAACCAGCATTCCCAAATGCCTAATTATACTCTAGATGCAAGCTATGACCTTTTATAATTGCAAATCATTTAACACTTGAGGTTTAACCTACGGATCATTAGTAGATGTCATACATAATTCTAACACATATAATGTGTGTTATGAGAAATTTGTTGAGACTTTGGATGTAAACTCAATATAAAGAAGTTGAATGTATTAAAGAAAAGCATCTGCAAAAACTACTTAGGAATTTATTTTAAAATAACAAAATCTTGTATTTAATTTGTCAAAGTAATCTGACACAGTGACAAAGTAGCAACAGTACTTTTTAATATGGTGTCTATAAACATTAAATGTCAGGCTACAAAGTATTGCGGCTTTTTCATGTTACCTCCCTTGTCAAACTGCAGACCATTGTTTAGAAGCCATGAAATGATTCCATCAAGAAATGCTGCGTCCCCCTTCCTGTCAAGGGGAAAGAGAACTTTGCCAAGCAAAAGAAATCTACTTTTAGTAACAATAAAAAATATCTTTCTGCCTAGATTGATTCAAAGATCCTGCAGTAGGTGATGAATTAGAAGTTCTCCATTTCATTTTGTCCTTTTTGTCATACATCAGTGTGCATTTCAAGCAATTTAATTCTTTTGCAATGCAGTCTGTAAGGAAAGGGAGCTTTGGTTTAGAAAACAACAATACAGACTGTGAAAATTTTTGACCACTCTAATTACTTATTGACCTGACAGTCATTCTTAGAGACAATGGCAAATACTTGTAAAGTAGTATCCAATATAACATATAGGATCATGAGATCAAAGATTAGAAGGTTTTACCTGCATAAGGGTTAATGCTAAATGACATTAAATAAGGACTTGGGGATTTGGTGCATGGGCATGTAATTTAGACGTTATTAAACTTCACTTACTGAATGTTCTATCTTATTATAGGTTTGCTGAGAAAGAAACAGTATAATTCTTAAAATCAGTCAAGAGCACTCTGGATTCAAAGTGCTGTAACTGTCATATGAAACAACAGAAAGAACCTCTGTTTTACAAACTAATAAAATAGAGCGTAAAAGACAAGCAATTCTCCATACTCGTCTGAAAAATCAGAATATAGGAGTTTCATATGCACAGGTCTTTTCCTGTTCCTCCAGATCCCTACATCACTAAAACAGTCACAACAATCAGCTGCAGACCCTCTTCTTTTTTGGGGGAGAGAGACTAGTTTGTTTTCCTACCTAATAAAAACCACTGCTGAAAATCTTATAATAACAAAAGGGGTACAAAAAAGCCAGATGCATCACCTCAGCCAATTACAGAGGATTATTTTTTTCTTCTATCAGTGTGTTAACTTGCTATTATGGCTGTTCTGCAGAACTAAACAGCATATTGAGGCAAAAGCACATCCAATGTAAAGAAGAAAGGCAGGGTGCCAAGTTATCAGGAATAACATTAGTAACAGTTTTTGTAAATATGACCAATTAGGTTCCCCGTGCTGCATTTACTGACTAGCAGAGCTGCAGTAACCTGAGGGATAGATAGAGCCTTCTCCCATGTGCCTCTAAAGAGATGCCAGTGGAGAGAAAATAGGCTTTGACCTAGATGGCTGCCACCTGCAGAATGTGAAGCAATGGGCCGTAGGGAACATTTTAGAGAACAAAATGTCCAGGAGGAAGCTGCAGTGATGCAAAGGACCCTAAAAATAGAGGACTGGGGCGAGCAGAGGAGACACATGTGTTGCTTCAGTTCTGATGATCTATATCTTCCTAGCTGATAACTAAATAACAAAGGAATTTGGACACCATCGAATTAAATTAAAATAAATATGAATCATCTTGTGTGTAAAGAGCACATTTTCAGATATGAAACTTTTTCTTTGTCAATAAATACTGTTCTCTGCGGTAAATCTTAATTTCTGCAAGTGAAGACAGAAAGAGAATCTGCTGTACCAGTGGTGCTGGGGATAGCAGCTAGGGAGGGTGAAAGTGAGGGACAGTAATACTTACCAGATTTATCTTCGGTGTAGGCAGTAACATTGCATCAGAGTAACTTGAAGCCTGGATTTTGTGTGTGAACAGATATGAGACCACTTCAAAAGACAATAATTTTCAGCCGGTATGCCGACACCCACCTGAACGACTATGGTATATACATTTAAACAGCCAGACAGAAATTGGAGGGTTTTCCTAACTGTGCGGTGTCTGGAGCAGACACTCCTGGGCTGACAATGGCACTACAACTGTCCATCAGGAGTCTTTCGTCCTGAGTGTGTCAAGTACTGTTGTACTTCCCCCATCATCCAGGCTCTACTTTTTCATCTAGATCTTTATATAACTTACTGATTTTTAGCTCTTACCAATGGCCACCAATGAAGTAACTCACTGATATTTTATTTGCACTATCCAGCAATGTGTTCTGGAAACTCAAATTAAGGTTTTTAGGAGCTCTCTCTGTTGTTTTTTTGTGTGTGTGTCTCATTTTAAATTGCACACTGCTTCTGATATTTCTCAGAAGTTTTCATAGTCACATTAAAACATTTAGTTTTTCCATAATTTTTTCAATACATACATACCATGGAATATAGGTGAAGGGGATATGTTGATTTTGGAGTACATTAAGGCTAAGATAAGAATCCATCAGTGTAAGGTATCTTGCTTCCACATTGCTGTTTGGAAGTTGGAACCTAAATTTCCGTGCACCATAAATTACCTTTATCCATACACATTTGGAAACTCATATGTCAGGAAATAACCCTGCAGATTAAAAAAAAAAAAAATCATAATCTGAAAGGTTGTTGTACAACTAAGTAGTTATTTCCTTATTCATTAAGGAAGGAAAGTATATTGAGTACTGGATGCTCTGCACTTCAGAGGTAGAGCAAAAGCAGCCCAGTACATATTTCCATTGTTTTTTAATAAGTATGATGAACCTGCTTGCTCACACACCCTTCTCAGCTGATTTTCGTGTTATGTGACTTTCATCCATTTATACCCACTTACCATGAGGTGATATAACCCTTTATTTAAGTCGCCTGTGAATCTTCTCATGAAGGTTTATATTCGTAGTATCACGATTAATATGTATTAGTAGAATCACACATGAACACAGAGTTTCTTAGGATGTCTCAAGCAGATTAAGTCATTTTAAAACCATGCTGCTGCAGCTAAAGATAGACCACCCACACCCTGCAGTTTCCCTTGTCCATGCCTTCCTCCCACCCCTCATGTGCTGAAAAAAAAAAAAAAAAAGGAAAAAGTTGTCAGCATAAGGAAAGCAACAGAAACATGCAGTCAGGGTACAAAATACAGACTGGGGAACAGTGGAACAGTTAGGTGGACACTTCCAGCCCCACTCCAGAGCAGGATTATGGTAGATTAAAGAGGTTGTTACAGCTCTTTATGCAAAGATATATGAAGTTAAAGATAAGAAAGAAAAAATTAAGAGAAATATTTCATGGTTTGAAATTTACTAATTTTGTCTGTCTTGCAAAATGCCCAATGTCAGGGCCAGGGCCTCCCAGAGGGGCCACCAGCCAGTGCCCATCCCACCGCCCCAGCCAGGAGCAGGGCAGCTGGGGGGCAGCAGGCACCTGACTGGGGATGGGGAGAAGCCAAGGTTGGGCTGGGACATGAGCCCATGGGTGGGCCTGGCTCAAGGGGTCCACGGCCAGGCAGGGCAGTGCTGTGGGAAGCTGGAGATGGGCCCTGCTGTGGCATCAGTGGGGCAGGGGTTGATGGCCCCTGGGGGCTGAGATGGGGTTCTGGGCCATGGGCAGGGTGGGGGCAGCCCCAGGGTGTGGGCAGGGACAGCCAGGGGTGGTGGTGCCCTCGGGGGCCCTCACAATTAGCAGCTTTACCTGCAGTACTTGTTCAGTGTGTGAAATTGCAGGCTATGCATTTCAGAACAGGGAGAAGCAGAGGAGCACGAGCAGGTAGGAACTGAAACATGCCATGAGTGTCCTCACATGTGAGCTGAATTCAGGTTTCCACCAGCGTGGGTTTTATGAGGAAATGCATTCATACAATCTTTCTTGCCAGAAGGAACAGTGAAGTTCTTAACGGATTGTAAAGAGCTCCAGTATCCTTTTTGGGTTTTTTCCTTTGGCATTAGGTATAAGGGAGTTAAAATTTACACAGATCTTGGTGCGTGTGGAAAGCTTCTGAAAGGCTACTCATCCTTGGCCTAAATCTGGCTCTTTATAGACAGATACATCAGCAAAAGCCTTACACCAGTGCTTGTGAACTGCCCTCATTAAGACTACCTCTGCGGGTGAGACTACAGACCGGTGGCACTTGAAGCCTTTGGACTCTGACTGGTGAGCCAAGGTAAGTACCCTGGAGTAGGACAACATGGGTGACCATGCACCTCCTCATCCATCCCAGACCCTGCATTCCCTTCACGTGACTCAAACTGTCCACCTCCCTCTTTCTCGCCTTCCACAATGGAAGGTAATTTTTCCATCCAGGTAGCGCAGTGCCACTGTGCTTGGGGATGCTGCCTGCTCAGGGCCGAACTGGCGTCACCGGCTGCACAGGGTTTACTGAATAGATTGATTTTAAAGTAAATGTACGCGTTTGTTTGGGTGGAGGGAATGTTGGACAGTTTTATTATAAATGTTAAAGGAGGGGGGAGGAACATAGGGGCAGAGTTATGCTGTTGTTGGGCAAGTTTTATTCTCTTCTTTTTTATCCCTATTTGGAAAGGAATGGAAAAGCCCAAACAAGCAAGAAAAGATGGAGACTTCTTACATGCCCACCCAGAAGGAAGATGGAAAAGAGAAAGCAAAGAGCAAGTAAAGTATTAGGCTATGAGTTTCTTCTCTGCTTTTTCTCACAGAAAGGGAGCCAGATGAGGTAATGTGAAAAGCAGCAGCACCAACTAACCATAAAAGAAAAAGGCCTGGCTGTAGTTTGACCTGAAAATAATGACAGGTGATGTAGACAGAGTTTAAGGCCCAGAACAGCAACATCCTGGAGGTCTAATGTGAATTACCACTGTGGGGGGAATGACATAGGGGAGCATATACAAATAAAGAAAATCAAGATTCTTTGGCTATGACCACTTTCTTGGAGCATGTCCAGCAGCCTCCTTGGGGCTTAGTAAGTTCAAGTAGTAAACCTTGCTGTGCCTGGACAGGCCAAGCAGGCTCCCAGGGGTTCCTTGAATACATAAGACATAGAGGAAAAACAGAAGCAACGGACAGCTCATATAAAATCACAGTCACTGTCAAAACAAAATATCAGCATCTCTTCTCTAGATATATTATTCTTATGAGATAGCAGTGGGACGGTATCCCAGTGCAGTTTACATACTCAGCTGGAGGGTTGGAGACCCAAGTTTAGATCCCTTTTCTGAATTAGACAAAGACAGATGTAGTGTCAGAGTTGGTCTACATATCAGCTTGAAGGCTAAGCACCTGCTTATTGAGCATTGCAATGACTATCTTTCCTGTCAGAGTGGGTTCACTCTGTAAGGACTGTTTAAATATTCTGTGAGTCAGAGACTTACGCACTAGAATGATCTTTTGTGTTTTATTTGATATATTCACTAGAAAAAGTGGTGATATCAGTTAGGAGGTTTTTTTCAGTGACTGTCCAATTATTTATATGACATGACCTGGTTTCCTTTCTCCACCTCACCATTCTTCAGCTTTAACACAGAATTACAGGTAGCTTTACAGGTGTCGGTATGGCTTCAGATCTCTTCCAACAAAGTAGGGAACTGAATCCATGTCCCGCAGTTTTGGGGGAATGCTGTAATTCCCAAAGTGCTGGATAAAATATACATTCAATGAATCCACTTTTCTTTGCCTTTAGATTTCTTACAAGAGCCCAACACCAAACATTTTATTTTCAGTTCAGATGGAACAATGAATTCAATACCAAATGAAACAAAGCTGTACATCTCTCTGCATGATGAACAATGCTTTTTGCCATGTTTAAGGAAAAAAAAAACATGCAACAACTGATCTTTAAATAACAAATTGTGGGCGTTTAAAAATAGCACACTGAATCTGAACAGTATGTTTGTTTTTTACAGCATCTAAAAGATACAGCAGGGTGTGTTGTTTTGAATATGCGCAGGTGTGAATAATTAAAAAAACCCCACATTTATGTGTCTTTGATTACACGATCATTTCATAGCTACAAGTGTTATAATCAGCTGCACTGAGAGATGATGGGACCTTTATAAACAGCATATACAGTGAGTTTATGTAACCTTTATGTAGTTTGGATCTCTTTTTTAGCATGCACATTGCTGAACAATAATAAACCTATAACAATAAACTTCACACATTTTTAGAACCTCTTTTTCCTCTCATTGTATTGAAGCCTTCAAAATAACTATCCTTTCAATGTTAAATAATTTTGCAATAGCAATTTCCTTCCTCCAAACTGATCCAAAAGACACTGACATTCTAAATGTCTTAATGACAATTTTATTATAACATGCCAGCAGATATCTATTATTTTGATAAGCAAAAAAACCCCCACACTGAATTAATTCCCCCTCTCTAATTTCTATGCCTTTAAAAAGGAAAGGAAAAAACAAACAAATGTATGACACAGTTTTGTATTTCTTTACCTTATCCATTTCAAAGAACAGTGCCTCATTCACAAACCAAAGACACCTCATGAACAGTACCTCTGGTGACATGCTATTGTACTCAAGTACAATCAACTTTTTGACAGCTCTTGAGCATTAGTCTTTGCCTTCCTTGAGTCTACCTTTTCTTGGTTCTCCTACTACTTTAGTGATGTAGTGACATGCTGATCCATAAATCTTTTCTGCTTCCAGTGGGTCTATGCTTACCAGTTGTGTAGGTGACCTTATCTGTCCACTCACCACTCAGCTGTTTTTACTAATGCACCAATACCTGGAGGGTCTCAAGGAAATAAGGGATCCAATGTCCCAACCACTTTATCAATTTATAAATTGAATTAGATTGTCTCAACACACAACAGGCATAGCAGATAGAAACCTACAAAGGTAGAAGGAGAAATGACCAACATGACTCCTTTGAGATCTTTTAGGAATCAATCGAAATAGAATTTGGATCTCAGGATACCTATTCAGTACCTGGTCCCGTCAGTACAGTGCTACAGTATAAGCTATCTGTCTACATTCAATTCATTAATCATAAGTCTTAAGGGTCAACAAGGTTTTCTGACATAGACTTATCAGGTGGGAGTTAATAAAACAGGAGGTGATCAACAGGCAAAATAAGTTGACTCCTCACAAAAATCAGGAGTTAGTCTTTGCATCTTAACTCTTCCAGGCACACTTGCCCTCTCCTGGATAGGGTCTTTTTACTAAAGTGGTAACAGTGGGCTTTGGTAAACTTTAAAAATAGGACAAGACATTTGTATGGGAAAAATCGGGCACCCATAAGACTTGTAGCTACTTTTCCAAACCACTTTGGTAAAGAGAGGTCAGATTGCTTAAAGCTGTGAAGTTAAACATAAAGGTTTTGATTCATTCCCACACAATCTAAAAGACACAAAGCCTGCTACTCAAGCTTTACACCTATAACGTGAGTTTTACTCAAGGACGTTCAAACACAAGCCTAGCTTAAATGTGAATATTAATTTTGATTAAATACACACTAGAAATAAATTTTAAAAAGGGAAGAAAAGTTAAAGGCTCTAAGGATGGGATAAAATTAAGTATTATTGAATCTGGCAGCAAGTGAATTTAACTTGTTACCAAAATTATTTAAAGATGAAATTTTATATTAATCATTTGATATGTTAACAATCTGTGCTATACTGCTACAACTGTGATGCAGCTGCTTTCCTCATTTCACAATACTATATAGCTGTTATAAATAATATAATGATCTGACTGTTCATCTGTGAGTTGTGAAAATAATGCTTGAGCCCTGTTTGCATTAGCTCCAACCCCACGCAAGCAAAAAGCAAAGCAACAGGACTTCAATAAGACATCCATATGTCCAAAGTGTTCCTTTATCTGTGTGCATAAAACTTCTTGGATGGTAGAGGGAGGAAGATAGATGATGAAGAAAACTTTTAAAGCCTACACATCTTCCACATGTAAGAGTTTGGGATATAGCTGTATGTTATGAGTACCTGTCCCCTTCGTGTTGGGTGACAGTACCCTACTTTCTTGAAGGATGATGCAGCACTTTTCCCAACATACTCCCCCACCTTCTTTCCTGGCTTCCTTAGCCCCTTGAGGAAATAACTACTTCAAAGCCACAGGTGAAATACTAAACCCTGAAATTCTTGCTCTGGCCTGACAGCGTTCAGCTTTATACTAATTCACAGAGTTGTTTCATTCAAATTTATTTGCTCATTTTTGAACTCACAATAAGGATTCTTACTTTTCATTCTTAAAATATGAGCAATTGTTCTTACATCGAGGTTCCTAAAGAAACTTACGTATTCCCTATAAATCAGAACTGTGACAAAAAGAGCATTGTCATTTCCTTTGAGGCAGTGTCCAGGATTTTGAAATTGTCAGCAGTGAACTTATAAGCCTCCTTCTTTAATGTTGAACAAAATTACTGAAATAAAAATAGCACTGGCTTTTATTAGAGAAGGAGAGTGCTCTCTTATTGCCCTTTTTATGTTAACAAGAAAATGAGATATCCATGATATGTCCATTTTAAACTCTTTTAAAAGGAATATAAATACCAAGATTAATGTTCATCAAGATCTTGGTAGACAATAAAATAGAGGATATTCATATTAGTGGCAAAAAGTTCTATCTTGTAGCAGAATGATCATTTTAAAGAAATGTGAGAAATAAGGTTTGTATGTCTTTACATGTACTTCAGTAACACTACTGTTTCAAGCTAAGTTTTTCTTAAATTTGAAGGGTTTTGGTGGGTTTTTTTTCCTAACTTCTAGGAAATATAGAGCATTGCCTAATAATTCTATGAACGTACTATAGAAAACATGACAGTTATTTTTCACCTGTCCCCTCAGTTTTCAAAAAACTAGTTTAAAAGTAGTTTATGAAACACATATATGTATAAAACATAAGTGTTAAAGAACACACTAATTGTTCAAATTATTGCAGTCACTTCACAGGGTTTTACCTAGAGCTGATGAAATTTTCCTGTGAACATATACCTTGAAGAAAAATTGGTTTTGTCTAAATTTCTTAAAAGACATTTTTCTTTGACATTTTAATTTATTTTATGTTTCCTGCTTTACCAAACAGAATTAAAACACCAAAAATATTTCTGTTGGAGAAGCAGGAAGGATTACTCTAGAGAAAGTAAGTGGAGAAAAAAAAATCAAAATGGGGCATATGGAATCCTAAAAATAAAGTTACGACTTTTTGGTTTTTTTGTTTTGCCAGAAACAGAAACAGGAAAAAACCCCCAAAACAACCTATTTTTGTTTTTACCTACTGGTGTTTTAGGGTTTTTGTTGCTTTAACATGTGAAAAATTGTTAATGATTTTCAAGCTCTCTGTTGAGCTGATCTGTATAGAGGAGGAAACGCTAGTCTAAGGAAAATATTGTGATTACCTCATTATATTTAGTCGCTACCCTTTCTGTGGTTGCCCAAGAGTCTTGCTCCTCTGCCCCTTGAAGTCAGATTCAGATAAAGAATCAGGTCAAACAGCAACTTCAGAATCCTAATTTCAGAATTCAAATCCTAGAGCCTTTGAATTGTTATGGTTGCCGACATTTCCACGAATTATATCAATAAATTGCACATGGTCCTTTACTTCTGTCACCATTTATTTTTAGATATTACCCCAGCTCTTGCAGATTCCATAATCACAGCGAGTGAACAGAACCCTACAGAGAATTAGAAAATATTGGACCAACAGTATTGAGTTGTCTAAACAAATATCCTCCAGCTGCCACCCCAAAAGGATGTGGGCCTCTCACAGGGCCTCTGAGAGCTGTAAATTCCAAGCAGATGTCTTGAATACCCCAGAGTGTGTAAAATAGCCTATGTTTAGGCAACTCAGTGTGTCCTCACTAGTCTGAGAAAGATACACCAACCATATCAGAAAGAAAACACCAGGACAGTGTTTTCATCAGCCCTCTTCTATCAAGCAGCCTTTGGCTGGACAATTAAAATTTTAAGAATGTCAGGTCCCAATATCTTTTGCTGTCTGGGGAAGATACACACCAACATGCTACACGGAAAATACCCCTTCCACCAAGAAATAAGCCTGAGGCTAAAAAGGCTCTTTCTATTCCTGCTGTGGAATATCCACCATATTTGTGTGAATTACGTAAATATTCACTGGGCCAAATAAAGAGAAAATTTAGCGATTGACCAGGTATCCATTCAATCTTTCTTCATGCTGATGAATATTTCATTAGCTTTACAATGCACAATGACTCCAGAGCAGAGATTGAAGTACATACAGTCATTCAGAGCAACCAGTAGTCTAACCCTGGAATGAGTTAAAACTGAGTCCAAGTCCTTTTCTTAATTTGAAAACAGATTCCCTCATAGAGTACCAAACTGAAAGCGAGATGCTTAGTAAAAAGAAATTGGGGGAAAATAGGGCCCCAGCGTAATCNTTTAAGAGCTTTCCACAACTGTTATTAAATTCTCTGACATCTGATACACTCTAAAGTAATGCAAACACATGATATCATTTACAGTTATGAAAGTAGATTATCTACATCAGCTACTTTTATCTACACCTGGTATCACTCATCACAGGTAATCCATATGTAAGTGAGACAGTGTTTAATAGCTCATTTTTAGCAAGAACGCATGCTGGTACCACAATAAATTCTCCCTTATTGCATCTTGATAATGAACTAACATGTATGCTCTTCATACAGTCTTGCACTGTGCAGAAAGCAAATTAAGTAGAGCTTGTAGTTGTTTTCATCTTTAAGAAACGACATAGAGTACCATTAAGAGAAAAAGACAGTAAATAAAATCCAAATCTAATGTAATGTTATTATTTTAATGTTTTTATTTTTAAAGACATAAGAAAGGTGCTTTAACAAAAAAAAAAAAGTGCTCACAGAGAATTTCCATCCTAAGATTACCAGTGCTTCTCTAAGAGACAAAACCAAGCCCAAACAAGTCTCTATTGCTGAGCCAGCTTATGGTAGAATGGAATTTAGCTCATTTTATTCATAACATTTTGAGAAAATGGCTACTATAGTGGGAACACACTATCAAGGACCAAATGAAATGTTAACATGATTCACTCCCCTGTGCTATAAACAATTCTTATAGCTAATATTCTTGCACTTTTTGCAATAAAATGTAAGGACATCAAACTCCTAAAGATATTGGCAGCTCTGCGACAAGTCTGATATTGTCATCTGTACACATGAGCGGTAGTCAAGTCCTTTGCCATCCGTTGAGATTTCCAGAGTCAGTGTGGGGCTTGCTGCTGCTTCATCATGCTTAGCCCTAGGAGATGCATAGATAGGCTATATCTGCATTAACAAGCAGCTACCCAATGGGAGCAGATCCATACAGAGGAGCAGCTGGTGCTAAGGATCCAGTGTGCACAATACATTTCAGGGAATTTTACTTCTAACTTGCTGCTTTGTGGACTGAGCAGGCAACTGGGCATGAAGTGTATTAGGTGGCTCCCAAAGTGA
>WAAD01017514.1:1895-16103 GCA_013389945.1 Fregata magnificens
TAGCAGGTGTGCTAAGATTAATTGTGTTTTCTGTCAGAAGAAACTCAATGGTAAATGGTACGTCATTGCAAGAACATTTCTGGAGTTTGCAGAGGGAAAGAAATTCAATTTTTATTAATGATATATAATATTAATAGGTTTTTAGAGGCTTTTTAAACTTACAATGTAGTGAAAGCAAGTTGTTATTTAAATGAACATAGTAAGTAATAGTATACTTTTAAAGTTCTGTTGCTAAGCTGACACTTCTTGTGTTAATATTGTTCAAACAGTAACTCAGGATACAAAGGGAACAAAATGAAAATTAATCCAAAGATGTAAAACAGGATTATTTACCTTGAAAAACAGTGTTTTAAGAGAAACTTTTAAAGCAGTCCTTTTACTCTACTCAGCTTTTTCTGGTTTCAACTTGAGAGTTCAGAGGATAGTAAAAATTGCAAAGAGGTCTAGAAAAAATGGCTTGAGGAAGTACTGAAATGATTTCACTTGTTAATCTCATGAAGGGAAGGTTTGAGGGGTGATGCTGCAGTCAAGCAGCTAAAGATGTCTGCCTGATGATGGGGGAAGGAGATGGAGAAAGAGGACTAGAAGAAGAAACGGGCCTGAATATCAGTAAGTGATATTTATTTTAGACATGCTAAAAGGAAAGGTGTCACAGGTAGTTTCTGAAATCTCTAAAATTAGAGGTTTTAAAAATAAATTGGGTAACCATCTATCTGGATAGGTTTGATTCTCCTTTGAGGAAGCAGGTATGTCCCATCTGCTGTACTTGCTCTGCTTTTATTAAGTTTTGTGTGATACAATTTTCTTTTTTCAATATTCCTTTTTTTTCCTCCTTTTGACGTGAATAATCTGTAACAGCAGAAGTGAAGTGACTCTATTTGATGTCATCTTAATAAAGGAATGAAATCATCCTTCTCATGATACAACGGAGTGGTGCCCTACTAGTCATTCTTAGGAACTGTAGAGGGAAAACAGTAATGTGGATGAAAAGTGTTTAAAATTGTCTCTGAAGCTGTTAAGAAGGACCAATAATTCACAATTTAAAAAAAAAAAGTTTCATACAACTAAGCAGTGACTGCTAGAAAGCAGTTAATGGGCTTCAAAAAAGAAGGATTAAACTGGTCCATTTTTCAGCTGTGTAAGTTTTGTGTGAACGTTTTAAAAACAAATGAAATTGGTATTTTACCAATTGAGTCTTCTTTCACTGCCAGTTTGTTGACACCTAGAGCCCTTTGCTCCACAAGGAACGATATAATACAATTGGTCTAGTACATACTCTTTAATTGAATTGACTATTTTGCCCTGCTGCTCAGGGAGTTGATAAATTGCTACAACCTTCTGTTCTGAAAGTTGGTGGGGTTTTTTGTCTTTTGTTTTAGGAATAGAAAGAAAGTATGAAAAACTAGCATTCAGAATTGGTTAAAGACATCACTCAATTTGTTTTGACTAATGATATCATTGCAGTCTTAGTTCTGTGAAATATTTTAAGAATTAATCAGTGTTTACTACAATTTCTGTTTCTGGTTTAATCATGTAGGTAAAATAAACTTTCATATTCAGTATGCCACTACTGGTAGAATATAACTGAGTGTTTTGAACTTTCAATAGCAAAGTTATTTCTTTGACCTGAAAACATTGTTAAGGAGAATGTTTTTCTTGACCTCAAAGGGTGAACATTAATATTGTTTTTCTACAAGGCAGTTGACCTGCAGACACAATTTGAATGACATTTTATTATTAAGCAGGTTAACGGAAGTTCCCAAAGTTATTATTTAATCAAGAAAATATGACAGGAAACATATTTTTTTTTCCAGCTGAATTGATATTTTTATTGATGATTGCTAGTGTCCTGCCCCCTTTTTCACAAATACATTTCCCACTTCTGAAATTCTGTAAATCACAGATCATAGCTAAGTAGCATTTTTTTAAGTCATCTAGGTGTTTGGATGCTCATTTTCTGGAGAGGTTGGGACATCTGGGTACTATCGATGACTTTAGAAATATCAGCCATTATTTACCTTTGATTTTATTTCATATCCTGTTATGAATAGGTTCTCTCCAGTTATTATGAAGGAATGGAGGAAATTAAAGGGGTTGCTTTGCCTGAAGACGAGCATTGGATAAATAAGGGTGGATCCACATACTAATCAAGCATAAGAAGCAGTAGATCATTCTTAAGTGACAACCTTTTATTCTTGAAGCACATCAAAGAGGGCAGGGAAGCGGGGGGAGAAGAGAGAAAATACATATAGCGTCTCCTTTAGAGGGATTGTTGCAGACACTTCATTTTTATCAGTTTCATGTCCTTCCCTTAAGTCATTCAGTTCTGTGTTGTGGAGAGGTTACCCATTTGTCCACTCACACAATGGGACCACCATTGTTTGCTTCGTAGAATCACCGTATGAATTTTGGAGAGCTCTGTGGGTTTGTGTGTCTGCTGCAGCCGATTCCATGGCTGGGTATATTGGGGGTTTTAATATCAGACTACAAAACTTACATACAAATCTATCTTTATGATTTTTTTTTTAATCTACTTTAATCCCAACATGTCAATAATTTATCAGTTGTTAGTCAAAAACATGTCCAAATCAACATGAAAATATGATTTAGTAAGTGATAGAAAGAAGTCTTTTCTCAAAGAAGAGGAAGCGATGTTATGCTGCTGAAAATTAAGAAATAGCTTTCATTCTTTTTCTCAGTTTCTCCTGGTATTTTTTGTTTTAGTGGTGTGGGGTTTTTTCCCCCGATTATGATGTCTGTGTAAGTACAATTTACTCTGTATGAAATAAACATGCTTTCAGCAAATGTTAAAATGGATATTTGATCTGAGGAAAAGTTTAAACCTACCTTGTTTTATCCAAGACAGACTACAGTTCTCACTAATATAGAAAGAAAAGCACATCGTTATGCCATAGTTGGGAAGTTTGTGAGTGTTTGGCATGTTTTTTCATTTGATTTGTGTTTGACATTATTCATGATTATAATTCATTTAGAAAATGCACTAAAAATGCGTTTTTATACCTTCCATTTGAAACTGTGTAAAACACTCATGTGACCTTTAGCAGATGCAGTGTACTGCGTGTTTGCTGGAAGGGTGTTCATTTTTATTTTTTTTAAACAGTTGTACTGCCCTTGTGCTTTTAGAAGGCCCCAGACATTTTGGGGAATTAACTGTCAAATATGCCGCTTCTGCAAGTGGTAATATTTGATTAACCCCTGACCAAAGATAACTGTGTCCATCAGGAAATACAGCAGGTTCATTAAACTATTTCTTTTCAGTAAGGGTTCCAGGAGTCTGAGAAGATGCTCAGCAAATGCTTATTAATCAGATAAGCGTAACTTTTTTTTTTACCCTTCTATCAGTGAAAGAAAAGAAATCATAGCCCAAAAGTTAATCAAAATTGCTACTTGGATTTTAAGGCATGACTTCATTAACAATGTAGTTTGCATTACTCATGCAAGAGGTGAGTCTGCCATTTATTTTTATAAGCTATATTAGTTCCTCAGCGTTTTTTCTCCTTTTTCTTCAAGTAGTACTGAAGCTCAGCTTTTGGTCATCATGGCAAAATCAGATAAGTGTTCCATATGGTTTTACTTCAGTTCTGTGTATTTTTTTAGTCAAGGGCACACTTTGGTCTAAACTGAGTGTAAAAGGTTCTGAAGAATGCTGGAGTATAGTAAATAATAATACATAGCATCTCCAGCTGTGATTGAGGAGCTGCTAGTTAATGGGTTATTTTCCGTGAGCCAAAGCATTCCTTAGATATTCACCATGCTTATGTGTATGCTGAATTACCCTGTTCCAGGAGACGGACTAGAAGTATTTCCTAGGTCTTTCTCATGAAGGTGATCTCCTATTAAAAGAGATCAGCCCTCATTTCATTCATTATGTGAGTAAAGGAGAAGATTAAATCAATCTGTTGAATATTATTCAGTCAAACAGTCTGTGATATATTTTTAATTATCTCCCTGTTTTTATAGAGTTTAATCACAAAGCTTTTTTATTTTGTCCTATGACTACATTGAATTATATGCCTGAAACAAGTAGTGTGGATGTTGCTTAATGTTTGATGCTGTTGAGACAGTCCTTGGGATTTTTTGTACTTGTACCCCAAATAGTAACAACTAGCATACAAGAAATATTGCTCTCCTTTAAAATATGGCTTGGACATTTCCAGGTAGAAAAGTTATTAAAGCTCTGAAGCAGCCGTCTCTGTTTTCAGAACCTGGTAGTCTGTAAGTGCAGGAGGACATCATGCCTTAAAAAGCTTTTCTGCACTGGGCTATTACTGTGCTCTGAGAAGATGAGAACCTTGTTGAAGGAGATTCAGAACTGCATGGTAGAACTCAAAAGAGAAACAAAAACTCATACTGAGGTTAGAGCTAAGAGGTTTCAAGAGGAGAACTGGAGTGGAGATTACTGAGTTTACTTTTGTACTGAAGAAACTAATGGAAGTGAAGGAAAGACATGGAAATATCAAAAAGAAGTATTATGAGGATTGATATGAAGTATTAGGATTTGATTGATTTCAATTTTTTATTGAAATATGTTAGAAATAATTTCATTTTAACTATTAAACTATGTAATGGTGGAATTAAGTTTTTGAGGTTAGTAAAAGTGCAGCTTTGAAGAAAGTGCTTGGGGAGCACTGCTTAAGGAGCATGACAAAATGCTTAAGGAGCATGGTGTTTCTATCAAGTATGACTTTCAAACAAAACATTCTTCTTATGTCCTTGTCTGCTTTGGTTTTCATGTATGTTGACAGTTTTGCTGCCTGAAAGTGTAAACTGTTGCTCTGTTTCATCCTTCTTTCTCCTAGGATAGCTGATGTGAAATGTGTATAAAACACCTAGTGAAGAGCCTTCAACTGGACCAAAATTCTTTGAGGTCAAGAACATACATAATATTATTTTTTATATAATTGAGAGTGGTACATTAAAAAATGTAATTTAGGATTTTAAGTCTAATTAGGGCTGTACTTTTATTTTTGTTTCAGATATTCCAAGTATAAAGACGTTTGTACCATTAAGTCCCATCTTGAAAAGTAATCAGAATGATCTATTGGCGCCTCATAGTCAAGGAAATTTTCAAAGCGAAGTTTAAGCAATTTAAATTCTATGTTCTAATTCCAGATTTCTGTAATAATATGGTCCCATATTTCTGTACACATTATTTCCCTCAGTGAAGCATTCCATTATTCAGAAGCAGAAAGAACAAAAGAATTTTCTATCTTCATCAGTCATTTCATCTTCCAAAACGAAGGCCTCTTTAATCTTCTGGGTAGAAGTTGGTAGAAATTTAGTGTAAAAAATATCCTTTTTGATTATTTTGTTTTTCTTTGAATCACCCCTTGTCTCTACAAACACAATATTGGTAATTGCTCTGGTTTAAGCATCATTATACTGCTTGTAGTTACATATCTGCTTTTTCTAATCTGATAGTTATCATACACTAAGCTCTTCTGAAGAAATCAAGTAGTGTTTGTGTGCATGCTAGGAGGGTAGTTTTTTTCCTGTTTCTTGATGTCTGTGGTCTGAACCTATTTTATCACATACCATCTGTCTTGATTGTTTTCCTGCTGTCAAATAAGCCTTTTTCTGTTCCCATTCTATCAATAGTCTCACCTTCTTTCTATCCATTTTCTTTAAAAAGTTCCCCTTTCACACAAGCGATGGGGGTTAAACATGGGCATTTATTAGTATTATTCTATTAACAAGAACAATTGTGATGTAGCGCCAGTCGTGAATCAAAACCTCATTGTGGTGGGCTGTGTAAACAGACAATAAAAGGAAATTATTTCCTCATTCTCAGATATCTTCTATGTCAGGAATCCAAAATGCCTTTCACCAGCTGCTCTCCTGGGTGGTAGCTGTCACATCAGCAGCGTCACTCTTCATGGTGGTAGCAGGTACATCATTGACAGTAGCTGTGTGACAGCATCTTCTGTTTTGGCTTCTGTTGAAATGTCATTGGATCCCTGGGTTTTCCATTTCTCCCCCTTAACTTTTGAAGAGGTATTTTAATCATCCTCTTGAAATTTGTGTAGAAAGGTGCAACACAAACCTTCTAAATGAGCTTTAAAAAACATTACTGTATGTATTAATCTCAGTTTTTGTAGAAAACTTAGCTTTAGAATTAGTCAGAGGTCTTCTTTTGTTAGTTTAAGGTAAGTTTTTTGTGTCTCTTCGGTACCTTCTTTTCAAACCCCTATCATTAGCTCAGTATTCATGTCTCAATAAAAGCAAATTCTTCCTGTGGTTGGGGGCTGTGATGAATAGCCTGAATATTGCATGTTGATTGCTCACAAATTGCTTTATATATGAACTCCTTATTTTTGCTTTGTGGTCGGCTAAACAAGATATATTATCTTTTATAAAGGAATGAGTGTAGTTAATAGAAAAAATGGTGTAAGGAATTACTGGTCTTTTTATTCTCTCAGGAAAAAAGATAGGAAGTGTTTGTTCAGTTAGGAAAAGCAAAACTGCATGGATTATGAAGCTTATAGGACATTCTGAGGCATTTTCAGAAGATGCTTTTTTTCTGACCTTGTATGAGACATGACTGCCAGAAAAATTAGGGTCATATGATGTTAAAACTTAGTTTCAGGTTTAAAGCTATTTTTCCTCATCACACAACCATAACAATTTGCTGCAAAGCAGCATCAGTTTTCTGCAGTAGGACCTTACTAATCCTTCTTTCAGCAGAAACAGATTTCATTTAGTTACAAAACAGATTTTAACTATAAGCCTGAAACTAATTTTTCACAAGTACTGCATCAATATTCAAATAAACTTGTTTAACAATATTAACTCGATTTTATTTCATACCTTCCCCTCGCCTATTCTGTTGTACTAGAATTAAACTGTGTCAGGGGATTGGTGATAGGCATAAGGAGATACTAAACTGAGAAGAGATAAATTGAATGGGAGATACAGATATCTAAAGCTGAATGTGACCTGGTGGGTACATTTTCCTGATGCCATTTACTTTTCATTTATATAAGTATATAAAAAAAATTATAAGGAATATATTTGTATGTTCCTTGACATAATTATTTTCCATACATTTTCATATTCATTTCCATATAAAAGTCAGAATTGTTTCAGTGTCAGAACTGCATATTGTTACAATCCTATTTGTCCTGAGGTTAAATTAAAATCTGTCCATTTAGGCTGTTCATTATGGTACACTTTGTTAGTGAAATCATCATTTGTGGAATAATGGTTTGGGTTTTAATGTATTCATCTGGATGATGGGGCAGAGTGTACCCTCAGCAAGTTTGCTGTTGAGACAAAACTAGGACTAGCTGATATGCCAGGGGGTTGTGCTGCCATGCAGTAGGACCTGGAGGGGCTGGAGAAGTGGGCTGGCAGGAGCCTTATGAAATTCAACAAAGGGAAGTGCGCAGTCCTGCACCTGGGGAGGAACAACCCCAGGCACCAGTATGTGCTGGGGGGCTGCCCAGCTGGAAAGCAGCTTTGCAGAAAAGGCCCTGGGGATGCCAAGCTGACCATGAGCCAGCAACGTGCTCTTTTGACAAAGAAGGCGAATGGTATCCTGGGCTGAATGAGGCGGAGTGATGCCAGCAGGTCGAGGGAGTTGATCCTTCCCCTCTACTCAGCACTGGCGAGGCCACATCTGGAGTACTGTGTCCAGTTCTGGGCTCCCCAGTGCAAGAGCTACAGGAGAGAGTCCAGCAAAGGGTCTCTAACATGATGAGGGGACTGGAGCATCTCTCCTATGAGGGAAGGCTGAGAGACCTGAGGCCATTCAGCCTGGAGAAGAGAAGAAAGGTCAGGGGAATCTCATCAATGTATATAAATACCTGAAGGGAGGGTGCAGAGATGGAGCCAGATTCTTTTCAGTGGTGACCAGTGACAGGACCAGAGGCAGTGGGCACAAAATCACAGGAGGTTCCATCTGAATGTTGGGAAACGCTTTTTTTACTCTGAGGGCCAAGCAGTGGCACAGGTTGCTCAGGGAGGTTGTAGACTCTCCCACCTTGGAGATATTCAAAACTCATCTGGACATGGTCCTGGGCAACATGTTCTAGGTGGTCCTGCTGGAGCAGCGGGGGTTGGAAAATTCCAGAGGTCCTTTCCAACCACTACCACTCTGTGTAACCCTGATATATATAAAAAGATTTGAGCAGGTTACAATTTGAATATAGTAAAAATATGTTAACAGGAGATGCACAGATTGTGTCCTGCCATATTGCTACTAAAACATCCAGCTATCTTATTGTATTATCCACTAACAATGAAGTGGTAAGACGGAAAAAAGAGTCACCCCATTACAGCCTCTTTAACTGTCCCTTACACCTCTGCTGCTTTTCTAAGAAAATCCTTGACTTTTTTTTTTTTCATATATTTCAACAAGTAAAGCAGCTATTTTTAAAGTCCTACAAATATATTGCAAACAAATGTATCATTGCTTGAGGGCAAAATATTTTGTCAAACAGTGTGCAAAACAACGAAAGGAATTATATCCCTAAGCATCAAATGTTTAATACACTTGGTGTAGAAACTGAGAAAAACTTTAAATTGTACAATATGCATTTGTGTAGATACAGAATAATCACAAAATGTATCCCAGAGGCAGAGCTTCTTATCTTGTATCTTGAGTGTTATCATGGCAGTTTTTAATTTTTAGTGAATATTGCAAAATAAAGTTCTGACTAAATTGCCAGATTAAATATTTTAATTGCCCTTTATAGCTTTAGCATAAATAGAGCTATGTAAATAGCAAGTGACAGTTACCGATGGGTTTATCCTGATTTTTAATGTACTTTTATTTGTGCAAATGGGTTAGATACAGCTTGTCATAGCTTAGTTTTTACTGATGTTCACCTGTCTTGAAGTAAAGACCAGTAGGTGCAATATTGTGGGGGAAAGAAAGCTGACAATTTGGCGCATGTCAGTATTGTTCTTTAAAGTGTCCTTTCATTGTACTTTCACTTGGTAGTATTAGAAGATCTCAAAAGCGAAAGATCACAGAACTCTGTAAGGTCACTCTGAGTAACCCCCTGAAGATCTCAGAGTTCAAGCATATTCTTTTTGTCCAGAAGGAGGGCTGGTGGTATGGATCTGGGAGGAACAAGAGACTCTTTCATTGTCTCTGGATAACCAGAAGGCCCTCTGGCAAGCAGCAAGCCTGGGAGAGCCCGCTTGATTGTGGAGAGTTCCCAAGGGGCTGGTTGCAGTGGCAAGCCTCTGAGAAGATCTTGTCTCTTAAAAAAATCCTTGTTACCTGTTTCTGAATAGGCACAGCTGAGTTGTTCCTGTCCGTTTCCTTCAAACCATTTCGAGAAAATAACTGGTTCACAACAAAAGTCCGTCACAAATAAAAACATCTATTCTGAACACACTAGAAGTTGCATCTTGTGCATATGCGGATAAATAGTTGTCATCAGTACAAATTAGCAAAATGGTTATATACCATGATGTTAAACCTATGTGTATGCTATTATTATTCAGCAACATTACTGTTGCTGAGGCTGGCATCCAAGAAGGACATTGTGTTGTGTTGGTGTTTTCAAGCAGATTCAGTTTGAAAACTCTGGGTAGAAGTTGGGCTGTGCATTTTAATACTTGTAGCTTTATAAAAAATTGTGTCAGTGAGAGGTCATTGGGTCACTGTTCTAAAGTCTACACAGAAGTATAATGTACTGTTATACCTTGGTACCTAATGGTACTATTACAGGATAAGGAGTGCAACACGTTTTTTCAGAGACTGTTGAATAGAACTGCTCAGGGCTGAAACAGTACTTTCTTTGTGTTCAATTTTTTTGTGTGGAGTAAACGAAAGAGTAGACAGTGAAGGTATGTACTTATATTGCAACCCTGCGTATTCAAAGTTCATTATGAGATTCGGCAAAGGATTGTGATCCAGAAAGTCAACCTGATTTCCTAATGTGATAAGGTCTTTGAAGTCTTTGGTTTCCATTGTCTTTGCTTCTCAAGATAATACATAGTTGTGAGATCTATGCTTTTTTTTTTTTTTTTTTTTTTTTTTTTTAATTCTAAGCAGCAGAGAAGAACATAAGTTGTTCAGGCTTTCCATGACAAGGCCTCCAGACTATAAAGGCAGCAAACATCATTGCAATAGCCAGATATTTATAGAATACTAAAGGATATTACGACAATGGAAACAAGGGGATTTTTGCTGTTGATTTCTTTCAGCTAAGATGCTCGGCTACAGATGAACAGCTTTTCCCTCTTAATCTCATTCTTTTCTAGCTACACTGGATCATTATTAGGTGTTTGAATTCAGTTAATTCTTTAACCATTTTTTCAGCCAAAGGTGGACATCTGAAAATTTGTCCAAGTAAGATGAATCTGAATATTTGCTGATTGTTCTAAAATATAAATTTAGAGCTGAGAGTAATTTTTATTTATACGTCATTGTATGGAAAAGGTTTTTGAAAAAGCTTTTGCAAGTTAATCTTCCCAGGAGGTAGGCTACAAAAACTGGGTTGTGACTTTGGACCACTGGTCTATTTTATTTCAAAAATCTCCTCTATTTCCTAATCATTTGAAAGATTCTTTTATTCTTTTAAAATTTTCTTTTGATAAAAAAGTGAAATACATTAAATATTTTGTTTGAGTTAAGTTTGAAAGTATGCTTTATGGCCATATGATAAAAAAAAAAAAAATCTAAATTTCAAACATTAGGGTACTGCATTTTTGAAGAGCAGTGGTTGTAGCTGTATCTTTCATGGGGATAAACCTATGTCATTGTGGTCTGTTGTATGAATTATGGAGTGCATTTGTAGCTCAGTTGGTTTGCAAAGGAAGATATTTCTTCTGCATGCTAGAAAATTATGCTGTAGAGTTAATTGGCATGGATTCCAGATTTAATTTTATTAAGAGTTGTTTTTATGGTTCCTAATACCATTCAGTTCTGTCTTTCAAGGAACAAAAAAAAAGAAAACTGCTGTAGCTTAATCAGTAGTGACTTAAGAAACTTAAGTTCTTTATATTCTTATGCAATAGTCTACTAATCAACATTTATATATCACAGCTAAAATTGAATTAAATCAGATTGAAACTAAATTACAAGGTCCTGAGTAAATTTGATTTGGTAATTTACTATTGAGTCAATCTGCAACTGACGTCATAATTTAGATTTGCTTCTTATGTGAGAATGATACCAAGAATTCTTCTTCCTTTTGCAGTTTCAATTTGTGAGCATGAAGAGGAATGTACTTTTGCTAATGATCATGCTTGAAGTAACTGACCAGATGTTAATAATGAATGTGTTAAGATGCCATTACAGGTCTTTCAGCTCATCTTTTCTTGAACTTGAGAAACAAAGTTGGGACTCAGTGACTCTCAAGAATGCTCATAGTAAGGTGTGTGTTATGGTTTCTGTATGTAAAACAGACAAGATTCAAGATGTAAGAGAAATGTTGCAGATGTCATATTTAGCTGTATTTATAATCGCTGTTTTTATATGCATTAAACTCTCTTGTGAGCTTTAAGGAATTTTTAGCTTTTGACCACTGACCTGTTTATCGTTTATCACCCTAAATTCTGACAGCTAGCTTACTTGCAGAATGTGTTGGAAACTATTTTTATAATAGGTATTTGAGGATGAGGTCCATATCAACTTTTTTTTCCATTTTAGTTAGCCTTCAAATATATATTTCATTTTTTGGAATCTTAGGAAGGGATGGTTTGACATGATTTCCTACTCACAGATATAAATCAGGAGACTGTTTTATTACATAATAGCATGGCTTGCATAAATGCACTCCATTTATGAAACCTCTTACGTATTTAGGGAAATTTCATAATATGCCATATTACTGTGAGTTGTTCTTCCCAGCTGGAACAATGGCCTTGGGCATGAAGCCACACAGTTGGGCAAAATAATGGCATCATTTTATAGCTTGATAATGGCACCATTAGCACAAGATATTATCATATCACCTTTTTATGGATACTTATATTTTAAACCAAGCTCTGTTATATGACATGTAAGTGCAGCATTGGAACAGACTTCAAAAAATAAAAGTGTAATTTCTCTTTCAACAAGTTAAAAATTGTAACATTTATGTAGCTATTATCTTTATTCCTTATAAAAGTGAGCTGCTTCTTTAAATGTTTAATTGAAAAATATATATAAACGCAGCAATTTGGCATCTGAAATAGGTACTGAGGTATAAGTGGTTTCTTGACCCATCGTGTGTGACTTTTACTCCCAAACAGATGGATGAAAGGTCTGCTCTTGGCCAGTCTGGTGCAGTTTCTGATTCTTGCAGTCTGATAGAAATGCTGGTGCTTTAGAGGTTATACAAACCACAGGTTCAAAAAATCAAAAAATTTCTGACTGTTCTGGAACTCAAGTTTTTAACTCTAGCGTCAGTTTCTAATTGTTGCTCTGCTTACAGGCTGCAGCTTCATCTTTGAACTCAGGCTTTACCTCTGATAGCACATCTCCAATTGCAATTCAAATGTTGTGGAAGATCTACTCCCTGAGGCAATCAGCTTTTTTAGGACAGTCAAATTCACAGAAGTAAAGGTTTTTTGATAGATTTTTCTATTCTTTAGTAGATCAGTCTTGACTGTGGATGAACTATAAGTATTGAGGTCTTTGGACAAACAAATATTCATGCCATAGACCCTAAAAACCTGGCTTCCTCAACACTCTAGCAAATTTTTGATAAGTCCGTTTAGCATCATAGCTTGTCCTTTCTTAGTAGAGAATCATGTCTTCTGGTTCTCATCTTCTGAAGCTGGCAGTGAATGTCCATTCCATAGCGTT
This sequence comes from Fregata magnificens, assembly GCA_013389945.1. Taxonomy (NCBI): domain Eukaryota; kingdom Metazoa; phylum Chordata; class Aves; order Suliformes; family Fregatidae; genus Fregata; species Fregata magnificens. The sequence goes on from WAAD01017514.1 coordinate 14,665, forward strand.
TCAATCTCATCATCTTCAAGTTGCCACCACTCCGTTTTTTTTTTTTTTGTCTCCTATCTGGTGATTCAGAGCTTATTCTCTCTCCTCTTGAAAGTGCAGTGTGAGTGTACTAGTTTACTCTTTCTACAATACTCAGACAACAAATTGGAATTCGGAGGTTCATATAAAGGCACACGCAGATTAACATTAATTGGTCACAATCCACAGTTGAATATCAGGTTTTACAAATTCAAGATATAACATAAAATGCAGCAAATAACCCCAGGTTAGTAGGGTAAAGATACGAAATTGGGAATAGCACTTATTTCATAAGATAACACATTAGGTTTTGGGTTTTTTAAGGAGTATATTGTGTGATTTTATTACAACTCCTTTCAATAAAATTTAAGATCATATTCTTATCTGTTTGAAGTTACTTATCCCAAAGAATAGAAGAATTGTTGCTTAAATATTTGATATTGAAATTTGTTGGGCAGTTTGGAGTTTAAAATAAAAACCAATTGTGATAAATTGTCTTGAAAGAATTATGGAAAATTATTAAGATTTTGGTTTGATATGAGAGCTGTAATTTGCCTTTCACTTTAGTCAGAATTCTTACATTCCAAACCCAACATCTTTAACAGATGTGTCAGATGGAATATTGGTATAATGACTTCACCTAGGAAACAGATCAAAACATATCAATATTCAATAAAGAAGGAGTTGACCTGAAATTGCACTTGAGTTCTGGTATCTTTGATTCCTGTCAGGCTTTTAAATTATAGCGCAATGAATATTTGGAGACCTCGAAGAGTCACTAAAATTTATGGATAGAATTTTAGTAGATAAGATGCAAAGGAAAATAAGGAGAAATTCTGCCTTTAATAAGAAGACAACATCAGAAATTTTTATGGTAGAGGTGTGATTCAATATTGAGATGTGTTCATCCTTGGAATTAAGATTTTTTTCATGATAAAGTTAATAAATTATTCAAAAATAAACAAGCAAAGAACATAAAGATTGCAACAGAGCAACAGTTTGTATTTTATATAGTTTTGACTGAAAAGATATGCAAAGATTTATCGGTAATACATCCATTAATCTTTAATTTCAGAACACTTAAAATCTCTCATTGGAGTTAGTTAATTGTGGAAGGACATTAAGCAGAATCGATTAATTATATTTTTCTGTTTTTTTAAGACTAATATTGTAAATGTATCAATAAGAATGAATAAGCTTTTTTTTTTCTTTAGATAATTTTGAAGAGTTTTAAAGCTTTAATGCCTATAGCTTATTATTGTATATTAGCATTGTTGGAAATTGAAAGTCAGTACATATTTAAAACACCAGACTACCAAAAGGCAAGATCCTGAACTGCTGTGGAAGGATAAGGCAGTCCTGGTTCAGATAAATTACAATATAAATTGAAAAAAAAAAAAAAAAAAAAAAAAAAAAAAAAC
>WAAD01017514.1:24361-47017 GCA_013389945.1 Fregata magnificens
TTAAATTTTTTTTTTTTTTTTTTTTTTTAAGGAAAGGTCAAAAATATCTTCCATGCAGGAAAGAAAATAGGACATTTTTCATGTTTATAAACTTCAGAATGTGAGAATTCTACTTTTCTTTGGGGGAACAATTTCTGTGTACTAAGAAATCCTCACTGAATGCTGTATATTATAACAGTTGCATTTAAAAATCAGTCTTTTCAAGAAATAAACAAGTTTTCTTCAGTTGATATTTCAGCTCCCAGATACTGCAATACTAATATTTACTTGGCTTGTTTTGGGTATTCCCATTTCTAATCCATGTCTAAAGAAAATTGAGTTACTTCAAAAATGGAGGAAAAAATAATCAGTTAGTTCTGAAATCATTTATTCCTTAGTTCATATGAAATACCTGTCAAAAATGATTATTTTCTAGTTTCTGTAATCAATAATTACGATTTTGTACTAGATGCCTGAAGGATTGAAATCTAAACACTGGTGATTCGAGCAATATAGTGTTTTCCAGGGTGTTAAGTTTGTGCTTGCCAGATTAACTGTATAATGTAGGTGTATCTCCTTGCATACGTATCTGAATTTTTTTTTTTTATTAATATAAAATCAGGGTCCATTTCTTGGTGAGCTGACACTCGCACAAACAAGTAATTCACTCTTCACAAAATAAGATTGTATTTTGGTTTGGGGTTTAAAGGTGATGTTTTGTAGAAACAAGACTGGTATTAGCCTCTTTAAAAACAGAAAATAGTTCAATACATATTCACTTTGAATTCCTTCAGACTTTTTAACTTGAATCTCAGATACTCTTTAAATACACTTGGTGTGGTACAGTACCACTGTTTAGATTTCTATACAGAGTAATGTTGCTTCTGAACTCTAGTCTACTTCACAGTAAAACTGAAATCCAGCCATTAAAGATAAAAAGCCAGAATCAGTTGCTCTATGGCCACTCTTAAGGGAGCTTCCTGCCCCTGAAAAGCTCTTCTTGTTTTCTAATTTGATCTGATTACTTTTGAATTTTAGTTTGTTTAATAGTCCACAACAGTAAACAAATTACATATTGATAAATAATGAAAGGTCAATTATGCTAAGTGGTCTGCATAGCTTTGTAAATTAAACTCATTTGAAAAGTATGCATTTTAGTAGAGCCAAGTACAAGCTTGTTAACTGCCTACGAGTTTAAATAAGTATAATATTTTGACACTTGTGTATCCTTCCACAACATCTAATACCCACCCTTTGCTTAGATGAGAAGAGCAGGATATACAGACTTAACAGAGTTAAGGTGTCTGCAGCCTTATTCCCAAACTGTTAATTTTCTCTTGTAGGCTGTAAGGAGCAAGTGGGGGGTTTAATGTAATCATATTTCCAGCAGAGGCGCATTGTAGTAGAGTGGGAATGACTACCTAAACATGCCATTTTAGGAGATATTTTGTGTTCCACAGAATTATGTTTCCCCTTTCATTTGCATGCACTTTCCACAGGTTGCTTCTGCCCAGTCCGTGAGCATTTCCATTCAAAAAATGTGGATGATTTGCTTCAATGCTAAACTTTTGTGGACTGTGGAAACTAAGGAACACAACAGCCTATTCTTGTAGAATTTTGGGTCCACATGTGCTGTATGGCAAGATGGTGGTAGGTGCACACAACGCTGCAGAAGGATCCCCTGAGTCAAGGGCCAACGAATACGTGGTTTCAGGTTGGCATGTCAAGTGTGGATGAAGTGGCTTAGTGCAAGTCAGGCATTACAGATATTTGCTTTAGCTGCCCTAACAGAAACTTTTGCCCAACTTAAGAAGATACAGCTTGGTGGCTTTTCTAGCTGTGCCTGCAGTGCTCTGTCCGAGATTCACTAGAGAGAGCTGAGATCTTGCAGTGCTGACTGGTGTGTACTGGAACTTTGTATGTCTTGAATTTCAGAGGTTATTGGGTTTTTAAACTCTTCATGTGGGAAAGAGTTCTGAGCCACCCTCTGCACTTTACGGTAACTGCTGTGAAGTGACCTTTTCACCTCAGTGAGATGTTCTCAGATTCGTCAGACAACTTTATAAAGTTAAATATACCCTGACACAGTAGCATTGACTCTGTGATTCTGACTTCATCCTCCAGGAAATTTTTCTTTTAACAATCTATGTGGATTCTGTAAAATATACATTTCAAATAGCCATCCCATCACGTCAATAATTACAGAAATGTGACTTAAAAATTAGCTGTTTAGGGGTAGTGGCTAGGCATTTTCCTGGATATAAGAACCCTGGAAGAAATCCAAATTGCTTCATCAACTTAGCCACAGTTTGACAGAGCAATATGATAGGAGTGTGCCAGCACCAGCAGAATTAAACTTGCACCACTAATTCCATTTTGACATTGATGAAAACGTCATATGGGTCTTTTGCATTTGAGGAGGTATCTTTTAGGCTCTCTTTTGAGAAGAGAAGAGATAGCACTTTAGTTTTGCTGTGTTAAATGAGCGTCATGTTACTATTTTTTTAATGCAATATTTTTTATTGAACCATTTCTCCTCAGAAATTTACAGCACTGAGGAGTGAAATTAATCTGTGTGGGCAACTGGTTTGTGTAGAATCATAAACAATGTATAAAGTTCGAGATTTTCTATGTTTATTTTTTGAATAAATATAATTTACAGTTTTGACTTATTATGGTATCCTAGAGCCATAGTAGTCTGCCAGTTGTTTGAATAGGATTCTCTATTATGGGCGAGGATTCCTGATGTTTTGCAAGCCCATCGATCATGCTACACTAGATGAGAATGAAGGTATTACTGCACAGCACCCAGGTAGTTTCTCACATTCTTTAGATGCAATATCACCACCCTGTGCTTGAGCTAATTTAGGTTTGACAGGAAAAAAATCTAAATTACGTTGTCAGAATGGAGATTGTTTTTTGAATAGGAGTGAGTCAGAACGGGACTTGAACACATGCTTATTTGAACATGAATTATAAGGGTAGCACTGTAGGTCAGAGGACCATGGAATTTTTTTAGGAGGGTTGAAGACGAGCATGCAGTTGTCATTGTTTTATCCTTAGTGTGACTGTTATTGGTACCAGCTTCTACAGATTAAAAAAAAAAAAAAAGAGATATGAATCAAGGATCTGAAAAGGATCAAGAATCTATTTTACTTTAAAAAATGTCAAAGTTAAATGTGTTTTGTTTATCAGAAGACCAAGATGGCTTGATGTTGAGAGGGAGAGGGTTTGATATGTCAAACAGCAGAGCTTTGATTCAGGATGACCTTAGGAAATTTGAGATTTGTGCCAACAGAAACCTCATGAAGTCTGACAAGAAGTGCAAAGCCCTAACCAGGGTGGAATTACCTAACACCAAGTTGAATACTAGCCAACAATATGCTCTCATTCCAGTTCAGGCAATACCCATGTGTGGGGCCTCATTAAGAGAAAATTATCGGTTTTACTCAGCTCTGGTGAGGCTGCATGTGCAATGAGACTCCAATTTTTGGTGTCCCAGTTCAGGAAGGGTATTGAGAAGCTGAGGGGGTCCAGGGAAGTGCCACAAAGATTTCTTTTAGGGACCTGAAGCATGCAAGCTAGGTTGAAGCTGTGGACCTTGGGCTTGTTTAATCTGGCAAAGAGCCTCCAATAGTAGGCTACAATTACTTGTGGAAGAGTTAGAGATGATGAAGCTAAATCCTTCTCTGTAGTAGCAGGTGGTAAAACATGGGGAAGTGGTCACAAGCTGCACCTTGGGAGATTCAGATTGAACATTAGAAAGAATTACATTAGCAATGCTGTGTTGAAACAAGTTTCCCAGAGTGGCTGTGGAATATCCATCCTTGGAGGTTTTCAAAACTTATCTGGGAAAAGACACTGTTGACCTGACCTGGTGTTGACAGTAGCCTGGCTTTGAGTGGGAAGTTGAACAACATGAGCTTCTGATGTTTCTTCCAGTCCACATTTCTATGACTCTGTGATGCTAACATATAAGGGCACACTCCATAACAGGTGCAGCTTTCCTAGTGCGAGACTCTTTAATTTATCAAGTTGTAATGAGATGTCATAAGAAGTCATAACAAGAAAGCTGAAGAGAGAGAGAAATCCAATTCTAGCAAGTGACAGAAATGGTTTTTCCTTAATGTAGTTTGATGAACAAAACCATATCATCATGCAATACTTCTCTTTGTAGTAGAATTTAGTCATTCAACTCTGCCTGACAAATTCCCTGACTCCATTCTCTTCACTTCTATATTTAATTTTCCTGCCTGTCCATTTAATCTAGCCAGGCTTTTAAAAACCGGAGTTTCAGAAGATGTTGTCTAGAAATCTGCTGTTTCACATTCAGTTTGTAGGAGAACTCAATCCTGCGAAGATTTATGTCTAAAATAACTTTCCAGTACTATAAGTCTTTGTGTCAATTACTTTTCATCTTTTTTTTTAAATTTAATTTTGAAACATGTTGTTTCTCCCTTGTCTGTGCCTTTTAATTTTCTTTCATTTTCTCATTGACTTTAATACTCAATATTTCAATTTCTTAATAATGTCTGTACTAATCATTATGAAGATATTTTGCATACTGATTTAAACTGTAAGTTAGATAACAGTTCCCCTCCCCCAGATTTTCTCCTTCACTTCTTGGAGGTTATTAACTGAGGGTTTCTCTGTGTGGTATGCATTTGTTCCTGTGTCTACACAAACACAAAAATAAATAAAGCAGTGAAATAGCAGTGTATACATACTGAATTTAATAGGCAAAATGCAAGGTAGGAAAAAATTCATCTGTAAAAACCTTCTTTAAGATTGTCATTCATCTCACTTGAATACAAACCTAGATTGTCTTTCAGCCTTTCATGACTCTGAATAGTGGAAATAATATCCTGTAATTATTACATTGTTTGAGAAAGAAAGGGGTGGGTCTTTGGATAATTTAGTGTATGCCATCGTGAGAGGCAGGACTTCAGCACGCAGAGATAATTTATGGAAGCTGTTTATCACATCTTGATGTGAAGGCTGTGATTCTGAGTCTGATTTTCTTTAAGTTACCTTTCATTTTCTATTTATGTTACCAGTATGAAAGTTTTGCTATCACTAATTCTCATCATCTGGGAGGACTGTTTGTCAACATTAGACTAAACTCTTCACTGGCATCAACACAGTAGAAAGCAGTGGGATTCTGCCAGCAGGCTTTTAGGCCCATATTGTGACTCTGATCATTTCATCCCCACAAGAAGAAATATTTCTTTTTCCTATTTTAGCATTAAGTTATTTTGCAGAAATACCCAATCAATACTTAGAAACTATGGGAGAAATTTCTCTCACCTAAGAGAAATGGCAGCTCCACAGGGTAATTCATTCATGTTATGAGAGTCCCACATATATTTTAGAGGCACTCACCTATGAAGTACCCTATCTCTGCTGATTATTATAAACTAGCTGACTAATTTTGATTAGATTCACACATTTGACTAGATTTGACATGTTCCATATGGCAAAATTTAGATAAATTTTCTTTAAAATTTCTTTTTCAAGTTCTAGGAAAGCCAATATATAGAATATGTGGCATTTTTAGCCTCTTTGTGAAAGTGTTTAATGTTTCTCTAATGTGGACAGAAGTAATTTGGATTCATTTTTGGTAAATTTGTCCTTTTCTTACAATGTTCTCTTGGAATTTTTGTTTTCCACATGAAAAGAAAATACATTTTGTGCTTTGCCTGTTAAATATTTCTGTTGGGAAAATGACAGCATTTCCTACCATCTACTTTTCACTGGTACAGGTCACTCTTCATATTCAAAGTCCAGTGTGAAAGAACAGTGATTACCATTTTTACCCTCTCTAAAAAAACCCCACATAATTGTAGTAGTATTTAAGCAAAAAATCAGAGTAACTGATCTTTTGTAATGTAATTACTGATTATTCAGTAATCATGTATTTACTGAGTTTAAAGATGTCCAGTTGGTGGCCAGTCCAAGTGGTATCCCCCAGGGCTCAGTGTAGGGGCCAGTTCTGTTTGATATCTTTATCAACGATCTGGATGAGGGGATCAAGTGCACCCCCATTAAGTTTCCAGATAACACCAAGTTGGGCGGGAGCGTTGATCTGCGTGAAGGAGGGAAGGCTCTGCAGGGGGATCCGGACAGGCTGGATCAATGGGCTAAGGCCAACTGTATGAGGTTCAATAAGGCTCAGTGCCGGTCCTGCACTTGGGTCACAACAGCCCCATGCAACGCTACAGGCTTGGGGAAGAGTGGCTGGAAAGCTGCCCATCAGAAAAGGACCTGGGGGTGTTGGCTGATAGCCAGCTGAATATGAGCCAGCAGTGTGCCCAGGTGGCCAAGAAGGCCAACAGCATCCTGGCTTGCATCAGGAATAGTGTGAGCAGCGGGAGTAGGGAAGTGATCGTGCCCCTGTACTCGGCACTGGTGAGGCCGCAGCTCGAGTACTGTGTTCAGTTTTGGGCCCCTCAGTACAAGAAGGACATTGAGGTGCTGGAGCGTGTCCAGAGAAGGGCAACGAGGCTGGTGAAGGGACTAGAAAACAAGTCTTATGAGGAGCGGCTGAGAGAACTGGGGCTGTTTAGCTTGGAAAAGAGGAGTCTGAGGGGAGACCTTATCACTCTCTACAACTACCTGAAAGGAGGTTGTAGTGAGGTGGGTGTCTGTCTCTTCTCCCAAGTAACAAGGGATAAGATGAGAGGAAACGGCCTCAAGTTGTGCCAGGGGAGATTTAGATTGGATATCAGGAAAAATTTCTTTACCGAAAGGGTTGTCAAGCATTGGAACAGGGTGCCCAGGGAAGTGGTGAAGTCACCATCCCTGGACGTATTTAAAAGATGTGTAGATGTGGTGCTTAGGGACGTGGTTTAGCGGTGGACTTGGCAGTGTTAGGTTAACGGTTGGACTTGATGATCTTAGTCTTTTCCAACCTAAATGATTCTATGATTCTATAGGGGTTTTTTTCCACCCATTTATTATATAATGCATAATAATGTCTTTAAAATAGTTTATACTTGGGTCTCTGCAGTCGTGTTTCTGCACAATATATATCTAAACTTCACTTCATACAACAAATAGTAAATGTGAAAATTTATTACGTATCTAAATTTTCCAACATCCTGTTTCCAAGTTATCACAATATTTGATCTTTTCCATTTTACTGATAAAAATGTTATACACAAAAATGTGCCCATCTACACAAATATTTTCCTCAGCTCTCTTTTATATTCATTGTCTAAAGTTGCCTCAGTCAAAAAGTGTTCCTCAAGAAAGTGTAAAAGAGGATAGACAACAAAATGAATTAGTCTTCATGTCCAGTCTTTTGTCTTTTGCTTCAGAACTTACATAGTGCCAGTGTGGGAGTGTATAAAAGTTTTATCCAAGAAGAAATTCGATTACAGTTTTGATGATACTGAAGGAAGTAATAATTCTGTAGGGCTTAATTATGCATAATCAACACAGTCCAGGCAGTTTAGTTTGGGCTATGTCTGACCTTATTTTATTATGTTTCCAGGTCTAATAATTAGACCATCTACAAAAGTTTTACCATGTATTTATTTTATTTTCTCCTATTTGTTCATTCTTAATTTATTAACAGTGGAAGATGAAAGAATTGTATGAACAGAAGTATTTGTTCATTGAGAGCCTGAGCAGATAGAAGTTTACATTAGTGGATAATGTCATGAAATGGAGCATAGATTAAAATTGCTTTTTGTGTACATTATTTGAATATATGAACCATTTTATGGATTAGGTTCATGTTTACTGCAAATGTGGAATTTTGATTTAGTGCAGTCCTGTTGTGCCTAATTTTCCCTTTCTTTTTCCTTTTGCTAGATTGGTTTTGTTACAATTGCAGAGACAGCTTCTCGACACCTATACTTTTCAAACTAAAACACCAAATTCTGAGGCCAGACTTACTATTTCCATATGAAAGATGTCCCTAAGTTAGACTTTCAAGATTGTCTCATTTTTGTGGTGGAAAAGATCTTGACCTATTGTTCTGTAGAACTCTATTATTGCTGCATGTGAAGTCAAGGTGAACGCAAAATGAAATATCTAGAGCAGTTGAAAAAAAATCTGTTCCTGCAGACATTAACTTTTGAAGGTTGGAAAAATCCCTGTGACAGACCTATTCCATCCGTCATTACTCAGTGTAAAGTGTATTTCCTACATCATGCATGTAACCAAAACATCAAAAATTAAAAAATACCATACATTGAAATGTTGGTTGCACTGCATCCTTGTATGCAGTGCTCTCTGGCCTATTCTGCTGGATATTTGACTTTTGAATCCTCAGTTGCTATAAAAGATTTGTCAGCAGTCACAGTGCCTTGTCTTCCAGTTAGGTCATGTGATGAAAAGAACTTAAGTGCTTTCTTAGGGTTTTATGTTTGTTTGTTTTAAAAGAACATATATATTTCAAAGGCCTGAACATGGTAGAGAAAAGAGATAGACACATCAGTAATGCTTGTTGGAGCAATCACCACAGCTCAGTTATCACCCATCAGCTTTTTCTTCATGTACCTTTCTATCTTTTAAGACTGTGAGCTGGAACATATATATAACACATTTTGCTTTGCAATCTTTTCATTCTCTCTTTGAGTTTTTATGACTGGATTTCAGAATGTATCTACATTTATTCTGTATATTGGTATTACTTTGATCTAATAGAATACAAATGTAGTGCACTATAAGATTGTACATGAAAATTAATTTTTTAATATTTTAGTTAATCCAGATAAAAGTCCAGGCAGAAATACTGGTAGAAAAAGCACCTCTGATAACACTATTCCTAAAGGTAAAATGGCAAGATGAGTTTTGTAGATAGAAGTTTGTATCATTTATTAAGGCAGCTGGATACCTGGAAAAGTTAGACAAACTTTCAGACACCCAAGTCCTTCTTCATGTCTGGTGCAGAAGCATCAGACTTCAAAGCTAAATCCCAGTTGAAAGCAATTGCTCAGAGTTTAATTATAGAGCATTTTTCATAAAACAGTCACTGCAGTTCTTAACTCTAGGTCCTGATTCTCACAACTCCTTCACAAGATGAACCTTAAGACTAGGATACAAAAAGCTTTGGCTCTAGTAGAAGTTTTATGGCACGTTATAGTTTCCTTGCACGTGCTTATCTCTTCATGTTTCATAGGTTATAACCTATCTATCTCTCTTTTTCATTACAACTTGCCTACCTTATCAAGTCTTCTTCCTCCCTCACATATCCCCTCTACTTCACACAAGAAAGGTATTATATGATCTAATATACTAAACTGAGCAATATTCCCAACTTCTATTTTGGTTTGAAGCCCTCTGTTCTGGGCATCAAAAGGAGTTTGCATGTTCAAGACCTTGACTCATTTTTATCTGGTGGAAAAAAATATTGATGCATACAACTCTTTCTTGTTATTAGATCCTCATAGCTGAAGTTTCACCACCACTAGAATGTTCCAAACTACCCCACAAAAATTCATGTTTTGTCACATTGCTTAATGTAGAGATCCTAATCATAGGACAGCTTTCATTCTTGATGGAGCTTGTCTTTTTTTTTTTTTTTTTTTTTAATGCACAAAAAGCTCAAACAAATTCTAGGTTTTTCTGTGAACCATATGTTGAGATTAGACTTTGCCCTACTGGAGTACAAAGCTAGGAATTTCTACATCCTGTAAGGTTTTTGTTTCAGCAAATTCATTATAGCTTGATAATCTAATAATCATCTGCTAGTAGTTTTTTAGCAGCAAATGACAAAACTTTAGGTTAGCTACAAATCAAATGGCATTGGTTGCATTCAAGAGATATTCCAATACTGTAACCAATTTCTAAGGAAAATAAAATTGCGTAGTGGTAGGAAGTCAGACTAAAGATTTTGTTGCATATCTTGAAGCCCTCAGAATATGGTTCTTTTTTGTTTGAGGTACAGTTTTGGATGTCTTTATTGTGAAAATGATAAATTCTGATTCACCTTAAATTTTCTAATTAATTTATTTTTCTTTGCTGTCAATAGAAGAGTATTTAAGAAAAATAAACATCCCTTTTGTAGGTTTTTGCAAACCCTGTCATTATTCATGTTGCAAAGCAACAATTTATTTGTAACAGTATTGGATCATAAACCCACTGAAAGCTTTTAACGCTAGCCAAACAGGGAAAAGAACTTCAACTGTTGTAGTTGAGAAGTTTTCTAGTGGTTTCTGTGAAGGTGAGAAAACTGGTAACATTTATGACAGATAGCCGTCTATAAGCTTGCCTTTAAAGAGAAGAACAGATCATGGACAGTTACTGAAATGTATCTGCATCTGTAGCCATATCTGTAGCTACCATATTGATGTCAGTCCTAACTTCTCTTTTAGAAAGCTAATGCTGGTGAATGAAAGAATTAGCATCTGCACCCAAAATTGTATTTCAAGTAATGTTTTATAGTACAATAAGTAATCCTACTTCCATTTTTTAGTGTTAAGCTGTGTAAAGCAGAGGTGTTCCTCTTTCTTCAAGAGAAGTAGTTTTATGCTTGAAATTCTGTGTTCAGTCAGAGAGGCTATCCTTTGCCATAGAAAATTATTTTCCACATGGTGATTCTATTCCATAGAAAAAGATGGAGATGATATTTGTCTTGATCTTCATTTGTAAGAGAAGATAGAGATAATATTTGTGGGATCCATAGGCTTATTAGACATTTTGGTGAAACTGAGGGCTACTTAGGCATGATACAAGTTAACAAAAAGAGATACTCATCTCCAGTATCTTTAAGTCCAAAGTGAAAACCTGGGGTTGAAAGAAATTTCCTTGTCTTGTCCCTTGTCTATGTAGGCACAAAAAAAAAGACAGTAACATTCCTATCTAGATGAAAATCCCAAGGAAATAAATCTTTTTAATTGTATTATGGTTCTTTGTGTCAGGCTTAGATTCACGTCATTTACTTGCTTCTTCGTGATCAACTTATAATTAAAATATGTATTCTTTTTGTTAGTATTCTGTGCTGAAATTAGTCTAAGATGCATGGTACTGTTTCTTCAGAAAATACCGTAGTTCATCTTTTAAACATGAACTCTAATGTAATCATTAGAAGATAATGTTTGATTAAAATCTGAAATTACTTCTGGGATGGAACTTTAAATTTTACTGTGTTTTTGCTCTAAATTATGAGTACTTTCAAGAATATCCCATACAACCAAACAAGTAAGTTTTACAGACAGAAGTTCTTCCATAGGTTTGCAAACATGAACTCCAGCAAAAGAACATTGCATTTGTCTTAGAAGGTGGAAAATGTAAAATCATTCCTTTTGTATCTGTTTTTGTGCAAAAGCAATCTATCCCATCTTGAGCTTAGGAATATGCAAATCATATTTAATCATTAATAGGCATATAATATAATTAAATTGTTGTAAATCTGCCTAATTCATATTTGCTGTGTGTTGAAAAAGAGAAATAAAGGCACTACAGTTTCTTAGAAAAATTTGATATGAAACTTTCCTGATATGGTTGTGATCAGATTGTGGTTTTTGAGTGCAGGACTTTCCCTTGACTGTAGTTGTTTCTAGACTAACAGACGCTGTTAATGAATGCTGACACCTTGAATGAAAATAATTGAAGTCATGCAAAATATAAACGCTCCTTCAACAAATAGCGTTTTAACAAGTCACAAAAGGTGAACTCTGTTGAAACTGGCATGTTTTTTCTCTTTGTGTTAGTTCACCTCCTGAAGCATGGTACTTGTAAAAAACATTCTGGAAAAGCCAGCAGTTAATTTGAAGATTAAATATTATTTAAAGGGAATCCAGCCTACCTTTAAAATAAAGATTGAATATGGGAAGCTTTTGTTTTTCATACAAGGTATTCTTAAACAATTGTTTATGCTTGTGATGCACTTTGTATTGGGCCAAAGAAATCATAAGATCTTTTCTCAGATTTTATCTTTTCTATGTAAAATAAAGGTTACATTGGCATTAACAGATACTTTGACAATTTTGTCCACTCTGTAATTTCTCTTCAACTTTTTCATATTTTTCCTCCCTAATTTCTCTTCTTTTTGATACAGTATTCATCATGACACTAGTCTAAGTTAAAGTTTCTGACAATTTAGAATTTCTGCTTATATTGGACAAATGTGAAAACATTTGTAGATTAAACTTGAGTAGTGAGTCAAAGAGTTCTTCCTCTCTCTTGCTTCGTTCCCATGTGGTCTTCAGCTTCTTCTCTCCACAGGCTCCCGGGCCAGAATGTAGGTTTTGCCCTGATCCAAACACAGCAATCTACTTAAGCTAGGCACATTTAGATTTCCTCTCTAGAGAGGAGGTAGGTGGTAGCACTCAAGGAGTTTAGTACACTAAATTATATTCTGGTTCATTTATCAAGTATCTTTCCTGATAATTTGGGCTGAGAAATTTGAAATATCTGCTTTCTGTACTGAATTCCAGAGCTCCTAGAATTGTTTGCATCGCTTGCAATTGTGCATTATTAGTGAAGAGAAAGGAGAAATTTCATTTTAGAGATATGTTTGCATGATGGTGTCCCCTATGCTTATTCCTGGAATGATGCAGTTTACATGCTGTTCCTTCCTGAGACTTTTAAGTCATCTGACCTATGGTTAGCTGTGTTTAGCTGGCACAAGGCACAGTAACACATTATAATACTAAAGTTTACATTATAGCTTTGCCCTAAAATAAAATCTAAAAAAAAAAAAAAAAACCCCAAAAAAATTATTGTATCATGAGTTATCATTTCAGAAGGTCACAAATCAGCTGTGAAAGGGAATCGGAGTAATTTGGTGTAATTACTAGTCAAGATCAGATCTTAAATGCACAAAGATCTCTAAAAAACAACATTTGTTTGAACAGGCTGGGAATATAGTTAGATGAACACTTTCTGCAATTCAAAGTAGAAGATTCTGTATATCTTCGGTTTGATAATTATACACTATGAAAAACTGAACAAGACAGGGACTTAAGGGTACTTGTAGATACAACTTAAATATTAAGTACTGTTCTTAACATTAGCAAAAAGTAATTATAAAAATAATTATAGGCTCCATTGCATGCAAGTGTGAACGTGCGTCTGTGTGTATATGCTGTCTTAGAGATAGTTATTAAATCTTTGTGAAAAATTACAGTAAGGAGTTGAACTAATGCATGTTCTGGTGAGGCTGTAAAAATGTAGCCTTTATAGTAGCTTGCTTTGAAACAGTTTGTTGTATTATGCACCAGATTTATCTGTGTTTTTAAAATTAGCATATGCATTAAGTTGAATATTATGCAATTAAAATATTTTAAGTGTATTAATTTTAAGCACAAGATGGTTTTTGTCATTTCTAAAACCTTGTTTCAGTGTTGTTATTAAAATGGAAGATGGTGATAGTTAAAACAGTTGACTATAAAGAAGACAATTTATATCAATATGATTTCTTAATATTTTGTGTGTTGTTTTCATTGTTTATATCAAGCAAGTTTTACGGGGATATTTCTATGAACTTTACTTCAATAGAAAGACTATATTCCATTGTTTGTATTTGGACACAGGGAAAGACATGGGAGTTAGTTACTCATCTCACTTTATGGTAAATGCAGGTGTGTGCACACTAGACTGAAATTACACTTAAAGCTAATCATCTATGGAGCCATAAAGCCCTAGCCTAAGAAGAGCTGTTGACTCTGAAAATGTTGTAATTTACTTCTATTTTATTTGCAGATTGCCTTCTCGCAGCACAATACTATCATGGATCTGGTGCAGTTCTTTGTCACCTTCTTCAGGTAAATTGCTTTTTCTGTCTTCTGACTGAAGTCATGCTGATTCTTTTCCATCAAACCAATATCTTAACCAGCTTCTTAATCTTAAGAAATGTTTGCAAGGAGGCCTCTAAACTGTGTTCTCTAATTTGCACCAGTGGAGGATCCATGCCATTGCCCAGTAACTACAGGCAGCTGCTGGCATCTTTCATATATTTCATATTCTGTGGTACAGTCATCACACTTCATAAAGGTTAGCTAGATATGTACTGTATATTACAGTGATTAAGAGAAGCCAGCTATACTGACTTAAACTAGTAATTTATGTGTGTGAATTTTTTGTAAACTCTTTGAAAGAATTATTAAAAATGATGGTTCTGTTCAATAGCTTGTTATTTTTAATCAAGCGCCCCAAATCACTACTAATGCTTTCATGTGTTAGAGATTAATTGTGAAAGGCCGTAGGTGATGCATGAGATTTGGTTGTGGCAGCAATGCAGGAATTGGCTTCAACTGCAAATGGACAACTATTCTAGGATCTGAACAAAACTCCACTGAAAGACTTCTTAAAAATTCAGCTGTCTTATAAAATGCCACAAACTTGGATATACATGGATTAGTTACAGTGCTTTGAAATCTTGCTGTGAAGATATTCCCCAATAACCATGAAGCATATGCAAATCGTGAACAGTGACAGAGAAGTACATTCATCAGACTTTCTGTATTTCTAGAATTGCCATTCATTTATTTCACAAGTTCACAGTATAACTTTTCTGTTCGCTTTAATAACTGTGCTCTGAGGAACGGTACCTGAAGAATCAGACTCTTAAATGCTATGAACAGACCAACTTCTGTTAATTGCTGTCACCAAAAAGCGGGCAGAAATGAGCAGACCCTGAAGTCTTCTGCACCCAATGCATTGGCTAGTGGAGAGTGGTTTAGCAGCTGATGCAAAGCATCCCATTTCTCTTCATTCACCACAAACAGAGCAATAAAATGCTGGTAGCCTACAGGTCAATCTAGTAGTGTTTTGGGCTTTTGGCATTTGGTTGTTGGTTTGGTTTTGGTTTTTTTTTTTTCTGGGAAGTTGGCAAGGTCTAAAAAATGATGATGCTCTGCAAACCTTAAGACGACAAACTCCTGTAGAAGAAAGCAAAGTCTGTCTAAGTATAATAGAACAGAGGGACCCTGTGACAAATAGCAGAGGTAGACTAAAAGCAATTTGTTTCTCTGTGCCCTAATGCAGGCTTAGAAAAGGTGAACTATAGACTCTTTGACGGTGAAGCCATCTCTATAGATATATTGCATTAGCTGTCCTGGTGTGATGGTCTATCTTATATGGTTTGTTCCGGGTAAATGCAAACTCACCATGATCCTGATGAAAGAAGAGATATCTCTGCTTGAACAGTAAGCTAATTGTAAGCCAAGGCCAATGTAATCCCCCTTACAGAGAGAAAGGTTGTAGGATAGCTGGCAGCTATCCTACCACTGCCTTTGACTCAGCCCCAGTCTAATTGTATAACCAAGGCTTTCTTTCAGCTGGCACTCAGTTCAATAGGGACTTCCAGCTATCTGCAGCATAACGTTAATAATCAACCTTAGGAACCTAGTTGCAGAAGTATGTAAAGGAATCAGGAAATGCTGTGAGTAGTGCATTGCAGTAATCCAAGCAAGGTACAAAACTTAATGACAGGGCACCCTCCAAAGGCACACACAAATCAGGCTAAGGTTTGGTGGTTATGATGAGAAATAGAGTGTTTATCAAAATATATTTTAAAATCTTGATGTAAGGTTGTATGGTACTCTTCTACAACTGAATTAGTATTAAGGTGTCTGTAGACATAGGTAGGATGTCTAGGAGCTGGAGCTCTCGCATTGTGTTTCTAAGAAGAAAACAGAAACAGAAAGAATAGCACATAGTAGATTCACACTTTGCAAAGCAGAATCTGAGAGGAAAAGAGAAGGGAAGGGAGAGGAGAGGAGAAGTTTGAGTTGGTTCGGAATGAAACAGCTGCGTGAAAAAAGTTATTTAGTTGCATTGTGTTCCCAAGTTGATTAACTCTGCTAGGAAGCTTAGCCCAGGCCTATTCCTTGACTAACTGGCTCTTTCCAAGACACAGGCCAGTACCTTCTGTGTGTTTTTTTTCAATGTTATGCCCAGAAGCATGGGGTTTTCATAGGTGTTATAAGTCCATTTATTTTCTTATCACAGAATCAAAACAACCATGCATAATGTCACAGCAACGCTCCCGACTCGTAACTGCTGCAAGCGTAACATCTTCACTGACATCAGAGCTAGCAAATGGTCAGTCCACGTAAATGATGCAAAGAAGAAACTGCCAGGTTGTCTGTCACTGGACTAGTAGTTGCAATGTGTTGTAAATAAATGTAGAAAAAATACTTAGTGCGTCTTTTACAGAAAACCGGACTGAGAAATTTAGAATGAAAAGTTTCCAGTCTAGACACCGTTAAAACTTTCAGTAGATAATAAATTGGATGTTGTTTCTACAGGATCACTAGTCTAAACACTGCAGAATATTTCTGATAGGAAAATGTAGCAATAACTAATTTTTTTTTTTTTTTTACACTAGTGGACAGTCATACCCAAAGACAGCATCAATATGTCCTCTCCAAAGTGGTTGATAGTGTTCCAGCCTTTATCTGAAAATTTGGTTTCAACAATTTGTAGCCTAACAAAATTATTTTAATAAGGGCTGGTTGGTTTGTTTGTTGCTTGGTTGGTGGGTTTTTTTGGGGTTTTTTTTTTTTGGATGGGAGTGAGGTGTATTAAAACAGTGGCAAATTACGTTGGTAACAGTAATAACCCAGGTTGTATTTGCTAGGATTATTGACAGAGAAAATAATTATGTTTAAAAACAATTTGACTGTGCCTGATAAGAAAACATGTTTCAATCCGCTTTGATAAACGTGCATTTGCATGTGTCCCATCTAATATTATATTTTTTGTATTTATGAGCATGTGGCATAATCCTGTTCACCATGGCTGCCTAGCCAAACCATCAAATAGGTTTATTTGACAATATCAGTTTTTTTAACAACCATTCAGAAGTATAGTTTCAAACTGTTCCTTTATAGGGTGTGTCTTCCAGAATAAAAGAAGAAATGCAAATTTTACTGCTTGAATCAGAAACATCAAAATAACAAGCATTTTTAGAATTTTCCCAATGTATCAAGATCAACTATTTTAAAAATATTGTTCCCTTAGGAATTTTTTTAAAACTATACATAATAAAGCACAAAAGCTGGGATTAGATCTGCAATTAATGATTGATCTACCAAGATACTGTTATTGTAAGTCCTAGAATAGAAGAGTTATAGAAATAAAAGTTATTTTGAAAAAATAAACAGAATATTACAGACACTGTAGTGCTCGAGACCATGATATTCATAGTGAAAAAAACCCCTATTTAATTTCATTCTTTTTATACTGAAAATCATAGAATCATAGAATCATTAAGGTTGGAAAAGACCTCTAAGATCATCAAGTCCAACCATCAACTAACACCACCATGACTCCTAAACTAGGCCCTGGAGTGCTACGTCTACACCTTTTTTGAACGCCTCCAGGGTTGACGACTCCACCACCTCTCTGGGCAGCCTGTTCCAATGCCTAACCACTCTTTCGGTAAAGAAATTCTTCCTGATGTCCAATCTAAACCTCCCCTGACGCAACTTGAAGCCATTTCCTCTCATCCTATCGCTAGTTTCTTGGGAGAAGAGTCCAGCACCCGCTTCCCTACAACCTCCCTTCAGGTAGTTGTAGAGAGCGAGAAGGTCTCCCCTCAGCCTCCTCTTCTCCAAGCTAAACAGCCCCAGTTCCCTCAGCCGCTCCTCATAAGACTTGTTCTCCAGACCCTTCACCAGCTTCGTTGCCCTTCTCTGGACACGCTCCAGCACCTCAATGTCCTTCTTGTACTGAGGGGCCCAAAGTTCAACACAGCACTCGAGGTGCAGCCTCACCAGTGTGAAAAGTTTCATTGTATCTGCTGGTTCGGTGACCTTTTCTCTAAGAGTAGAAATGCAACCAGATATGTAAGAGTAGTAACAGATTCCTAACAGTCATATAGAAACTGTGGCATCTGTGTTGCTTTAGTCAATGCCTTGAAGACTTTTAGCCGTCACACAAATTGAGGAGTGTGTGCCTTTTTTTTTTCCCCCACCTGTTTTGAAGCAGTACGGATCTCATTAGAAGATTTCACAGGCAGCAAATGTGAATGATCTTTCTTCTTATATTGAAGAAATGCAGTCCCCACAGTTAAAGGGAGTCTATTCCTGTATTACCCTGACCAGTAAAGCACTCAATCAGCTAAAGGCTAGCTTTTTTTTCCTGAACTGTAAGTGATAAAGAAGTTTTCAGTGTTTTCAAGTCTTACACGAATATATTGTTTTAGCTGAGTAGGTGACCAGGACATTTTAGGCATTTCATAATGGTATATGAAGTATCTTTAGTTTCTGAAAACATTATTTACTTTTTCTTTGGATCATATTTTATCATGCATAAAAATTGACAATGTTCAATATTTCTTAGTTTTTATTATATATGATTTGAGTAAATCCAGAAATAAGAGCCAAGAAACTCTTGATTTCTAAACCTGCTTTTAAATAAAATTTTAGTTAAGAATTTATAACAGTACTCACTCATTTCTTGGAAAATTATTTGTATCAAGAATCTGAATCAGGAATTCTGGTAAGAAATGTGGGTTTGTCTCAATCAAAACCCAGGCAAACGTGAAATCGGTACAAGTGACAAAGGTTAGCTATTAGTATTTCTGTGATAGGTGATGATATGCAACTGCTACTGTCATAACTATTTTTTTAAAGACTCTTGCAAATACACAGTACCAACCAACCAACCAATCGATAACTGTGGTCCCACCAACCAACCAATCAGGCACTTTCTCTGAGTGTACATCTTTATGCTCTTGGGATGATTCCTTCCATTGTCTCTGGTTCTTGGGGTGGAGCTGCCAATGGTGGATTTTATGTCTGTCTGGAACGGTACACTTTAGTCACTTCTATAACATGTCCCCTTACTATTATGAATTACAGAATTTCCAATTTGTAATAAGTAGAGCAAAATTAAGTAATATGGATACTTTGAAAGTTTGAAGATCCTTCTTTTCTGTGTGCTTTAAGAAATTCTGTGAAAAATTATGGTCATTTAGGATCAGGGGTACATTCTTTCTGACAGATCTTTCTGTGAGCATTACAAGTGAGAGAAAACAATATTGAAAATATACCCAGTGTTTATTGCAGGAGGAAGGGATGGGCATTTAGTTCAGGACGAGGACCAGTAGCATGAGCTACAATAGGAGCTGCAGCAGATACTGAGGAACAGATTTATCACCCCCATATGTATGACTGTTTGCCAAAATCTCAGAACAGTCACTTCGGTTGTGTTTCACGCAGTGGGAGTGGATGGCTGTGTTTCAGCGGGTTGTATCAGAGCTCCTGAGGGCTTCAGTACCTGAATTTGCCATTCTGGGTGTAAATTTGCAGCGGGTGAATTCCCTCTCTCTACTGGCATCCTTTGGTGTATCTGCCTGGCTTCGAGTTTTGTTTTTGTTAAAATAAAGGATGATAAATTAGTGCTAGATTTTGGCATGCTTAGCTTTATGAGATCAAATATTGATCTCCATAAGAAACACAAAATGCAGTGTGTCAGGATCAGATCATGTCCACCATGGCTGGGTTCTCAGAAAATGCAGAAGTCTTATAAATCTAAATTAGAATATTTTCTGGTAACATGAAAATCAACTTATCTTAGCAAAGTGGATTTTACATTTGGGGCTAGAATAAAATTGATTTTTACTTAGTGATTCATTAAACAGTTTTCACCTCACTTAGAAGCAAATAGTTGTTTGACTTCCACTAGGACAAGCACATCTCTACTGCAGTGGGCAATCTGAGTTGGGGTTTATTTTGTTTAAAATTTTTGTTTTGAATTGTGGAATGTAGCTTTGTGTCTTCCACTCTCTGAATCACCTGGAAACTTTGTCATCACTGTAGAGTTATTTGATATATTCATATTTCCTGAGAAGGCAGCCACTTGTTATTGGCCAGCAAGCGAAGGAGGTTCCCCAGTCCCACTGAATTGGTTGCTCTTCAAAACAACGGATGAGTCATTTAATCCCTTGGTGAACAGAAGTGTTTTCCATTATTTCATTCTTGTTTTTCTTCTTTCTGTGTTTGTCCTTTGAGTCATTTGGAAGTGCATGAGTGTACTAGTGCTTGCCATATTTCGATTACAACATACACTGTTTCTCAAAGTACAAAATAATTGCTCAGCTTGATACGTGAAGGTGGCCTATGCACTTGCTTGATATCTATTACCTTCCTTCAAGTAGGTGCATTTAAAATTTTGCATTTCTCACTCCCTGTATGTATCAAATACAGTAAAAGAGAGCTGTTCGTTGTGCCCGGTGAAGTGCTTAACCCCAATTTCTGCTCAGTTCATAATAACTAGAAGTAAGTTCTGGAGCTGGTTAAGTGCAGAGGAGAGTTGGCGGGTGAAGGTTTGGGTGACAGTAACAGGATTTGAAAGATTTCGGGGTTTTTTTTTTTAGTCTTTCTTAGAGAAAAAAAAAAAAGAAAATCTTAAAATTTCAGTCTTCATTGTGTATGGTTCTGTAGCCTAGCACTCCAAAAACATTTTGTCACTTCTGCTTTTATAAAATCTCATTGGAATCAAAGCTGCCATTTATGTAGTAGTGTTCACCCCAGAGGTCTCAGAAGGTGGCACCTGAAATATACTTCCCAAGACTCCTGAAGAAAGTACATCTTTTTTTGAAGACTCAGTACATCCTTTTCAGGGATGCATCTTTTTACAGCTACATTGTATTTTGTTTCCTAAGAAGCATCATAGATAATTCATATTGTGTTTGTGTTTTGATTCCCTACATTTTATATTGTATTTTCTTAAATCCGATTAGTCAATTGTTTTCTTAGACTAAAACAATGTTGGCGCTCACAGCTATTTGTCTACTAGAATGCTTAATCCCGGTCACTTCTTTATGAAACTCCAATCCACCGTACTTTAAACAAAAGAACTAGAACAGGTTTTCATCTGTGATAAATGGACTTGAAATTTTGCTTTTGTCATTTTAATTCAAAATAGAAGCAATTCTGTCTTCTTATGACAGGGTATATGTACCAGTTGCAAAGTTAACTTCAGAAGTTTGTTTCCAGGTGTAAGTATATAGCGAAGTGGGGCGAAAGCTGATGAAGAAAAATAATAACAAAAAATAAAGGAAGTAAAAAAAAATAGGGTTTTCCTTTAAGCAATAATGTTATTGTCTGTTATAGCAAGTGACACGCAGCTTTCTCAAGCACTCTGCCAGTCTGTCTTTGCAGAAGCAGTTGGTACGGCGTGCTGTGAAGTGAGTGACATCGAAGAAATGAGCAATCTGTTTATGGCAGTAGAGAAATATTCAGAGTCCTTGTGTTATGTTGTAATAAATCACAGAAAGAGAGAAAAGAGGGTGCTAGACTGTGTGTTATGCTGTGGATTTCATAGATACTAAAATATTAAAACTAAATATTACTTTTGAGAAAAGACATCTGAATTCAAAGGAATTAATCTAATGAGCTTTTTTAATGGAATATTAATAAAAATATTCCAATAAAATTTCCTGATACCAAATGAAGCATTTTGTGTGGAATGGTTTTGGTTTTTTAATTTATTTATTGGGGTTTAGTGGGGTGGCCCTACGGTTTGTCAATAAGAAGCAAAATTATGGAAACTCTGCTGTGGACTCCAAAAGTTGCACTAAAAATTGTACATTAAAAAGTAGTTACATCATCTATTTATATTTTAAAATCTGAATTTAATCTGAATTAGTGGCCCAATTATGTTTTATATCATAATTCTTTTTCTATGTTTTCAATGTTTTGTGATATTTTAGGAAAACCCTCTACAGTTTCAGCATTATATTTCTTTCCGTATATGTCTTGAGTCTTTTCAGTTGAAATTATAAATGTCAGGTTCAGGGGTATCAGGGGTTTCATATCCTTTATATAGTGCAATTACAGAACAATAATGATGCTTCTTTGGCTTGGAAATCTAAAAATCCTTACTCTGTCTTCAGGAAATTGTCATGTTAATAGGGCAGTCAGTAAGGAGATTTATGCCTTTTTTACACCTACCACTTCAAATACATTTGCCTTTTTGGAAAAGGTATTGGAAATACTAAGTAATGAAGGTAAAAATCCTGTAGCAGTTTATTAAATTTCTTGATTATACTTGAGTCTAATACGCTAAACAATGCTGACATGGCTTGGTGGCTCTCTAAGTGTATTTTATATTTCTGGTATTTATTATCAAAGGATAACCTCTGCACTAGAAAAACAGTGCAGTGATAAAAAAGAATGAGGGGAAAGCATAAAAAAAAGGTCTTGAAATAATGTGAACCTTTTGGTTTGGAAGGCTGTTGAAATGTGGCATTGGTTGGCAGTCCTCCTTCCCGAAATTCACAAATTGACCATAATTAGAATAAACGAGTCTTTTCTCCCCGTTAAATTAAAATCTTAAATGATTATTATAGATCGGCAAAATCATTGCAAAAAAGCTGAATTGACAGCACATCTAGTTTTAAATAGAAAGAATATATTCAATTTCTAATTCTTCTTGCAAGTTACTACAGAAAATATTAAATTCTGTATTTCATAATTTGTAAATTTAGTGGACACGGTTGGGGTTTTTCTTCCCTTTTTGGGTCTGGATTTTTTATATACAACATCACTTGTTGAGAGAACTATAGAGTATTTCACCCATGAAAGGCAAAACCATAAAATTATATGAAATATGAAAGTCTTTTCCCTGAGTAAAAGAAACATAATCACACTTTATGGGTGTGATGTTCTATTTATTCTATGGAGATTAATTTCAGTTTATGTTAGATTAAGCCCCTTTGATTGTAAATCTTCTTTATTTGCTGCTTCAAAGAGGTGAAAGGAAGAACTG
>WAAD01017515.1:7476-28049 GCA_013389945.1 Fregata magnificens
CAGGACTGCTGATAAATGATGGAGAGCGGCTTGGCAAGCTCCTCCACCAGTTCCCTCAGCACTCTCGGGTGGATCCCATCCAGCCCCATAGACTTGTGAGCGTCCAGGTGGCATAGCAGGTCGCTGACTGCTTCCTCCTGGACTGTGGGGGGTTTATTCTGCTCTCGGTCCCTGTCTTCCACCTCAGGGGGCTGAATACCCTGGGGATAACTGGTCTGACTATTAAAGAAATTGCAATTCTTCTTGTTTGCTGCCTGGGTTCTGAGAATAACATACAGACACTCACTGAAAGCCTCTGAACATCCTCTGTTCTGAGAAGAAATGTAGAAATATCCTCAGTTCTAAGGAGAAATGTAAATGTCCTCACTGTTGCTGCCTTCTTCATGAACGTCCCATAGGTACAGCTCTTTCTTTTTTACTTCAGGGCTTCAGTTCCTGTCCCCTGATAAGCAGAATTTATACCTCCTACCAGCTTAGCAAGTCTGTTTGCAAAGATTCTTTCCTCTCTTGGTGAGATGAATTTCACCTTTTCCAAGCAGTCCTTCTTCTTCCTCACATGAGACACCACGTTTGAGGAAGCTGAATTTTTGCTGGTGACAACCGCTATACAGACAAGTGTTGGTATGCTGATTGTGTCTGCTCCTACCTGTGAGGTGATTACTTGGGACCTTGACTCCCTCCTTTTTGTCCACAAAGTCATATAGTGACTGATTTTCTCAAGCGGATCCTGTCAGTATCATTTGTGCCTACACAGATGAGCAGCAAGAATACTATTCAGAAAACTGAGTGAGCCTTGGCAATATCTGTAACATTACAGATCCACTACAGAAAAGTAGCAAACCTCACTGGATATTAGGTGTTCTGCAGATTTCCAGCACTGGAGACAGTGCCCAGTGACTGACACTTATTGCTTCCTCTCTGTAGTATTTTCTTTGAAGACATGAGAAACCCATCACAGCCTCTTCTAACAGAAGGTGTAGGTTTAGTCTTAAAGACCGTGGTGAGTCTTGAGCTCAAGTTTTGTTCCTGATGAGCAACAGTTATTAACCCAAGGTCATTACATAGAATCAGATACTACCAATAACATATTTATACTTTAATTTGAAATATATATACCTTCATTAGGTGACCACAGTAAGTGCTTAGGACTTCTTTTTCCATGTTATCCTGTACTGGGTCTGGCTGAGGGGGAGCTGGTTTCCCCCCACCAGCCTGCTGTGCTCTGTGTCGGTGGCTGGAGGCGGCACCAGTGTTTGGCTGCTGTCGGGCGGTGCCTGCCCAGCCCCGGGGCTGCCTCTCCAACATTTCCCCCCACCATCCCTGCTGTGGGCTGGGGGTGGGCGGCATCTTGGGAGGGGGCGGCCAGGACAGCCGGCCCGGGCTGAGCGGGGCTATTCCGTACCGTGTGACGTCTGCTCAGGGATAAAAGCTGGGAGGAAGGAGGAAGCGGGGGGCATTCCTGGTTTGGGACGTGTGTCTGTGTCCTCGGGAGCAGCCGCGGCACGTGCTGGGCCCTGCTTCCCGGGAGGGGGCTGGGCGTCGCTGTGGTGAGAGGTGGGGAGTGGGGTCTGTGTTGTCCTTTCCCTTTTGTTTCCGCACGTGGTCTTTGTTTCATTAAACTGCCTTTGTCCTGACCCAGGAGGTTTCTTTCCACCTCATGTTCTCCCCCTGCCCTGCTAAGGAGGGGAGTGATAGAGCGGCTGGGTGGCACCCGGTGTCCAGCCGGGGTCAAACCACCACATATCCCTATATGACTGAAATGCAGACCTCCAGCCTTTAAGTTCATAGAGTAACTGGTAGCAGTAATAGATTGTCATTCACTTCATGTCGGCTATGGGTTTCAAAATTAGTTGATTACAGAAGACAGAGGCATCCCATATATTCTTCTATTTTCCTTCTTTTGCTTTCTTACACATTCTCCCTCTTTCGATGTTTTACAGACAGCAGCAGGGGAGACCAGTGAGGCAGGCATGGTTCTGAACAAGGCATCTGTTTTATTAAAAGTACCCAATGTTAAAAAATAGAGTCACTCTATTTCCAACACCGAGGAGAATTTGAATTCATATTTCAGTGCCTCACCACATTGCCACTTCTGTTTGATTGCATGCTGTCGTGGTTTAACCCCAGCCGGCAACTAAGCACCACTCAGCCACTCGCTCACTCCCCCCTGGTGGGATGGTGGAGGGAATCAGAAGAGTAAAAGTGAGAAAACTTGTGCGTTGAGATAAAGACAGTTTAATAAGGAAAGCAAAAGCTACCCACGCAAGCAAAGCAAAACAAGGAATTCATTCACTACTTCCCATCAGCAGGCAGGTGTTCAGCCATCTCCAGGAAAGCAGGGCTCCATCACGTGTAACGGTAACTTGGGAAGAAAAATTCCATCAGTCTGAACGTAACCCCTTCCTCCTTCTTCTCTCAGCTTTTTTATTGCTAAGCATGATGCCATATGGTATGGAATATCCCTTCGGTCAGCTGGGGTCAGCTGTCCCAGCTGTGTCCCCTCCCAGCTTCTTGTGCACCCCCAGCCTACTCACTGGTGAGGTGGGGTGAGAAGCAGAAAAGGCCTTGACTCTGTGTAGGCACTGCTCATCAATAAGTAAAACATCTCTGTATTATCAACACTGTTTTCAGCACAAATCCAAAACATAGCCCCATACTAGCTACTATGAAGAAAATTAACTCTATCCCAGCCAAAACCAGCACACGTACTTATCTGGCAAGGTGGCATTTGGTCTTTCATAAGTCATTTTAGCCCTTCAAATGTAGAGAACAAGAACAGATACACATTTAAGAGGAACAGAAAGATAGGAGTTAAATAATTTTCCATTTAAAAATTATCAGTCATAGCATCATTGAATCATAGAATGGTTTGGGTTGGAAGGGACCTTAAAGATCACCTGGTTCCAACACCCCTGCCATGGGCACGGACACCTTCCACTAGACCAGGTTGCTCAGAGCCCCATCCAATCTGTCCTTGAACACTTCCACAACTTCTCTGGGCAACCTGTTCCAGTGCCTCACCACCCTCATAGTGAAAAATTTCTTCCTTATATCTAATATTTCAGTTTAAAGCCATTACCCCTTGTCCTATCATAACATGCCACTGAAAAAAGTCCCTCTCCAGCTTTCTTGTAGGGCCCCTTCAGGTACTGGAAGGCTGCTATAAGGTCTTTCCGGAGCCTTCTCTTCTCCAGGCTGAACAACCCCAACTCTCTCAGCCTGTGTTCATAGGAGAGGTGCTCCAGCTCCCTGATCACCTTCATAGCCCTCCTCTGGACTCGCCCCAACAGATCCATGTCCTGTTCATTTGTGATTAGTTTCTCAGAATATGAATATCTGCACTGTGCATTCAAATTGTACTGCATATATTTCATGTGACATTAGGAGTCAAAAATTTGTGTCCTTAAATACATGTATGTATGTTTAGGAGAACAGAGGGTATAGGTATACATCTGTTGCGTATACACACCCATGTGTACATGCAGACGTACACACAATGAGCATGAAAAAGGGAGAGTACTACAGTTAACAAAATGCAGACTAGGAGTAAAGAATTGCCTGGAAATTATTTTTACTTAGTTGATAGGAGGGAATTATGCATAGTTAATGACCATTTTGTTATTTTCTTTATTAAACAGACAGAAAGGCTGATTATGTTTCCCTGGAGAGAACATAATCGCAAACTGAGAAAAAGTTTTCTTTTTATTAAGAAATAAACCAAGATGTTGTATGGCAGCCCTGAGTAGGAAGTCATGACTGCTGGCAGTACAATGTCACTCACCTTCCCCTAGTGAATTAATTTGCCATAAACATTAGAAATATCATCCTTCATGTCACAACCCAAACCATTAGATTTGTATCCAGAGGATGAAAGGGAATTTCAGAGGTATCTAGAAGCTCTTATACTTTTGTAATCGTATTATTCAGCAATGAAAAAACTTAGAGTTCTAGCTCATTGTTTAAGCCGATGGACGTCTGTCTATTAAATTTATATCCCAAATGCAGTGTTTCAAAACACCAGCTAATACAAAAAGAAATAAAAAGGGAAGAGACAGGATTTTGTGATACAGAGAAAGATAGTATTTCATTATGGAGAGTTGCACAGCTATGCAGACATATGGTTTACGTGTAGAAAGAGAGAATATGCTGCATTTAGATAGAAAAAAAGGCTTTTGTTGCTGTTGTTTATTGGTTTGTCTGTTTTATTTTGATGTTCCAGTAAGATCCATTCCTTATATTTAAACAAAACAGATGTACGCTGGAGAAAAAAAAAAGTCCGAGGTGAATAAATGTGAAAAAAATTACCTAACCAAAATTTAAACTCAGTAACCAAGGTGAGCAGCTGCAATGCTGGCACGATCCACAGCGCAGGACTCCAGTGTGGTGCACAGGGGGGTTTCCCAAATCAGGTGAATCTCAGGGGGAGCCGAGAGAGCCTCCACGAGCCCACAGCTCACGCAACAGTGGATGACGAGACCTGGGTGGGCCCAGGAGCAAAGGCGGCCAAGCACCCCCACACGTATAAAAGAAGGCCCGAGGGAGCGCTAGCGACCAGGAGCACTGCGAACAGGGCGAGCAAACAGAGTGTGGCGCATCACCAAGGGCGTCGCACAGCAGTTCATGCGGAAGGGCGCGCAGGAAGGGTGCTGGAGCTCTGTCTGCTCAACCAGGGAGCAATGTTATCCACCAGTCAGAAAGCCACGGCCTCTCTAAGCTCTGCACCCACCACGACTGATGCAGCTTCCCAGACAGTGCTCCGGTGGGAACACGCTGCCACCCAGGTGTCAGGCTGCAGGGTGTGCCCTACTCTTGTGCCAGTATGGGACGGCAGCAGTGAGCACACCTGTGGGAGGTGCGCCCGGGTAGAGGAGCTGCTCCGCTTAGTGACAGAGCTGTGGGAGGAGGTGAGTAGGTTGAGGAGTATCAGGGAGTGCGAGAGAGAGACAGGCTACCGGAATCACACCCTACCTTCCCTGAGACAGGCCTGCCAGACAGACAGGACGCATGATACGGAGGACCCCCTATCCTCTCTCCGCCTGGCTGAACATGGTAACTTAAGGGAGGGGGCAATGGCGACAAGTTCCTGCCCGGCACAGCAGGCACATCTCCTCTGTGACTGCCCCACCTTCCCAGGTGCCCTTCCATGGTAGGTACGAGGCTCTGCAAGTGGAACCGAACAATAACAAGGACGATGGTTCATCTAGCTTGGAGGTGTCGCCGAGGTTAAGTTGGCCTATGCCCTCCGTCAAAACTGCTTCCATAAAGAAAAAAAGACGGGTCATTGTCATAGGAGACTCTCCCCTGAGGGGAACAGAAAGCCCAATATGCCGATCGGACCCACTTCTTAGAGAAGTCTGCTGCCTCCCTGGGGCCCAGCTTAAAGATGTGAAGAGAAAGCTTCCTACCCTGCTATTGCCCTCAGATTATTATCCATTGCTGATTTTTCAGGTAGGCAGCACTGAAGTTGGAACAAGAAGTCCGAGGGCAATCAAGAGAGACTTCAGGGCCTGGGGACAACTGGTTAAGGGATCAGGAGCACCAGTAGCGTTCTCCTCTATCCTTCCAGTTGCAGGGAATGAAGAGGGAAGAAACAGGAAGAGCCAGCAGGTCAATACCTGGCTCTGAGCCTGGTGTCACTGGCAGAGTTTTGGGTTTTTTGATCAAGGGTTGGTTTACACAACACCAGGCCTGCTGGTGACAGACGGAGTACACCTGTCTCAAAGGGGGAAAAGGATCTTTGCACAGGAGTTAGCAGGGCTCATTGAAAGAGCTTTAAACTAGATTTGAAGGGGGAAGGGGATAAAACCAGGCTCGCTGGAGACAGGCCTGGGGGAAGCACGCCCATGTTTGAGGGATGGTGTGCTAGCAAGGTCCTTTGGTCTGCCATCTCAGTGGAGGTAGGGGGTGGAGATCCATGCAGCAACAAAGACACAAGGGTTGTGGATGTGTTAGAAACCATGGAAGCGCCTGAGAATGGTCACGTAGGAATTGAGGTTTCTGCCCCCAAAAAGGTGGCAGGATCAATAGCCCAGCTGAAGTGCATCTACACCAATGCATGCAGCATGGGCAAGAAACAGGAGGAGCTGGAAGCCACTGTGCAGCAGGAAAACTATAATATAGTTGCCATCACGGAAACATGGTGGGATGCCTCACACAACTGGAGTGCTGCAATGGATGGCTATAAACTCTTCAGAAAGGGTTAGACAAGGAAGGAGAGGTGTTGGGGTTATTATTTTCTTTCTTCACTGAAAGAGTTGTCAGGCATTGGAACAGGCTGCCCAGGGAAGTGTTGAGTCACCATCTTTGGAGGTATTTAAAAGTCTTGTAGATGTGGTGCTTAGGGACATGGTTTAGTGGTGGACTTGGCAGTCTTGGGTTAACAGTTAGACTTGATGGTCCTAAAGGTCTTTTCCAACTTAAATGATTTTGTCATTCTATAATTTTGAAACTTACATATAGACCTCTCTCATATTTGATGTTGCCTGGAATTTATTTTTAAGGAAAGATAGAGTGCTTCTGCTAAAGTTTGCACTACAGTTTAGTTTTAATTAAATTCTTGGCTTTTGCTCAGTTTCAGTATAATCGTTTTGTTGGCTGAGCTGGACAATTTCTCCATTAAAAAAACTAAAATATAATCTGAGTTATTTTAAAATGGAACAGGATTCTTCCAATAATTATAACATTATACAATGAAATATATTTTTAAAAAGAAATAAACAAAACTGACCTGATAGATATTTTACTAGCTTTCTTTTCTAGGAGAAAAATGAGAAAAAAAAAGTTAAAGAGGCTTATTTAAACACACAAAACCATGACGTTGAATCGGGGTGAGAATACCATCTGGTAATCCTGTTGCTGCTCTGTACAATATTTAGGCCCATGAATTTTAACAAACCTGGCTAGGCAGGAAAGAAAAAAAAAATTATCAGATAGTCTTATCTGAAATTTTATTTATCTATGTTACATTTCAGTTTCTCAGCCTCTAAAGTTTTCTCTTATAATCTCTACTTATTTAATCAGCCTACCATAAAGCTACATGAAGGGGGGTTTTTTTTGCATTATGAGAAATCTTCAGTAAAAATCTTTGTTGAGCTGTTGAACCTTTAAGTTTTTGTCTTTTCTTTCTGCAGAAAGAGTAGACTAGCACTGAAAACTCATAGCAATGAAATTTAAAAATATAGCTTACATTTATTTAAACCAGTTTTATTCTTGAAGTAGTTCAATTTCTGCACTTTTTGCTGTGAAGTAAGTTTGGTTTCTTACTTTTACAGATTTGTAGGGTACAGAGTAGGTTTCATTAATCTGGATGCACGGTCAAAATAATTAAAATAAAAACCTGTTGGCCTCAAAAGAGATGCTTATATTTTTATGCAGTGACAGTAGTCGTTCTAGTTCCAGAAAAGAATCAACACTTGATATGAAAATCAACTCCAGATTTAGGTATCCAAGTTTTCTGTCTGTAATTTGGTTTTCTATGTGTGTGCTACTTGTCTAAATTTTCATTACACTCAGTGTATAGTGAATGTACACTATTCACTGCAATGTGACTATTGCAGTCAATAGAGCTTATTTGAAAGCAGACATATTTGATCAGAACAAAGTATGTAAGAAAACCCAACCCCAAACCGTAGAACTAAGCTCTGTGATAGAATATGCTGCAGTCTTTTGTTCTCCTTTTCTTCAGAAAGTGCCCAGCTTGAATTCTAAACTGTAATTAGAATTGCAGAATAGCTGAGGTTGGAAGTCATCTCTGGAAATAGTGTAGTCCTGCTGAAAGTAGGTCAGCTAGATCAGGTTGCTCAGAATAGTGTTAGTTGGATTTTGAATATCCCCAAGGACAGAGACTCCACAACCTCTCTGGACAACCTGTTCCGTTGGTTGACCACTCTCACCATAAGAAGTTTTTTATGATATGTTGTGGTGTGATATGATGGTATGCTTTTTGGTAGGAATTAGAGCAAGCTTTAGGTTCTTGTAAAATCATTGAGTGAATTATGTTTTATATCCAATAAGTGAATACAATACCTTGAGAGACAGAAAGGAGAAAAGAATGTGAGAAAAGTACATGTCTAAAAGTAAATTCACAGAGTTGAGTATAATATATTCTGAATTTGTGTTACTTCAAATGGTATTCATAGTCTTAGCAGTCTGAGACAACATCCTGCTTAGCAGTTTCTAGTCCCTCAAACAAACTGAAGCATGATGAACATTAGCCTTAGTCAGAGCTGCATGCACAGGAGGTTGTGTGATGACTGAGCAGCAGTCATCAGGCAGCATATATTTACATTTTAGGTGCTTGTCCCTCAGCACTGAACTCAAAACCTGAAAGTAGGTAGCTAAATCTCCCTGGACAGTATATGGGAGGAGCTAGGCATTTCAGAGGGTCAAGCCGATTGTATGAGAGCTTTCTAGAGATAACCAACAGGAAATACTGACCACAGAGGGAAATCCAAGTTCCTGCCATTCTTTGGGGACTACAACCCAAAAACGAGGCTTCAAGAAAAATTTCCTTTTGTTCAAAGTTCACTGCTGAGAACAAACCCTTGCAGAACAGAATTCTACATATTTGCTCTGCAAGACCTGTTCAAGACTCACTATTTCCAAAAATTATTCTAAGAAAGAAAAGGATGATATTTTTAATGCAGAACACTCATGCCAGAACTGTGAATTGTAAACCTAGATTTATTTAAAACAGGTATTTTACAAGTGCTCTGTGACCACCAGTTTATTGAGTATTCTGAGAAATCACTTATCTCCTTTCCTTCTCTTGATGTTTCTGTAAAATAAGAAAAGATCTTGTAGGGATAAGCATGACTACAGAACCAAGTGGTCAGGCTATAATAAGGTAGATTGCCACTCCTGCAGCTATGACAGCCTCTTATGAAGCAACTGTCTTGAAGTACACGAAGAATATTCTCAGCATCAGATCAGGCATTCAGGATCTTTGCCATTGTTATGGCATTGTTATGCTTTTGCAATCGATGACTACATCCATCTTAATAACTGAACTGGATCAGAGTGCATTCTCTGCTCTTGGGACTTGGAAGTACTTATTCCTACAAAATTAACTCTCTTACCTCTCAGAATACAATAGTTGCATTCAAATGGTGTTGCTGTCAACAAAACTGCATTTTTTTTGTGAGTGTAAGTTGGCCTTAGCAAAAAAGTGCCAGCAAGCATTGAACAAAGGTTTTAGCGTTATGGAGAAGTACATGCCAGTCCTGAATCCTGTACCCTTGTCCTGTTTAGTTTACTATTGCAAATATAAACAGCATGGCTTAGGCAGAAGCTAGGACTCTAATTTCTCAAGCAGGATAGTTACAGGTATTTAAAGATCCTATTGTATGAGTATATGGATTTTATAGGATGAATAAGACGTACTGCTTAGGGGGTAATAGTAAGATTTTTCCAGATTGTAAATTTGTCCTTCAATTCCACCTATGCATTTTGAATCTAGCTTTTTACTTTTAAAATAGTTTTACATTTCCTTTAAGTTTTCAATAGAATATAAGTCCAGGGTGCTGTGGACTTCAGGACACCTTGACTATAATCCCTATTGGATGCAGGATTCATTGCCTTGCTCAAGGCTCTCGCACGGCTGCCAGAGATCACATCATTTTCTACTAATCTCTTAGGGGTGCTCAAAGGATTAATTAGTTAATGTGTTGTGAAGCACTTTGAAGATGAAAAGTGCTATATAAGTGCTAAGCATTATGAGGAGAAAGTTGGGGAGGGGAACTGGGGTTTGATGGGTAGCTGAAATACAGCTTCAAAATCTCTCATTTGTTATTAAGAAAAAAAGCCTTAATTGTCTCTGAACTATCTATTATCTGGTTTTCAGAACAGTTAGAAAATCTTTAAAACATCAACCTACTCCCTTTGAACCTGGTGAAGGTTACACGTGTTTCCCCTCTGTTCTTTTCCTCTAATTAATTGTGATAAATACGATGGAATTTGTTGTTCAAAGGGTTCCAGCTGCCTAACTGTTACCTTGTAATAAATACAAAACACTGTACACTTGGCATGACTTTCCGACAGCTTATGAAAAGGAGAAGAGAATTGGCAATGTGCCCCAGGAGTGAATGGAAAAAGCTTTGAAAGCACCACCATTGCAGCTGGAGCTACTTCAGTGGTGTTTCTCTTTATGCCTGAAGTTTGTTAAATCAAAAGAGCTTAAATCTCACTATTGCCCCTCCACAGACTTCTACTTTTTCAATGGATGGGGCCATAGTATAGAAAGAGTTAAGGTTTGCAGTTTAGCAGCTGGATTGTGGGTAATATTGATTAAGAATACAAGAAGAAGGGAGTTTAAAACTACTACTATTTTGTTCAAATGCTCAGGTTACGACCACATGCTTCTGTCTTGTACATGAGTGCTCTGGGTCAAATCAAAGGTGCCCTTAGCGCAGAATTTTGACTCTAAATGTGATCAACAAAAGATTTTTGGGGAAAGTGTGTTGTCAACACATAAACTCTAGGCTGAGTTTTCTGAATGCACTAAAGAAGAGCAAACCTAAACTGTTTTCTTCTTCTGCCTATAATGCAATGTCAGCATGGAATGTGCCTTCCACTTCTATTGAGAGAAAATCACATCCAGTCTTTCAGAGGCATCCTGCCTCAGGTTTTCCTGGAGACTTTAACACGTATAAAGTCAATCCATGTATCACAAATCATGATATAAATGCAAAAAAATTTCACCTAATAGAAGTTCAATTTACCTGGCCTCTAGGGACCACTACTTTATAAATGTTATAATAGTGAAAATAGAGATAGAATCTGGAGCCAAATAATAACTTAAAAANATAAGCCAGTTCTGCAAGAAGACATTTTAATTTTTTTTTTTTAATGTCATAAATGAACTTCAAAATAGGCATTCTTCATCTTCTGCCTCTACTAAGTCCTTTCATACAGTTTAATTCCTTTTAAATTTAACAGAGAAACCAAACCAAAATGAAAAGTCAGGAACTTTCAATATTGCCACACAACATAAACATGCACATTTATGTAGTGTGTTTTTTTTGCTGGTGGTTCTAATATGGCTAGAAGCAGGCAAAAAATCCCCACCCTGTCAGTTTTACTAAAAATGCTTTTAATTATCACTTCTAATTTGTTCACAAGAGACAACAAGAAGACTATCACACCACAGCCTGCCTAGGTGATAAATGCATTGAGTTTTCAATATGGTTACTTGTAACACAATTACTAAAATCACAACGATAAAATAATGATGTGTTTCAGCTAGTGAGCTGATCTTGATGAAAAAAGAGCTGCCCCTAAAGTTGTTGACCGGATGATTAAGTTAGCTTTACAAATACATCCTATCATATATGGTGACGACACTCTCCATTTTAGAGTAGCTTGAGACCCTCTGTAGGCAAACCTATTAAACTCCCACTACAGACAAAAAAATGATAACAATAATAACCAACCCAGCAGTTCCTGTATTATTGCATGTCCTCCTAGGCATTTATTTGTTTGGCAGTCTGGAAAATGCTTTTGTCCCACGAATTTAATTGGTGTTTTGAAATACCTCAGCAATTATTGTCCACAGTTATATTTTTTGCGTTTTAGCCTTGCAAAGTTTGTCACATTTTATTTTATCATTTATAATTATGTTAATCAAAAATGTTGCTTTGTTCTAAGCTCTTAACACAAATGCAAGGATATCACACCAAACAGGGCAGTCACAGAGTTTTCAATCAGCAGAATATTGCAGGATCTGAAGTAAGTTAATTTAAACCATTTGTGGAAATTTGATATGCATAGTTTTAAAAATCAAGAGATTAATATTACTACTAGAATGGCAATATGAGGTCAACAAAATATGTTTAGCCTCGTGACTTTTCTCCAGCATTGATCAGTAGCATAGGGTATGAGAACAGGCAAGTATATAGTGACAGTTCCCATCAGCTTGTAGTTTAGGCACTTTTTGCACAATAGATGGTATAGCCTTTTGTGTTTTTTTTTTTTTCTTCCATGAATTTGCTTAGTTCCTTTTTGAGCCTCCAACAGCTTTGTTATCAACAGTATCTTCTTGACAAGATGTTGTGTGAAGCAGTACATCCTTCCAGTAGTTTCCCATCTTTCAGCCGTTATGAATCTACACAGCCCAAGCTTTCGTAAAGAAATCTAAATAGGTAAGAGCTAGAGAGGTTACCTTAAGAGTACTTAACTGTGGCATCATAATATTTAAAAGCTGCCTGAACTGAGCAGAATGGTTCAGATGGTATACAGCAAGTCTTAGATATCACACACTTATCCCATTTAAAAACAAAAAACCCCACACAAAAACCCCCACAGTGCCAGATCATGAGCTCAAGCACTGGCCCATAAACTATCATACCACTTAACTGTTAGCCTGATCCCACATATGGTTTTGGCTCAGACTAACTGGCACTATCTATCTCAGATAACGCATGTGGAGGATAATATATATTAAGAAACATTCCCAAGAGTTTGGAGTGACCTGCCTGTTTTAGGGGTAAACAGAGTTCATGTGTCTAAAAGTGAGCTAGGCTGTGAAGTTTGGTCTCAGGGTCCAAGAATGTGCCCAGCTGAGCACAGACATAACCAATGAGGCACTTCTGGGAAAAATTCCCAGGCATCCACATTTTTAAAAGATGAAACAGAACTGAACCAAAGAATGTGTAAGGGAAAGTTTGTTGTTAAAATATACTTTTCTCATTAATAATCACCAAGATGCCCAAATGTTAAATGCATTTTATTACTAAGTAAAAGCAACTATACAAACACATTTATTCCCTTCCTTATTTTCTTGGTCTATATGGTCAGTACTGATAATAACAGTAAACTAAGCCTTACAACTCACTGAGCAGTATGGCCTATTCCTGTCAAACATTTTACCTTGATGTCATGACCCCTACCTACCTACCTACCTACCTACCTACTTACCTACCTACCTACCTTCCCAAGTACTTTCCTGTCTAAATATGTGCCAAGGTCAAGTATTTCTCAAAGGGTAAGTACCATTAGTGCAGTCACATTCATTTCCTATATGATATCATAGATGTTTTGGGCAATATAATATTATAACATAATATAATGTTACAGATATAATCCAAACCAATTTGATTAAAATTTCCAAGCCAAAATGTCAGGACCAAACTACATTAATTACACAAGACTGTATAAGTACTTGTGCAGATATGATTTATAGGTTCTACATCCCTACATTGTTCCACAACCTGTTTTTATCCACAACAGCCCATGCTGTTTGAAAACAGGAGTGATCTATTTGAGCAAATACTATAGATATAGGTTAGCTGAAACATTGTGTGTGCTAAAGCTACTGAAGTTCCAAGTCCTATATTAACTGATTTCTTTAATGGGTGCTAAAATATTAACCAATATTTTAGGTCATTGCCTTCATAAATCTACTACAAAGTTATTTCATCTGAATCAAACACAGCTTATCTCAGATAAAAATCTTTTTTCTATTTGATTAAGACTTTGCTAATACATTTTAGTCTTTTACCTTCCTATTGTCACAGAATCTGAAGAGATATTTGGCAGAATTGATCGAACGTTTCTGGGTTTATTGCAATTTTCTTAAGTCTCCAACTTTAGGAAAGCATTTGGCTCCTGAGTTGACAGCTTTATTCCAACCCTAAGGCATCCATGATAATTAATAACTGTGTCAGATCAGTTCATCCTAAGCAGATGTGCTATGCAGGGTTTTTCCTTATCTCCCCTGTTTTCTACCTTGGTAAGTGACCTTTATTAAATTATGTTTCAAACCAGGAATTCATGACATTCAGATTCCACAGGGCAAGCCGAGAATGCCATTATCTCAGTTCGTACAGGAAGCTGTATTATTCTGACTGTATCTAACTCACAGGCTTTTTGTTCTGTATTTTAATGCAGATTTCAGTGGAACTAGTATTAAGACCAAATCAGGATAAATTATTCCTGTATGAGTCAACTTTATTTCTCTTTTATTTTTCATTTATTTTTCTTTTAAGGTATACAAAATATTTTTATCTGCTTCACTGTTACATACTCATTTCCTACAATCTTAATAATAAAGATTTTTCACATTTTTCTCATTTACGTTCATTTATTGTCTAATTTAGAAAATTTTTCTTTAAGAAATATATTTTTGAGATGTTATGCATGTGGTTTTTATGCTCTAATGATTCATAGCATTTCCTTCTCCCATCTGAAAAGTAGTAGGAGTAAACGTGAGTTCAGGGATCTACTTACCATTCATATAAGCTTCCTGCTTTTTTTGTTCTGTGGCTTTGAGATGAAATAAGGGAGAAACTCGTGATTAGCCACACAATAGTACAAAGTTATATCTTACTAGAAAAGAGTAAAGTAACCCACTTAACCCACCAAAAGCACCAAGTTTAATTATGGTATTTTTACCTTGGCTAAGAGTCAGAAGCATACCCAGCCACTCTCTCATTCCTCTTCCTCAACAGGATGGGGGAGAAAAAATAAGATGGAAAAGCTCATCGGTCAGGATAAAGACAGGGAGATCACTTACCAGTTAGCATCACAAGTAAAACAGACTCGACTTGGGAAAAAATAATTTAATCTACTGTCGGTTGAGTTGGATAGCGAGAAACAAAGACAAAACTAAAACCACTTTCCCCCACTACTCTTCTTCCCAGGCTCAGCTTCACTCCTGACTCTTCTACCTCCTCCCCCCTGAGCAGTGGAGGAGGATGGGGAATGGGGGTTGTGGTCAGTCCATAACAGTTCCTCTCTACCTTTCCTTCCACCTCACACTTCCCTGCTCCTGTCCTGGTCCCCCCCACAGAATCATACAATCATATAACCATAGAATGGTTTTGGATGGAAGGGACCTTTAAAAATCATCCGGTCCAATCCCCCTACCACAGGAGGAACAGCTTCCATTAGATCAGGTTGCTCAAACCTGGGACCCCAAAGCTGGATGCAGTACTCCAGGTAGGGTCTCGTGAGAGCAGAGGGGAGGGGGAGGATCACGTCACTTGACCTGCTGGCCACGCTTCTTTTTATGCAGCCCAGGATATGATTGGCTTTCTGGCCTCCAAGTGCACATTGCTGGCTCAGGTCCAATTTTTTCATCCACCAGTACCCCCAAGTCCTACTCCACAGGGCTGCTCTCAATCCATTCATCCCCCAGTCTGTACTGATACTGGGGATTACCCTGACCCAGGTGCAGGACCTTGCACTTGGCCTTGTTGAACTTCATGAGGTTCACTTGGGCCCACTCCTCAAGCCTGTCAAAGTCCCTCTGCATGGCACCCCTTCCCTCTCATCTATCAACTGCACCACTCAGCTTGGTGCTGTCTGCAAACTTGCTGAGGGTGCACTCGATTCCACCTCCTTTGTCCTTGATGAAGGTATTAAACAGTATTTGTCCGTGTATGGACCCTTGAGGTGACACCATTTGTTACTGGTTTCCACTTGGACATTGACCAATTGAGTGCAACTCTTTAGACACAGCCATCCATCCAGTTCCTTATCCATGTAACAGTCCATCATTAAAACCCATATCTTTCCAATTAAGTGGCAAGAATGTTGTGTGGGACCATGTCAAAGGCCTTACAGAAGTCCAGGTAGATGACATCTGTAGCTCTTCCCTTGTCCACTGATGTAGTCACTCCATCATAGAAGGCCACTAGATTAGTCAGGCAGGATTTGCCCTCGGTGAAGCCATGTTGGCTGCCTCTGATCACCTCTCTCTCATCCATATGCTTTGACACGTCTTCCAAGAGAATCTGTTCCATGATCTCACTGGGCATGGAGGTGAGGCTGACTGGTCAGTAGTTCCCAGGGTCCTCTTTTTTACACTTTTTAGAAATGGGTGTGATGTTTCCCTTTTCCAGTCACTGGGTACTTTCCCTGACTGCCATGACTTTTCAAATATGAAGGAGAGCCACTTGGCAAATACATCATCCAACATTGTGGCACATATTGAACATTGTGGAAAATGATACTATAATATCAAGATCAGTTCTGCTATGCTGCTCCTTCCTCCTCACATTTTTCCCTGCTCCAGCATGGGACCTCTCCAGAGGCTGCAGTTTGTCAAGAACCACTCCAGCATGGGTCCTTTCCACAGAGTAGAGTCCTTCAGGTACAGACTGCTCCAACGTAGGTCCCCCATGGGCTTGCCAGAAAACCGGCTCCTGCATAGGCTCACCTCCCCAGGCGATAGTTAGTTCCAGAAAACCTTCTCCTGCTTGGGCTCCTCTGCATGGGCCACAGTTCCTGCCAGGAGCCTGCTCCAGTGGGGGCTCTCCACGAGCTCACAGCTTACTTCAGGGCACATACACCTACTGCAGTGTGGGGTCCTCCACAGGCTGTAGTGTGTATATCTGCTCCACCATGATCCTCCATGAGCTGCAGGGGGACAACCTGCTTCACCATGATCTTCTCCACAGGCTGCAGGGGAATCTGTTCCAGCACCTGGAGCACCACCTCCCCATCTTTCTTCTCTGACCTTGTTGTATGCAAGACTTTTTCTTTTCTCACCCTTTTTTCCTCACTCCTCGCTGTTTGTGCAGTCTTATTCCTGTTCTTAAGTATGTCCAAGGCACCACCATTTTGGGTGCTGGGCTCACCTGTGCCCTGCGGTAGGTCCTTTGGAGCTGGCTGGAGCTGGCTGTGTCCAGCACAGGGCAGCCTCTGGCCTTTATATAACCTTGCTATATGTATATATACTTGTATACACATCTTCTTACTGTAATTGTAGTTAAAATTATGAGTATGAGGGCAGCACAAGTAACTTTTTTGAGTTGTCAGGTACTACCAATTTTTATAAAAAGAATCATGACCTTCATGTAATTTCTAGGAATTCAGCCCTTAACTTTAAGTGTTCAGTATTTAGTTACCGCCTCGAGTGTGACTGTACTATTTACTAACTTCTGGCTTGCTTTGCCAAATCTTTGGCAAAGGGATCTTTTTTATTTTTATTTACCCCTATAAGTAGCAATGACATTAATCATGTGGATGCAATTCAAAATCAACAAAAAAGGGGGGAAAAAAAAGGAAAAAAAAAAAAGAAGTAGGACAAGGTCATTACCATAAAAGCCATGTAGAGAAGATGAATGAGGGGTAAGAGAAGATCCAGAAAAAATAATCATAACCATGTTTTTTAACAAGTTGATTCCATGCTTCAGATTTTTATTTATTTATTCGTTTTGCTTTGTTTGTTTTTTTCCCCTTCTGAAATGATGGAGTTAGAGGAGAAAGGGGAGTTTTTATGCTGAATAGCATTTAGTGCGTTATAATATACAAACACACCAGAGTCCCCCAGCCAGTTCTGCAACCTTCTAAGCCTGCATAAACAATTAGAATAAACAATTCCAGAACAGTTTAAGCATCAAAGACTGTACCTGGTCTCCTCTACAGATATGGAGAATCCTTTGCTGGAAGAACAGA
The DNA here is from genome assembly GCA_013389945.1 of Fregata magnificens. Classification (NCBI taxonomy): domain Eukaryota; kingdom Metazoa; phylum Chordata; class Aves; order Suliformes; family Fregatidae; genus Fregata; species Fregata magnificens. The sequence goes on from WAAD01017515.1 coordinate 24,874, forward strand.
CGAAGTCCAGACTGTGAAGACTAAAGGAAGAGCTGCTATATGGGTATCCCATATTAACCTGAGATGGTATATTTCTAAAGGCTGGAGCCATAAAATACCTTTACCCTCTGCATAATCATCTATAGTTCTTTTGTACCATTGGGAAATTATTTCTTTAATTTTTTCCCCTTCACTGGATGGATCTTTGAGGGAAGATTAATAACACCATAGTAAAATTTTCCTTTAATCTTTGTTGGAGAGAAGATAGATATGTTTAATCACAGTTAAGGCTGGAAAGCCAGTGTAGTTTGCTTAGATTAGATTGAAGGAGTAGGCAACCTGTCTTACTCAGTTTGTGAATATATAATTCTGTCATAAATTTTTAAAAGGTACAGACCATTAGCTTTAGTAGCTGTCTTCACTTTTAACTGAAATCTACGCACTTCTGTGTTTGGACTGTTTGCCCTCTCTGTCACAATTATTGCTTATATTTGAATAGGTTAGGTATTTAGCACATAGTTTTAAATGTCCTATATGTTGTCTGCCTGCCTAAATAGAGATCACTTGTTATCTCTTTATCTTGTCTGAGGTTGGATTTTTGAAGTTATAATTATTTTTCAAATTTCATTTTTGCTTACTTATAGATTCTTCCAAAATTAGTAGAGCATTCTTGGTTCTTTTCCTCTTTGTAAAGTATGTGTGGTTATTATCTTTCTGATTTTTAACAGGTCAAACAATGTGACATTGAACACATTTGGAAGATGAAGTGAAATGGATAACTTAGCAAGTTATCTATTTTCTGAAAATTTGTCATTTTCTTTTCCATTGCCCCAAGTCATATTTAGTTCATCTCTTTGGCTTGCAAGGCTCAAGGTTATAGCAATGTGAAGATGAACGGTGATAGAAAGCTAAAATACAGTAATTTATCTGTGCTACTCGTTTGTAGTCCTTTTTGTTTAAAAAAAAAAATAATCAAAGTTCCTTGAACATTGCGGAATAAAAACTAATGAAGTAGTTCATGAATGGTTAAATGTAGCCCTGTGGAGCCTCCAGTGAGATAGCTGAACAAATAAATAAATAGAATAAATAAATTAAATAATATTTGTTTTACTGAAAAGGAAGCTGAAGTTTATTGCAGGAGTTATCAGAGATTTCATTCCTCTTCAATTTTTAATACTTACAGTTGTAATTCTTCGGAAAAAGAAATCTCACTACTACTTTTCTTAGTAGTTATTAAATGTAGATGAATAAAGAAAGCTGCACACTAGAAAGACTCTAAAAGGAGACGAGGTAAGTGGAAAGGAGGGAAAAAATAAAACCTGAGATAAAATCTGAGGCTTTAGCATATCCTTAGAGTGTAAGAGTACATGGGAAAAAAAAAAAAAACAAAACTATCCAAGTTCTTTGGCTGCTTGCTTAATGTAGCAATTCTGCCACAAAACTTTTTTCCTGTTTTCAGCTTACTCACTTCATAGCATTTAAGATGAAAAATCAATTAGAGTCCACTACCTTTTTTCTTGTTACTTAGATGGCAAGCCAAGTATTTGGTAAAACAGTGAAATAATTTTTCACATTACTTGGAAATTAATTGAGACTAATTAATCATGCAGCCTATGAGTTTTATTTAGTTACCTAAAACTTAGAAAACTCTCCTGCTGTTGGAAAAGGGGAACTACTGACCAGTCAGCCTCACCTCCATGCCCAGTGAGATCATGGAACAGATTCTCTTGGAAGACGTGTCAAAGCGTATGGATGAGAGAGAGGTGATCAGAGGCAGCCAACATGGCTTCACCGAGGGCAAATCCTGCCTGACTAATCTAGTGGCCTTCTATGATGGAGTGACTACATCAGTGGACAAGGGAAGAGCTACAGATGTCATCTACCTGGACTTCTGTAAGGCCTTTGACATGGTCCCACACAACATTCTTGCCACTTAATTGGAAAGATATGGGTTTTAATGATGGACTGTTACATGGATAAGGAACTGGATGGATGGCTGTGTCTAAAGAGTTGCACTCAATTGGTCAATGTCCAAGTGGAAACCAGTAACAAATGGTGTCACCTCAAGGGTCCATACACGGACAAATACTGTTTAATACCTTCATCAAGGACAAAGGAGGTGGAATCGAGTGCACCCTCAGCAAGTTTGCAGACAGCACCAAGCTGAGTGGTGCAGTTGATAGATGAGAGGGAAGGGGTGCCATGCAGAGGGACTTTGACAGGCTTGAGGAGTGGGCCCAAGTGAACCTCATGAAGTTCAACAAGGCGCAAGGTCCTGCACCTGGGTCAGGGTAATCCCCAGTATCAGTACAGACTGGGGGATGAATGGATTGAGAGCAGCCCTGTGGAGTAGGACTTGGGGGTACTGGTGGATGAAAAAATTGGACCTGAGCCAGCAATGTGCACTTGGAGGCCAGAAAGCCAATCATATCCTGGGCCACATAAAAAGAAGGGTGATTCTCTCCCCCTCTCCTCTGCTCTTAGATTGGTTTGGATTGGACATAAGGAAGGGAATTCTTACAGTAAAGGTGGTGAGCCACTAGAACAAGTTTCCCAGAGAAGTTGTGGATGCCCCATCATTGGAAGATTTCAAAGTCATGCTGGACAAGGCTTTGAGCAACCTGATCTAGTGGAAGATGTTCCTCCTGTAGTAGGGGGATTGGACTAGATGATCTTTAAAGGTCCTTTCCAACTCAAACCATTCTATGATTCTATGAAATGTCTCAGTATTTATTCATGCTGACTGGCCTCCAGTGTCTGGTCCAAAGGATACAGATCATCTATGAGGTCAATATTATATTTACCAGGACAGAATAAATATTTTATATATTTTACAGTGTCACAGACAGGATTACATATAAAGTTGTCTGTGTTTAGGTAACAGAATTTAGTCCTCTCTGCATACTAAGTATCCATGCTGAAATCTTCTAAAACTTACAGTGTTTGTGTCCTGAAGGATCTGAGCTATTTTCTATGATGTTTTCAGAACTAATCCTACAGATAGTCTTAGAAATACAATAAATCATTGTAGTGCTTTACACAGATTGGGCTGTTGGCTGTGGTAGGGTATTATTCTTTCCCCTTCTTTCCCAGAAGACCTGGTATATCTTGCACACTGTCTGCATTCAATTCAGAGGACAATGAGAAATTCAGGTTTCTGTTGAGACTTGGAAGAGTTGAAATACGTCTTATACCAC
>WAAD01017516.1:11710-28227 GCA_013389945.1 Fregata magnificens
GAGAGATACAAGGAAAAAAGATGGTGTAAGTGTGGGTGTGCCAATATCACTGTAGGTTAATTCTTCTTCAATATGCATGGTTTAGATATTTAAATTCACATCATTGACTGTGCTTAATTTTGACAACATTTCGATAATATTGAGTGGGACTTAACTGCTGGATTTGGTGTTTAAAAACTAAAAGATCATTACTTGTTGTCTTGGAAACCTGGTAGTTTTACTGTTGAATTTTCTGTTTACTGTTATTTAAACTCCAAGTCATTCAAATAAAATATGGGCTTAGATTGACCTTTATCTCCTGTTTTGAATTTTGGAAGTAAATTTGCTCAAGTTTTCAATATACTTGAACAACACAACAGTGGTAAAATAAACTATAATCATACCGTTGTTTCCCTGGTTCCCACCTCCCCAGCTCTCAGCAGCAGCTGTTCTGAAACACCCAGGCTCTACATCCCAAATACCATCAGCTTCCCCATTCTCTTCCAGGTAAACTATTTAGCAATGGCTTCACATTCCACTTCTATTTTTCTCATGTGTAAGAGGGGAAAAAATGCTGACAAATGTGTAGTTTGAGTCGGCGTGTTTTTGATAAAGACAGCACAGTATTATTCAAAAATTTCTGAGACTGCAGTAATTTCCAACAAGCAAACCCTTTAATATCAAGATCTCAACATACTGAAAAGGCAGAAAATCGACCACTCAGTGGGTGTGGGATTTCCAGTGGCATAAAAGGAACAAAAGAGCTACTTTTCCAGCTGTCTGAAGGGACAGAAAAGTTGCTGGAAAGCCTGGCATACCACCTCTGCCTTCTCGACCAGCTCCTGAGACAATTATAATTTATAATTATAATTACAATTATAATTTATGGAAGAGAGAGAGGGAAATACTATATTGTAAATCTAGATAGAGTATTTAAGGAGTGGAAATACTGTGTGGGTTTTTTACTTTCATATAGAAGCTAAAGGATATTCCTGTGAGAAAAAAAAGGAAGTAAAAACAGAAATAGAGCTAGAAACAGAAATAGCCTTTTAGATATAAATTGATTGCTGCTATTATTAAGTGGAGAAAACATTCCTGCCATGAAAAGCAGAGTTTTTGCTACTGTGGGAGAATTTAAATGGAGCTGTTGACCTTGCATATATGGCTGGTTTTAAACCTGAATCGTAGTTGATGGGGGACCCCTCAGGTTGGGAAATGAGGTGGTGAAACTGCCTGAGAGCATCTCAGCTATGCTTAAGCCTGAATCTTAATTCACCAATCACTTACAATGTCAAACCTCTTATCCCTTGCACCACTGATGCCTGTGAAAATACTCAGAGGCCACCCCGGAGTAAAAAGCCACAGAAGAGCCAGTCCTCCCAAGCAGCCAAGGACCTTGTGGGAACTTGTCAGCACATTTCAGGAGTCACTTTTCACAAACTTAGTTTTCCCTTATGATTTCTAATACAAGCTGCCAAACATCTCCTAGTTGCCTTGCAGAGCTGTAACTCTGGCAGTGGTATTGCCATTGCTAGTAACAGGATATAAGCTTTGTATTGAGTTTGCAAAGCCTCAGAACTGTGGCTTATCCAGCCTGCTTTGTGTGAACTTTGTTTTACTTGGTTTAGCTGAGACAGCAATTTCTTTAGCTGGCCAGTTGTCTCTATGTAATGTGTTTTGTTTATCTGTGTATAGTACAATCATAGTTCTAAATGCATAGCAGTAACAAAGACTTATTCTATGTAGAATGAGATATTTATGCCTAACATAACAATCATAGAATCATATAGTTTGGGTTGGAAGGAACCTTCAAAGATCATCGAGTCCAACGCCCCTGCCACGAGCAGGGACAGCTTTCACTAGATCAGGTTGCTCAAAGACCCATCCATCCTGACCTTGAACACTTCCAGAGAGGGGGCATCCACAACTCCTCCTGTGGGCAACCTGTTCCAGTGTCTCACCACCCTCATCGTAAAAAAATTCTTCCTTGTGTCCAGTCTAAATCTACCCTCTTTCAATTTAAAACAGTTGCCTCTTGTCCTGTCACTACAGGCCTTGGTAAAAAGTCTTTCTCTGTCTGTTTTATAAGGCCCCTTTAAGTATTGAAAGGCTGCAATAAGGTCTTCCCAAGAGCCTTCTCTTCTCCAGGCTGAACAACCCCAACTTTCTCAGCCTTTCTTCACAGAAGAGATGTTGCAGCTCTCTGATCATTTTTGTGGCCCTTCTCTGGACCTGCTCTAATAGCTCCTTGTCTTTCTTGTACTATATGCCCTAGAGCTGGATGCAGTACTCCAGGCAGGGTCTCATGAGAGCAGAGTAGAGATAGAGAATCACCCCTCAACCTGCTGGCCACACTTTTATCCAGCCCAGGATATGACATATGACATAATGCAAGAAATACAAGCTTGGTATGGACTGCACAGGCCTTCAGAAGTGGAGACAGAGGACATGGTACAGGGGAGCATGGGCATGGGGTGACAAGAGGTGGGGCACAGCCTTGGCACTGGAGGGTCCACAGCTATGAACAATTCACCCATGGTCAGTTAAAGAAATGCAAACCTGGAGCTGGACAAAAATGGTTTTAGGCGTAAGAAAGAGAACAAAAACATAGTATCTAACATGCATAAAACAGGCATACGCAGTAAATTCAGAGGTAATGCAGAGCTGCAGACCAATGAAGAAAGAATGAAGGTACAAAGCATGCCAGCAAACATAAAAATGACCCCGAAGCTGATTTTGGACGTAACAATTTAGTGTGACATGGGACTCATGAAAGTGCTTCAGTGTGTCTTGGGTCCACACATAAAATCTATAGCGGTTGAATCTGATTTTAAGCATGGGCACTGCAGCAAGGCAGAGGCCATGGATTAGACTGTAGCGCTCAACCTGTTGCATTGCACAGAACAGGCCAGAACCCTGCTTTGGATCCAGGTCTCCTCTCACACAGCCCGAAGGAAGAAAACAGGAAAATCCCTGCATCTGCTCAGCCTTAGTCATCCCTCCCCTCTCTAGCTGTCCGTAATGTTTTCTCCAAATCATTCCTATTTTATGCCTGTCACCACGATGTAACATTGCAGATCTAAGCTTTCATCTCTCTTTACTTTGCTAGCCAACATGTTACACTGATTAGCAGAGAAATAAAGATGTTTGCACAGGAACAAAATCCATTTGTCCTTTTAAATTTTTTTTTTTTAAAGTATAGAGCTGAGTGTGGTTTCAGTACAGCAAAGAGAAGCCAACACACTCCTGACACCATTTCAGAACTGGTTAAACCACTGGGCATCAGCAGAAAGAGGATGTGGTGCCAGGAGAAGGTTTTAACAAGACTGTTTCAGTAATACCTTGTTATCCATCTCCTCTCCATCTCTCACTTAAGAGATCCTCCACAGATCATTTAATACTCTAATCTGCTAACCACTGTCATTGCCCTGTTTTTCTGACTTTCACCCTTCCACCACCTGTATTTCTTTACGTTAAAATAAATGCAGCAATACAGATATAGTAGTCTAAAATAAAGTATTTTTAATATTTCAGTAACATTTTAGACTTGTAGGAAAGCATGTATCTGGTGAGGAACTGGAGAAGAAGAGCAGTATTTATTAGATGATAGGCAAGAAACAGACAGTGTACTAAGACATTTTCTCATCCTGCTCTGGGACTAAGGAACCTCTTTGGGCACTGACTGATATAGAAGCTTCAGTCCGCAAGTGCTAGTCCATCCCTTTCCCAAATGAACACGGGATATAAAGGAGTCTCTATCACAAATATTATGAGCATAAAAAATGTAATTTTGCATTATCCAGATTATCAACATAATTAGAAAGAGAGGCATCTCTTCTGGATTAGAGTGTAGGACATGCTGAACATAATCGAATAGCAGCTGGTCTGGAAAATGCAAACCCCAGTCCGGGTCAAGCAAACATAACCACAGCCTGCACGACGTGTAACATATACTTTCCACCCTTCGAGCCTTTGCAAGGCCTCAGCTGAATTACTCTGCTGTGGAAAACAAATTTCAGGAAACTAGAAAACATGACCCATGACAAAAGAAGGACTTAGTCTGGATAGATACACAACAGAAGAGAAGATAGGAGAGATAATTGTCAAGTTCATAGACAGCAAACAAAAGGAGCTACCTCCAGTGTTTCCATTTGGTTCTAAAGAAACAATACTCACATCTAGAAATTTAATGTACAACTTGTACTCCAAAAAGTTCCCAATACTGCATCCATTTCCTTGGAAAATGTTTTCAAAATGAAGTATTGGTCAATATTGTCTGTTACTTCTTTCCAGATGTTTTGCAAGGAAGGAAGGGAAATAACCAAAGAAAAAGAAGCTGCTGCTGTTTTGATTAAAAGTACACTGAACAAGGGGACATTACACTCTTCTCTTTGAAAATTTGCAGCAAGAAAAGTAGATCATCAGCTAAACAAAGGTAAACTAGAATTTTATATGACCACACTCCCAAAAATCAAAGGCAATTTTGGTGAAGCCAGGGACCTACATCAAAGCAGCACTGTGATTCTACCTTCTCATAAAATGCATTCCCTGCAGTCCCTAACTGACTCTTATTTTCTTCTGAAATTTTACATCAATTAGCTCGCATTCTGTTTACAGCATCAAAGTACTTCCATGCTTTGATAAATCACAGCTGAGATGTCAGTGGTCATTGCTCCTTGAATGAACCACATAGATGTAAAAAAGGTAATTTTGTGGGGGGTTAGAAATCAGGAAGAAACTTACCTCACAGGAGCTACTAAAAGAGAAGGCAGCATTTGCATGAATCATGTTTGCTGAGGGTGTAGCACATTATTCTTTTCTGTGGTTCCATCAATAGTCCAGGTCCATTCTCCACTTCTCCCAGAGCTCACTACCGGTGCCAACTACAAATGATATTTTGGAGTTGGTTCATTTTAGGGCTTCTCTTTGTCCTCAGATACAAAAAAAATCATCTACAAAAGGACAAAACAAAATCACGGAAGGATGTGTAGGCCTACTACTACTATATGTCAGCAGAATGTTTCTGCACAATATGTTTTCTCTGAATAGGCAGGGAAGGGGAGTTTGGCAGGTAGATGGCAATGGCAGATGAAATGGCTAGCTGCCCAGCACCCTTTCTGTGGATGATGGATGCCTGTGTATTCCTTGCCTACTCAGAGCACTTTGCAAGCTACAGGCAATGGATGCTTCCTTCAGCATTTGTAAATTTTAGATAATAGGCTTCTAACATTCAGACACTCCGCTTCCAATTTTTTCTCTGGGCTCTGCTAGAGCTCACATTAACATTTTAGTTAACCTGCTAATCTATTAGCACCAACACAACAGGCCACATTAAACAAACAACAGATGGAAATGAGAGAGACATAATGGCTACACGATGTGAAATACCCTGCAATTAGCAATGACTTGCATTGATTTGTTGGTAACAGTCCTTCCAGGGTCATTCAAGTTTCCTCCCACAGATGCATTAAGTTCTCAAGAATGAATTTAAATCCAGCCCAGTGTTTTCTACAGTGAGAAGTGGTTTTTTTAATACACAACATTGTACACTTTACCTTCAGTGGTTCATACCTACTGTAGCTTGACTGCTGAACTCATTCCCTTTGCTGCTGTCTTTGGCTACTGGATTATCTGAAAGATGTTATTCATATCAGGTTCTCCTCTTTCAGAAAAATCCATCTTTCTTTTAATTTCTTCCCACTCCAGCAAAGCTCAGAGGCCACCAAAGGAAACTTACTTTTGGTACTTATTTGAACACTTGGGTCTTCTGGGAGAAACTCCTACCAGCAAAGAGGGACAGATGTCTTTCTCTACCATGAATGGTTTATTTTTTTATCTGCCTGTCTGAGCACTGTAAACTGTTACTATTGCCCATTATATCTGGGGAGAATTTGGATCAGTGGCTGGTACTGTCCTTGGCACAGCAACCAGGGAGAGCAGCTGCAGTGTATGTATGAGGTGGTTTGCTGCAACCGAGTGGTGAAATGTTCTCTGCAGATGCTTGTTATTTACCTTTTTCTTTTATTTTTATTTTTCCCCTTTTCAAGACCACAGCCAATTGCCCAGTGGTGTATCAAGACACCCAGTGAAAATGTTCATGCAAAGGACAGCAAAGAAGAGAACAGCAGAGATTCAGCTTGCAGGCAGGGAAACAGCCAGGTGGAGCTTAGGGAAAAAAAGTCATCTCCTGTTTGCATATTCTGGAAAATGCCTCAGCAGACAATTACTTGGCAAACGGATGCTATCAACTGCTCTGGCTCAACTGGATAATGTAATATCTGGAATTCAGCTATTATAATAGGAACATCCTTTATCCAGACAAGGTGCACCAAATCAGTCACAGCTTTGGAGACTCCTACAGCAAACATGCCAGAGTTGCTTTATTAATGGCCAGTTCAGTTTGCCACTGTCTAGAGGACTGCAACTTTTTTTTCTCCAGTGAGAAATGGTAGATCCATTGCTAAAGCATATGCCAGTGCGTGAATGACACTATTAGTTCATCAATCTAGGCTTCTGCTCCATCTCAAAAGCATTCTTTACAGGCCTTCAAGAGAAGGTGGCGAATGGCTAACAGTAGCTCATCATTCATAATCACTAAATTATCATTCAGCTAAACTCCAGGTGCTGGCCAATGTGCACAGGACTCTTCTGGAAGCTGTCCCATGGATAGCAAAATATCAGCTCAGCAAGAACTCCTCACATTCAGGGATTCTCCCGGACATAGTCAAGGGGAAAAAATACATATATCTGATCATTAAACATCAATATAAAAGCCTCCATGTAAAAGCAAAATGATCTTCAAACTGAAAAATGTATCTGAGGTAGTGAACAACTGGACTAGCCTTGCTTAGGCTTTGCTGTGGTGACAGTAGTGACTGGCATACCTCCCAGTTATTTTGGACATGTCAGGACATTAAAACTGGGATTTAAGTACTGCTGAAATTACTACCACGTGCACAGACACAGATCTGGAGTATTTCCTGGCATGCCATGGTGAAACATGGAAATCACGAGCTTAATCACATGTCCACAGAGATATGGTTAGTTCAAGATGTAGTGCCAGAAATCTCAGATTCAATTCTCTCTTCCTATGCCTGTGCCCCTTTCTATAGCAGTTCATCACATAGGTTCTAGTGACATATTTTTATTGATTCAGAGACAAAGGATTAGTGACAGACTGCTACAAATTCTTCTGTCCCTGACATATAATTATTCCTGAAACAAACTAATGGCTTTCATTTATCTAGAATAAAACTTTCAAGAAAAAGAACTCAATCACTTCAAATGTGCCTGTTAGTCCACCTTCCTTCTTGTTCTGATGTAATTAAGAGATAATGTCAGTGGAAGAGAGGTTTGTACAAGATATATAGCATAGTATTGATCACAAACTTCAAAACAAAGTAGTTATTTTCAACAAGAGTGGACAGTTTTTGACAATTGTTTGTTGCTAAATCTTTATCTGTCCTCCTGCTTGCTTTATTTCTTGGGTAAAACAGATTCAAAGCTAAAATAACTTGATAATACAATAAAATTAATTTCCAAACTATAAAACACATCAGAAAATAAACCAGCCTCCACTTCTTTCTTCCCCCTGAAAAGGCTTTACTTTCTTTAAGAGGTTTGGGTTTTTTCACACTGAAAACTTAAACAAGGGGATTGCTCATAATACATATTTTTAGTAGAGTTTCACTAGAGTAGTATACTAATTTGGAATGCTTAATGACACTAATTACACAAAACCAGATGCTTAAGTGAACATTATTTCATAAACACTCATTTCAGTTTCACACAGAATGTATGTATTTAATATAGTTTTCAGATAGGAAAGACTATCTTTAATCTAGTACACAGGAAAAAAAAAAAAGCCAAGTATGTAGCAGCATTCTTCTGATAACCAGTGATCAAAGAGAGTAATATGGGTAGAATATGCTGTTCACTTACTTATTAGAATTTTACGCTTGAGGTAGCTTGGCATGAAAAATAAAAACAGCATAAAAAGCTTTTTTTTTTGGACTTTATGGTGGTTTTGCCCTTACACCTTGCATTTTTCAACCTGTTGTATGTTTTGATACTTGAATCTGCTTCTGATAAAATTATGTGAAGGGGCTTTCCATATCACAATAGCACTTTATGGTCTCAACTGAATGAGCCAGCACGGTAGAAGACAGATGCCAAGAAGTACGCTATCTGTTTGCAGAACATGGGTGGATGGAGTGCTTGTAACCTCTCCAGATGTAACTGGAGTGTCTGGCATTCAGACTGATAGTAAAAAAAAAAGACTAGCTTTGCATATGTGACATTGACCCTGAATATGAGGGCCATAAAAGTGATGGTGACTTATTCTAAACACATTAGCTGAACGTAGAAGGCTTTGTGTTGCAACACATTTTTAACATAACCACAGATGTACAGAAAATAAAATAGGTCCCAAGGAAGTAGAGGAGGTATCTGCAGTGTGCAATGGTAGACAAAATTTTACTTTGCTATATGGTAAAAGAATCATCAGAGTGGGCAAATACAAAGAAACCTAATAACTTACATGCATACCATATAGTGAGTTCATTTGCTATTGCTTCCCTGATTACTATGTACAGACATACAGAACACTGGATGGTAACCTCATGCCTAGAGAAAAATCAACATACATCTCCCATATGAATAAAATGTAAATACAGAATAATTTCTTGGGTGTTATATTTGGGCCAGATCTTCCTAAAAGTCATTCTGGGAAGGATTAGATAAAAAAGGAAGAAAGAAAAAAAGCCATTCTAGGTGTTAACAGGTTCCAACCTAGAAGAAGAAAAATAAGCACAGCACAAACAGAAAAGTCTATAGAAAACAGAAACCAAACAATCTATTCACAGGCATTTCAGAAGACTGATATGGCATAGACCATATTAACAAAAGACAATTAAGTTAAAATAGAAGAAAAGGAGGGGAAAGAGCAAACAGCATAGAAAAATATCACTAGAGGAATGGACAAAAATGAAGCTCAATCAAGCAGCAAGATTAATAATGATGGAGAAATTTGGTTTACTGTACCATCAATCCTCAGATCAAGAAGGGTTGATCTTTATTGTAATTAAGATTAAAATGCCTGCATTTTCATGGAAAAGATGACTTTTCAAATCTGTCTTTTTACATGACTACAAGTTTGCTTTATGTAAGGAACTAAACCTTTGGAAACTAGGTACTAGGAAAACATTTTGTACAGTATACATACATTTTTGAAATGTATAGCTTATCAACATTAAAATAACTTTGTATAGAGGCAATTTTAAAATAGCTTTTTCTGTCCTAAAAGATGTTTCTCTAGTTCGGCTGTTTGATCTACATAACAGCACCAAAATAGAAGAAATGTAACTATCAGAAAAAATGCATTAGCAAGCATCTTTCTATGTGTAGATTAGAACAAACTTGATGAAACTGATTACAACCTTGAACTTAATTTTATTTTTGCTGAATAATGAATATTCTTTTTCTTTTGCTTCTCTAGTTGTCAATTTTTACAGTAAAGCTAGTTACAGTCACTAATATATTTGCCTTGCCAAAAGCATAGCAGGTTTTGAACAAGTCATCACACACACTTAACATTAATTGTTTTTGGAGCTTCAGTAGGGTTGGAGATGTGAAAAATGTGTTGGGCTTGTGGGGTTTTTTTCCTCCACTGGTAATGTAATCAGAACTTTTCCAAACTGAGGCTAGCTAACAAAAAACTTATTCCAAGGCAAGATCTACTTGCATGGCTAAATATAAGCTGCACACTTGAATTGTCCAGGAACGTTGAAGGGAAGGACTTCAAGTATGTCTATTTAAATTTTAAGGCTTTTTATTTATTTTTAAAAGTTGAATATCATGACTGGAAATCAGCAAAGTCACACACAGAAAATTAACATAATGGATAAAGTTATGAGACAACTTTTACAATTATGTGAAATGAGTTTTATGTTGAGAACAAAGTGAAGAACAGAGATTGCCATCTAACAGCTGCTAATATAGCATATATCAATATTGGTTGGATTAAATTTCTGCTGCCTCCAAAAGTCAGGTCCTGATAGCAGGGAATACAGCTGTAGTGTTCATTAGGGATGCTTCTATGTGCCTGTTTGTTGAAGAGAAAGGAGCCAGAGAGGCTACCACTGCTATCACACCTGATACAGTGTCTGGTCTTTCTCCTTGGCTGCCTACTACCATCACCAATGTTTGGGAGAGAAGACTGAAGGAAGCTACAGGGGGCCATCAGCCCTTCTAGTCCTTCCCATTCACTGTAAAGAATACGGTAGCATAGCCAACAGGGTCCTTATTTCTACCCTCCTCCAAATCTCCAGCTTTTGGGTTCATATGACATATGCCTCCTTAGAGGTTGGAGGAGATGTTCAAGTTCCTTTGCCCATAGTCCTAACGAAGCCTGTACTTTTATATGTCACTCACTTCTGTGTCAGGAGATGAGTCAGGCTATGATGTGCAAGTGATACAGTGCTGAGGATTTGCTGCTTTACTCTTGATGGGGATAACACCACAACCAAAAGACCACAGGAACATTGAAAAACATCTGAAAGAGATAACTAGGTGTGGTCAAGATTAGATTCTCTTTTATTTTACTGAGATTGTACTGCTTTCTGCAGAAGACAGTGGCTTCATGAATTGGTTAAGGAGTACATCAAGACCTCTCCACCACTCACCCAACTCTGCATCAGTTCTTGCTGGGAGGCTGGCGGCAGGTAGACTCCATGTAGTGCGAAATCTCACTGCTGTTCTCAGGTGTCTTCCTTCCTATTTGTGATCCATCTATGTTACTTCAAAGTAGCAAACAGGATCTCTGAATAGGTACTACATATCAAAAGCCAGTTCCATTCAATCATTCAAAGGGCTTTCGCTCTCTACCGATATCCTGAGTCATCCTTCATCTTCCCCCACATACAATTCTTACCTTTACCAGATCTCCCCAGTGACAGCATGATTTGCCCTATGTCCTACAAGGACATCCTCAAAAGCCCTTCATGGTGACCAGGTTTGTAGTATCTTTCAGCAGAGGATATCCTCACTGAAGTCTCACAAAACACATCCTCCATCCTCTAAAGAATTAGTGACACTTCATTGGAAGTGAAGATTGCAATGCAGAAGATAAGAATTGAGATTTATGATTATAACACTTAATCATTCACGTTTGGCATTTGATCAACTTTAAAAAACCCATTCATTAGGCTTTGTAACTGAAATGCATCTCTTACCTTTTGAAAACTTTATTGAATTTAGCTGATTTTTCTTCCATAAATTTAGCAATGTAACTCCAGTCTAATATCAAACCTGACTTACTTGATAGCTATAAGGCATTTAGTTGAGTCTTTATACCTTAGTTTTGGTAACATTTTTTGGTTTTAAATATTGTCAGGTGCAATAATGTTCCTTACCAAGTAAATACTCAAACAAGTTTCCTTAAACAACAAGGTAAGTTTCTGATTTTTGATATCCTCAAAAGATATGTGTGTCAGCTAGTCATACCTTCTGGCAGCCAGCTCAGAAAAAGCCCCAGTGCTACAGCTTGGCAATCACAATCTTCTGTCGAATCAAAGTAATACAGTAACCTTGTGCAATTAGAAAAACAATTTCTCTTTTCTTCAAATTAGGCAACACAGCGCTTGAAACTCTTTTCAAGAACGCAGTCACTTTCATCTGAAAAAAAACTTTAATTGCGTCTAACTTTTTATGAAGGTAAGTTAAAATTAACAGGCTCTGTCTCTGCCCCTAGTTTAGCAAGTGGGACCAGTTTCCTTCCAGAATCTTGAAGGCTCCTTTGTCCTATTATAAATACCTGCTCAGACCCAAAGCCTACTTTCCACTGAGCAGTATTTGGGGTTTAAGACTTACAAAAAATAATTTCCTGTAATGTGACTGACCTACTCCCACACAATATGCTGTCCCACACAACACCCTTGTCTCTAAAATGGAGAGACATGGATTTGACAGGTGGACCACTCAGTGGATAAGCAATTGGCTAGGTGGTTGCACTTAAAGAGTTGCAGTCAATGGCTCAATGTCCAGAAGGAGACCAGTGATGAGTGGTGTCCCTCAGGGGTCTGTATTGGGACCAGTATTATTTAACATCTTTGCTGGGGACATGGACAGTGGGATTGAGTGAACCCTCAGCAAGCTTGTGGATGACACCAAGCTGAGTGGTCTGGTTGATACTCTAAAGGGAAGGGATGCCATCCAGAGGGACCTTGACAGGCTTGAGAGGGGGGCCCATGCGAACCTCATGAAGTTCAACAAGGCCAAGTGCAAGGTCCTGCACCTGGGTCAGGGCAATCCCAAACACGGTTACAGGCTGGGCGACGAGTGTATTGAGAGCAGCCCTGCGGAGAAGTACTTGGGTGTATTGGTGGATGAAAAACTGAATATGAGCTGGCCATGTGTGCTCACAGCCCAGAAAGCCAATCACATCCTGGGCTGCATCAAAAGAAGTGTGGCTAGCAGGTCGAGGGAGGTGATTCTCCCCCTCTACTCTGCTCTCGTGAGACCCCATCTGGAGTACTGTGTTCAGGTCTGGGGCCCCCAGCATAAGAAAGACATGGACCTGCTTGAGCAGGTCCAGAGGAGGGCCATGAAGATGATCAGGGGGCTGGAGCACCTCCCATATGAGGACAGGCTGAGAGATCTGGGCTTATTTAGCCTGGAGAAGAGAAGGCTCCAGGGAGACCTTACAGTGGCCTTCCAGTACTTAAAGGGGGCCTACAGGAAAGATGGGGAGGGACTCCTTATCAGGGAGTGTAGTGATGGGATGAGGGGAAGAGTTTTAAACTGAAAGAGGGTAGATTTAGATTAGATATTAGGAAGAAATTCTTTACTGTGAGGGTGGTGAGACACTGGAACAGGTTGTCCAGAGAAGTTGTGGATGTCCCCTCCCTGGAAGTGTTCAAGGCCAGGTTGGATGAGGCTTTGAGCAACCTGATCTAGTGGAAGATGTCCCTGCCCGTGGCAGGGGGGTTGGAACTAGATGATCTTTGAAGGTTCCTTCCAACCCAAACTATTCTATGATTCTGTGATTCTAATATTATAAAGTGAATGTGGCCAATATTTAAAAGATTAAAAGCTGGTCTAACAGATCTCAAAATACACATAAATATGAATTCCTGTTTATTCTGTCACTGAATGGGGTTTTGCCCTTTACTGAACATCTCACAGGTATCCCTTCTTGGATCAGTCCTGTTTAATATTTTAATCAGTGATCTCAGTAAAAGATAAAATTATTGCTAGAAAAATTGGCAGATGACACAAAAATTGCTAGAGAGGTAAATAATGACATGGAAAATTCAGCATACAGTGCAGTGAAGAGTGCTTGGTAAGTGCATTTTATATAGCCAAATGCAACATCATGCACCTTGAAAGGAAGACTATAACTGACATCTAAATCGTGATGACTGTGCACTGGAACACAGTTACCATGAAAATGTCACAGGGAATATATGCCTTGAACAATTTCCCCTGAGAGCAAATTAGTGCACCACATAGCAGCTTCTGGTATAAGATGTAGCTCATATCATTGCATGATGCAACTGATCTGTTAGCATGATAAGTGAAGAGCACAGGAAGACAACAAAAGGTGACACCCTTCCCACTGTCAATCTGAGCATGAAGGAGACTCTGCAACTTTTTTTCAGCAACAAGCTGCTGCCACACAACAGTCAGTAGATGATAGAAGTAACACTGAAACTGTAGACACTATAATTGGCTATCTCTGATAATGCCAACAGGAGACAAAAGCAGCAGCAGCAACAAAACAACAAATGCTCTGGATTTATTCATGGCAGATGTTAACTTTCTCTGCTGGAGTAACAAATATCAAGCATCTTCCCACCTATATCAGACATCAGTCTGGATATCCGACTGTGATTTCCAGGAAGCCAAGCCAATCAAAGGAGGCTCCAGATATAATAGAAAGGCACTCCTCCTGGACTCCTTGTCAGCTATATCTCAAATCGTACTTTGACTGATGCTGAACAAGATGCTTGCAATACTGTATCAGAGGACATTGTTTCTTGAACATTCAGCCTGACAACTAGAGCTGACAATGACAGAATTGGATTCGAGCACACAATTTACTAGAAGACACAGCAAATAATGATTCTGATCTCTTCATCCACACACAATAGCAAAGCTTATCTTCAATAGTTAATGCAGTTGCAAAAGAAGGAATTGCCTTAAACATACCATTTTATACCCATCAGACAATAACATCGGTGTGGGCCATTATCTAGTTCAGAAACTTCCTACATGTATTAAGGTCTTGCTCCAGAATCACATAATCAATTTCTATTAAACACGCTACTGTATGGTAACGTGGATTCTCTTCAAAGGACTATTGTCCACCCCTTGCATTCGCTCATCAAACTTTTTACTGCATGCTAAGTCAGAGAAAAAAACAAGACCCAAATGTAATATATTGCTCTGGAAGTCAGTGCTGGCTGTTAACTCTTTATTAAGATGGCTTGTTTTTCCCAGCTTGTTGTATTATTTCTTATCAACTGTGCATGATAAGCACGTGGCCAGCCACACAGCATCCTACAATCTCGTTTAAAGCAGAAACAGCAACCCATATGAGAAAAGCTCCTCATGAAATGCAACTTGGTCAGAGAAGCACTAGAGAAGCATTTCGGAATTCGTAACAGGAGCGTGACACGGAGCATGATTTCAACACAAGGGCTCATACCAGTGCATCTATCATGCCATGCTGACTGACCATGATTACTTAGCTTAATGAGGAGCAGCAAGCAGTTCAGAAAGGTTAAAAAAAATTATGCTTGACTTCAGCATGACAACTGCTGGCAGAATATGGACTTTCAGAAAATTTTATAAGGGGTAACTCCCCAGTTGTTTTGCTACTGTAAGGTACTGTATACATGGAAGACTGCTTAATAACTTTACGCTAGTGTTTTGTCCTTTCTGTGTCATAGTAGCAGTGGCTGCGAAAGAGGTAGGAACAGCAGAGCTAAACAACGACCTCCGGCCCTGAGACTGCTCAGCAGTATGAATCTGAGAAGCTATTTAACAATGAAGCCTCTTTTGAGATCTTGGCAACACAAAATTCTACATGAAGTAAATCTTTTAATGTTACAGGTGCCAAAAGGTATATTCCTATGACTGTTCTTAGAAACAACCATCAATAGGATGCATTTCCACTGCTGGGGAATGCGTGCAGCTATACTGTAGTCTCTAAGAAGTCCCTAGTGTCAATTTAATAGTATGGACAATTACAACCCAGTGCCCATGGCTGATACTGCTTAGTTTACTAATACAGAGACAGAATTCCTTCGTCTAAGGTTATACATCTCTTTCATATCACTTGCTCACCTCCTGGCTGGCCTACTTTTCTGTCAGAAGGCCCCTGGAGCTCCAGGTGCTGCCTGAGTTGCTTGAATTGTGTAACTGATGTTCTAAGACTGCATACATTTGCTTCAGGAGCGCTAAATCAGCCTACTGGGATCAGGCTTCTACTACTCCATTAATTAAGATGTGTAAAATTAAATCTTTTACAAAAATATATTAATACTGTGATTTCTATCATATCTAAACTTACTGTTTTAAACTGATAGTTTGAAAGAATCTTTTGTCAACTTGACACACGTTGATTAGCATTAACTTCGTTAAGTACTTTAACACCTTGCATCAGTTAGGACTTCATTTTGCCCCTGATCAGTATCAGTGAGTGGACAAAATCCTAGGTCCTCTTGTTCAACCTTTTTTAAATATTGGCATTCTAGTTTTCTTCTAGATCTCTTAAATTTCATAACAATTTCCAGATTTATTGGAAGAACCATTCAATCTGCTCTTTTAAAACTCCTGTATGCAAATTACCTTGGACAGATGATTTTAAACTGTTTAATTTTAGCAGAGGTTCTTTCACATATTTCTGAGTTATTCTTGGAATAGGATGCCTTTTATCATTATGATCTAAATAAATCAAGCCAGTCTTTTTCCAACCACAGATTAGAAATATCATTGAGCATTTCTGCCTTCTCACCAATAAAACTGGCAATTTGTCCACCTCTGCCTAGTGACAGATAACACTAACTGGAGATATGTAATAGGTATAGATAATATTATAATAGAATAGATCATAAAATAGCATGGAATATATAACATTAGATGGAGATTCGTTTCGTGCTATAATGTTTACCCTGCTTAACTATGTACTTTAAAACACTTATTCCTCTTACTTGTAACTCCAGAGCAGAGTCCTGTGACACCATAACATCCTCACAGACAAGCTTAGGAAGTGCGGGTTAGATGAGAGGACTGAGAGGTGGATTGAGAACTGGCTGAATGGCAGAGCTCAGAGGGTTGTGGTCAACGGCGCCGAGTCTGGTTGGAGGCCCGTAACTAGGGCAGGGTAGGCAAAAGCGCAGGGGGAGAGAGGGTACCCCTGCCCCCCCTTCCTAGAGCGGGAAGGAGCGGGCTCCTGACGAGCGGCAGCGCTGACTCAGCGGGGGCAGGGACAAGAGTGACGGTGGCCAAACCCCCTCACCTACAAGAGCAGCCCC
>WAAD01017518.1:0-41347 GCA_013389945.1 Fregata magnificens
TAACTTCTTATTTACTTTTTTGTACTGAATGTAATCAATGTTTCTACAATAGTAGATACATACCTACAAAACAGTAGTTAAATTGGAGAGGGTCTCCAAGAAGAAAGAAGGATTATTAGCTAAAAACATAAGCAACTGAAAGAACTAGTATTATTCAACTTGGAGGAAAAAAAAAGATAATGTATGGTAATGTCAAACACTATAGGGAACTAAGAAAAACAAGAACTGTCTTCCAAGTCCTTAAGTGACCTTCAATTAAGAGAAAATTAATTTGTGTTTATAACTAGCTTCAAGATGTGTGCTGTGTAAGAGCTACCGAGCTAAAAGTTGGGAAAAACGTCAACCAGAAGAAAATTTGTTGCTGCAAGTAAGCCTGTTGTGCTGCACAAATGTTTCTGCAGAATTAGCAAAGGCAGAAAACCACAAGGGATGTGGCAGTGCATGCATCTTTATTTAAAAAGAAAAAAAAAGGTGGCTACAAAGAAGAGAGTTTGTATTAGGAACAATGAATCTGTGTTCTTTCCTAACTTGAATCAGGCTGAGCAGTTGAAGAAAAAAAGACGTCATTTATATCAAACATTTCTGGCATTCAAGAAACCCTTTTGGGCCTTGAAAAGCTCCATGACAAATATGACACATCTTCTGTTTTGTTTTTTTTTAGAGAGGTTTGCTGCACTACTGGGGCTTTGTATTGAAACTGCAAGAATTGCACCAGTCTTAAAAATTTGCTCTAGGATGTTTTAGCAGGAATTGCCTTAAAGTTACTTGATAAAAATAAGTAAAGACAGCAACAGATAGATATCTACCAAATCATTTCAGAGTGTGACAATACATAAAGTTTGGTTTGAGGTGGGTTAGCTTTTAGATATCAAAAGTATTTTGTCTTTTTCCATTGTTAAACCACTTGCCATGATTGTTTGTGTGGAAAATTGAACATGTTTGGTTTCATTTTAAATCTATGTTTAGTGCTAAATGAGTTTAAGATGCAAGTCAAGAAACAAAAATGCTTACGTAGCAAGAAAAACAGAATTTAGATTAGGTTGCAGGTTTTTGCTCTTGAAGAACAGGCAGCTGCTCCTTAGTGATTTTTCTTTTTATAGAATTGAAAGAGAAGAGATGAGCAAACTCCAATGGAAAAACCTTAATTTGAATGGTATGAGAGTGGCTTTCACAGCAGAGGAAGCAAATTGTTATGTGAACTGTGTTTATTTTACTCAAATTTGTTTGATGAGAACTTGCCCTTCATTTGAAATTCTGTAAAGCATTAATGCAACAACTTATCTCCTATGGAAAAGGCTGTAACGAGTGACAGCAGTCACTTACTTCTGGGTCCAAAGGATCTGATCTACCTGGGGCAGTGGAAAGACTCCACTTGGCTTTGGATTAGGCCTTTGCACAGGAACTGGGAGTGGGAGGCCCATGTTATGGAGTACTACTGAAATGAACTTAGATAACCACAGGGATGTGGCTGAAAGATAAGAGCACTGTTGTCTTCTGGAAACTTCCCACTCCAGTTTTCTTTGCTCTATGTTGAGGGGATGTATCTCACAGCTATAGTGATATCTTATGCTATAAGATGATTTACTGGAAAAAACAACAACAACAAAGTGCAGTGGAATGCCACAACATCTGCCAAGATTTTACTTCAACTGTTTGATGCTGGATTGTATGGTTTATCTTCACCCCCTGCCCCACACCTCCACCCCCTGTAGGAGTGTAAAAGCATGGGAGAAGGGGCATACNTATTCTGTTGAAGTGTTTGGCTGCCATTGAACGTTAACGTGATGTCTGCAGAGGCCTACCTGTCATAACCACATGATGATTAGTGCTTTAAAGCGCAACTTTGTATACACCTAATTAGACCTGCAGGTTTTATTTGGGTTTACTAAATGGATATGGCTTCCCATGCACAAATACTATTGATGTACAGATATACTACACTTAATATGTCCATCTTAAGCTTGCTCATCTGCCTGTAGAACATAAAAATATTTATGGCACAATGTGATGTCTTAGGTGGACAGAGAAATCTGCAGGGATTATTTATCATTTTCACAAATTTTTGAGAGACCTGAAAACACTGACATGAAAGCATTTTCAAGGTAGTTTATGATGTTATATGAAACACTCTCTTTTTAATTTGTGGGCAAATAAGGTAGCAAAAAACCCCAAATCTGATATAGAAGATCTCTGCAGCTAAAAAGCAGTTACTAGCACAGATGTTCTCACCTGTTGCAGTCTTAACTCTGAAGGTGACAGCTGGAAACTATGTGTAACTTTGAATACAAGTGTTAATAACAACTGAGACAGTAAAATGTAATTATTGCATGTTATTACACTATCACCTGTGCAGCTGCGAGGTGTAGACTGAATATTTTGCCACGTTCAATTAGAAGAAGATAAAAGTAGCATTGCAGAACTGAGTCAGTTAAATGAGAATTTAAATCATTGCAACTGAAGTAGCAATTGTAAAATCATCCCAAATCCTAGCCAACAAGACATGTTTCAAGACTAGCAAAGCATGATTTTTCTGGACTTACCAAAGCTGGTAGTTTGGATGATATCTTAAAAGAGTGTTTGACCTGTCAGGCATGTGTATGATTCCTTAATGCTCCTTGAGAAGTAGTAGTCACAGGAAATGTATTGTCCTGGCAAGTGGAGCAGAAGAAAACTATCTTCCCACCATGTTACCAACGTTGTCCCTTTGCATTCATCTTGGTGTTTGCTGTACTCTTCATTCTCTTATCCAGTCTTTAACCAGTAGTCCAACCAGCATGAGAAACTGCATCTACCTACTCAGTTTGATACATTTTTCATTGCAAATGGTTCCTGTGGGGCTGCAGCAGCTTCTGTTTTAAGATATAAGCCATAGAGCAGTGACATGGTCAACTGACTTCTGTTCTAGAAAAGAAATCAGTTACAGTGATGGTTGATCACCCTTTTCTGGTAAGAATTTATTATATACCAATGTTAAGACTTTTACCTTTACCTTGTAAAGGTGCTCATTAGTCCTGATTGTTGTTTCTGTGATCAAGCAACCACTGGAGTCACAGGAGATGCTAAGTCGTAAGAGCTCAAAAGTGACAATTTAAAAGTTGCTTAGAACTCCAAAATTTTAGTCACATGTCAGATGACATTTTCTGTATTACCTATCATTGACTAAACTAATTTCTGAGAAAATAAAGGTTCAGTTGGAGTAAATTAACTTAAAACACCGCCTAGAAGGTCTTTATGGGCAAAGAGATCCATGCATTTCTATTATCATCACTTAGCCTTGCCTCCTGTATAACACAAGCTGTTTAATCCAGTAATCCTCATAATACATCTATAGCTTGTTTTAAGAATGTATGTACTTCCCACCTACTGATTTATAAATCGAGACCAGTTAACTAATTAGCCTTCTCTTTAGTACGATCCAGTAAGTTTCTGACATGTTGCTGTAGGGTTAGCATCCGACAACCCCAGTCACTTTTGTGGGATTCACAGACTAGCTGAGGCTGGAAAACACGTCTGTAGATTGTCTAGTCCAACCCATCTGCCCAAGCAGGGCCACATAGAGCTGGTTGCCCAGGACCATGTCCAGGCGGCTTTTGAATATCTCCAAGGATGGAGACTCTACAACCTCTCTGGGTAGCCTGTGCCAGTGCTCTGTCACCCTCATAGTAAAAAAAGTGTTTACTGATGTTCAGACAGCACCTCCTATGTTTCTGTTTGCGCGGACTGCTCCTTGTTCTGTCACTGGGCACCACTGAGAATAGTCTAACTCCCTTTTCTTTGTTCATTTCCATCACGTATTTATGCACCTTGATACGTTCCCCCTTAAGCCTTCTCTTCTCCCGGTTGAACAGTCACAGCTCTCTCAGCCTTTCCTCATAGGGGGGGTGTTCCAGTCCCCTAATTGTCTTTGTTGCCCTTTGCTGGACCCATTCCCCAAAGTCGGTATCTTTCTTGTAGTCCAGTTGCTTCAGAAAAGTTAATTTATTTTCACTCTCTTATTTGACATTTAAGTGGCATATTCTAATGAGTCCGCTTTCAGATTGCCACTTCCTTATTGCAAACACAATTCTAGGATCTGTACTAGTTTTACTCTCATACTGACTGATGCATAAAGTTGGAGTCTCTTTTCTACGATTCTGCAAATGCACACCAAGTGAAATGGAAAAGTACCAGTCTTAAAACTGGGGCTTCAGGTCAACCAAGCCACAGCAATCCAGACTTGAAACTCAGTGTCTTTTGTTTGCTGTAAACAAAGAAACTGGACAACTCCACTCAGTTAATGTCAACTGAAAGAAAACAACACTGTCCTATATAAGACTAGGCAGCAGTGCTTTATTTTATCAGAGAATACCAGCTTCCTTTACCTAAAGAAATTCTTTCTGAATCCCTCCCACTCTTTAAACTGTGACCTAGAAAACACCACCCATACCCCCCACCAACAGCACCAGCATCTCCCCCCCCTTCTAATTCCCACTTTAAGTGCTTATTTATATTACATAGCTGGGCATTGCTGCCTGGGTCCAATGCACCCTCCTTCACCTTTAAGTTTTTCTTTTGTGTTTAACACTCAGTAAAACTTAGTGATTCAAAATATAAATAAAAGAAATCACTTAATAGAATTTTTTTTTCAATATAGTTTATTTGAAACATGAGTACAATTTTACATGCTTCAGAGAAGAATAAAGGTAAACTCTAAATATAATTGATGCAAACCCCTAAATTTCAGGCCATAATACGTCACTAGCTGGGGTGAATAAAAAAAATTAAAATAAGCTTCATGTATAGCCTGTTTTTGAGTTTCTTCCATCATCTTCTGATGATCCAATGCTGGCCTTCTTCAGGCAGCAGACTAGACTTTATTTCTTGGATTTTTTAATCTATTTTGCCATTTTTAATTTACTTATCTTACATACTGTTCTAGTTGATGAACATAAAGTGAATGCTGAAAGGAAAATCATATTCAGGAAATTTATGTCTTGTCCTCAGGTGGAATATTGAATAAAATCTAATGCATTGAATATAGGAATGTTATTAATTGGGGGGTAGTTTTTGAACACAGAGTAGTGGTAGAGACTTAAAATGCATCAATATTTATCTCGTGCCATATCCTCACTTTAGAAATTAGATAAAATCTTAATTTTGACCTTCAGGACAGAATACTCCAGGTGTAGCAGATGGAACTTTGAAGTACAGTTCACAGTGAATTTCCTCTTATCAGTGTGGAAAAATTTGAAAGATGCTCTCTTTAAATACTAGTTTGTTATTGTCACTTTCTAAAACTTCCTTCTTTCAGTTAATAGAGTTAGGCTGTCACTTTATTAATATGTCTAGTGTTTGCTTTTTATTTACAACCTTGGTGACAGTGTCCTAGAGAGTGATTTATTCTGACCAGCTGTCAACAGGATGATACTGTAAGTAGTGATGTAAAATAAAAGAGAAACAGGTTTCAGACACTGTGTTAACTTAAGAAATAGGTGCACAGTATTCTCTTCTGGTTCTACAAAGTGATGACTAGTCTTGTAACTGCTGCAAGTCTTACAGTCATCCAGCCCAACCGATTCAGCCTGGTCCTTCCAGAAGAATGGAAACCACTCAGAGGGCTTGGACTCAGAAATCTACCTGAGTGGAAAGTGAATCTAGAACAAAATTATCTTCCCAGAAAATGCCATAACTTTTCTGAGCATCCCTGCAACCTATATGATATGTTTGGAATAGCTGTCAGATGGAAAGGTCTTAATCTGCTTGAGGTTTTGTATCTCAAACCTCTATGGATCTGTAATCCATTACTGAAAGCAAAAGGACTAAAAATGTCGTAATACTGATAATAGGTGCTGAATTGTTTAAAAGTCTCCTTAATAACTAAGCAACTTCGTTCTACATCAATAGCCAGTTTTGATGACTCTGTATTTTACAAAAATGTTTTAGCTCAGGGAAAGACAGACAAGGGTAATTGCAGCATGACTGCAACCAGAGGGAGAGATCAGAGTAGTGCTTTCGACATCAGCTACCCTTAAGCAGAGATGGCTAAAGGAAAAAAAAAATCTGGATTTACCTAAATGAAGTATTAAAGACAGAAGTAAAATCAATGAATAACAAATGGCATAATAGTAAATTCACCAGTAGAGCTGAGGAATATTTTTATGACCGCTGTTTTTGTCCCCCGAGATATGAGAGACAATCCATCTCGAAGACTGTAACTCCATGTTGCATCAAGTTACCTGCAGACATTCCCCTGGAGACCTGCCTGCAACTTTTTCTTCCAGTGCTGTCCTCTCTCCACACCAGCTGTGTCCTGGCAGCTCATCTTTCTGGTCAACAAGATTTCCCCAGTCATGGATTCCAATAAGCCACAGTCTCTGCTCTCTTTCTGGTTTTTTTATGTCTTGTAAGCTTGACTGTCCTGTTCTTCCTTCTCAGTGCAGGACAAAGAGAGGATACAAAAGCTAATGACTTCTGTCTGCCTCTTTCTTAATTCCCTCACCTTTTTTTAAGACACTCTCTGACCTTGCCATCTTGGAGGTCCAAAAGTCCTAGGAATACTGTGACTAAGCTAATTCTGGAGCAGGGAATGGTATAGCTACTCGGTGGCTGTGAGTGTCAGCATGCAGCTTTCCCCACAAATTATTTCCTATTGAGAGGCAGGCTAAATTAGCTCAGTGTCACACGAGGATGGTTTCAGTGTGCTGGGGACCTGAGCTAGAACTGCTGCCTGGCACTGCACTTTGCCTGTTCAAAATGAGTTCACAGTTCTTAGTTCTGTGCTCTTGTGCGTGTTGCCCACACTTGGGGTAATGAGGTGTATCAATTAGGTTATACCTCCTGGTTTTGTGCATCTGGGAGTGGCTGTTTTCCACACAAACACACACATGAAGTAAATTTACATCTGTGTTAACAACAGTTTCGTGGCATGCTGTATAAATCTGAGTCCTTGCTCAGGTCTATTTTTTTTTTTCAATGCAGTCACGTTATATTCCACTATTGCTTTTCACGGTTAATGTTTCTTCTAGCATTACAGCAATTCCATATTGGTGTCTCTCTTAAAACTGAAATATACATGTGTTTCAAAGTCACTAAGACAATACTACAATGCAAAAATTATAGTAAAGCTTTTATATTTTTTACAGTCTATGTACTAGCATCTCTTAATTGCTCTAACAGCAAGCAAGGCATTTCATGGAAACTGTAGATTTTTCAATATAAGCTTAAAAATAGTCTGTTTAGACGGAAAAGAGGTTTGGTAACCTTTGCAATATATCAGTTTTAGGAGAGTTGAGTATCTGCAGTGCAACATGGAATAAGGCACTACTTTCTAGTCTTTGTATCTTTATATCTGATAATCCGACCATTATATATATATATATACACGTATATATATAAAACTGCAAAACACTTGCTGGGCAAGTATGTGTCCTTTCAGTTGCATAAAGGTAGCTAATGCAATATTTTGCCTTTCCTCTTATTTTGGTAGAAAGTATCTCTACATGGCCCAGACAAATATAATTGTTCCCCTCCCTCACCTCATCTCCCAGAATCTTCCAATAATGAATCTGTCTAGCTGCTCAGAGCAGTTGCTTCTTATAAATAACATTTTCATTGCAGTGAAGGAAAAGCAAGTAGCAGTTTTGTCTTGGTTAGTCTTGCCTTGAAACTCAAAGACTCTCTCTCTCTTTATCACATGCCATTTGATTTGAAGAAAGTACAAGGTATGCTTTAGGGAAAGTATGTTCTTCGAAGTTCACAATTTTCGGAGGTGGTTTTCAGAAAATTTCCTGAGTGGTTTTTAGAAAGCTCTTGTCATTTCACCCAGTGGTAACCAGATATTTCTGAGTCCTTGTGATTTGAAAACACTGAGTTTCATCACATCCTAGAGAATCTCTAGAATTCACCAGAATTGTTCTTTTTGCAGCACATGTACAGTATTTTTTCCCCTTAAAAAAACCTAAAATAACTTAAAGTCAGAATCAGGATGGCAGATATCTGTTTAAGTGTCTATTTCTAGTATTCTTGTCTGAACTTATTAGCTGATTTTATTCTTGAGAGTATACACTTTACAATGATGTCTAATTCTTCAGAAGAAGAGAATGTGAAGTAAGGAATTTCCTTTCGTGCTGAATGAAGTATTTTTAGGAATTGCAATTCTTTGAGCTGGTTCAGAAAACAATTCAACTGAAACCGAAAATAATTTGATTTCTGAAGCTGAAGAGTTCACCTGGTCCTCTACTCAGTGTCATTATGACCAAGAATGCCATGTCTTCTCTAAATCAGTTTAAAAATCCTCTGCATTTTTCCTGTGATCTTAGGTATGAGTACAGTAGTCTGAAGTACAATATAATATTTGCTTCATCAATGTGCTTATTAGGAGATGACTCATCTGTGGCCTTATAAGTGCATACAAAGAAAGATGTTAAGTAAGGCCCTTTAAACTATCATGAAAAATATAAGTACCCAGTGTCTGCAAAGCAAAATTAGCAAATTAAGAATTAGATACAAATGCTTAACAGAAACCATAATTAGGCACTGGAGCAGAGTGATGTTTTAAACTCAGCATCGCTTGGATTATTTAATGAAGACTTCTCCAGCTCCACTAGAAATTCGGTGAAGTCAGATGTTATACAGATGATCTGACAAATTCATATCATTCTTTTACTTCAAAATTCCAGTAGTCCATCAGCCAGTTTAAAATGTGATGCACATTGTTCTATGTCACAAAAAAAGAGTGGTCACACAATTATGCAGAAATCAAAGACGGTCATCTACATGGTCCTCTTTTGCTCTCAGCTCTTATTTTGCTTGGAAAGCTTAGTAACAGTGAAAAATTGACAAATACATTAGGAGGTGGAGGAAAGTTGTTTAAAAAATCTGAAAGTAAACAAGATACAATTCAGTAAAGTTGTAATAGACTGTTCAGATGCTAGTATGAATTAACTACACTTTGTGACACAACAGAGCACAAAGTAAACACACAGTTTGAGATAATGAACAAAAATGTTGTTCTTCTTGAAAGTGTATGAGTCCTAAATGAAAGTCACCTGAAAAGAAAGTCCAGGTTTTTTTACAGTAGATCTCATGGTGTTATATACTTCAGCATTATTAAAATACATAACCAATAGAAAACATGTATAAGCACAGAGTCACAGAATGGTTGAGGTTGGAAGGGACCTCTGGAGGCTGTCTGGTCCAAACCCCCTGCTCAAAGCAGAGCCACCTAGAGCCAGTTGCCCAGGACCATGTCCAGACAGCTTCTGAATATCTCCAGGGATGGAAACTCCACAGCCTCTCTGAGTAGTTCATGTCAGTGCTCAGTGACCCTCAAAGTAGAAAGTATTTCCTGATGTTCAGACAGAAGGTCCCTTATTTCAGTTTGTGCCCATTGCCTCTGGTACTGTCACTGGGCCTGGCTCCATCTTCTTTGCCCCTCCCTTCAGGTATACATCGGTGAGATTCCCCCTGAGCCTTCTCTTCTCCAGGCCGAACAGGGCTCTCAGCCTTTCCTCATGTGTGAGATGCTCCAGTCCCTTAATCATCTTCATGGCTCTTCATTCAACTCTCTCCAGTACGTCCATGTCTCTCTTGTACTGGGGTGCCCAGAACTGGACCTAGCACTCCAGATGTGGGCTCACCGGTGCTGAGTAGAGGGGACAGATCACCTCCCTCGACCTGCTGGCAACACTCCTCATGCAGCCCAGGATACCATCAGCCTTCTTTGCCACAAGGGCACGTTGCTGATTCATGTTATGTTTTTCTTCAATAAACAGGGAACTGCTGCATAGCTGGTTTGAAATCTTTAGTTATTTATTCCTGAAAATCTAGATGTTTTTTGCTGAGACTAAAATATAGATGCCACCAAGATGGAAAGGCTGCAAGTTGCACTATGTGTTGTTAAGTTTGTAGGAAATATTTATGATGATGTAATAGTAAAATATTGTTTGAGCATGTAGCCATTTGACAGCGTCTGCTGAAATATAGTATCTGCGCAGAAGGCAATTCAGATAAGTGAATATGTTTAATCTTTGTTTTGTTTTCTAGCTATAGAGTCCTGGTTGCATTGAAATAAACATTCTGAATTAAGCAGCAAGATCAGCTTAGGGATAGTGATTTTTAAAGTCCTTATCATGATAGATAAGTTTGGGCATTTCAAAAATAACACTTGTAAAGCAACAGTGCACAGCAAAGCCCTCATCGTTTTTCTGTTGACATATCAAAATCTGTTGCAGTGAGCAAAACCTGATCATGGATGGCCTTGGAAAACAAGGAGGGGGTATGTAAAGAAACAGCTTGGGTGGGGGAAGGAAAAGCGGAAAATAAACTCTTTCAAACCAGCTCTTTCCCACAAGTGACAAACAGTTTGTCATTAAATGACAAGCATAAGGACCTATTTCAACTTCTATTTATTAGCTTCCAGACATTTTTCAACCTATCAGCTACTGTTACAAATTAAAGGCATAATTAATTCTACTGCTCAGTTAAAACCTTGCGCCCAGAAGAGAGATTTCAAGAAAATTTTTTGTGGGTCTAAAAAACCATTCCTGTGATGCAAATTGCAAAAGTGGGCTCTGAGTGAAAGCTATACTATAAGAATGAGAGATATCCTTTGCCAAACAATGTTTATGATTAAAAAGGACTTAAAAATCATTGTCACATAATTAATCAGTATTCAAAAGTCTTCTAGGAAAGAAGAAAAGGTACATATTGAGGTAGTATAATCTTCAGAAAAAATTATTCAGAAAAGGAATAAATAAATCCCAAAAGCTCTTTTTTGGTTCTGGGAATTTTTTTTGTTTGTTTTGATTTGTTTCAACGAGTCTAAATTTCACAACTCCTAATGACATTTTAAAGTATAGTTTGAATTTACTGCACCATAGGTGACTAGCAACTGGCTGTGCCATAATGTGCATTAAGAGAGGGATGAGGTGTGCACCAGCAGCCTGCCTAGTGCTACTGTTAGTTACTTATTGATACAGGTCCTTAATTTCCACATAGCCTGGGCACCCAAAACTGTTTAGCATGTCTGCTCCTCTCTTTTGCATAAAAAGAAAAGAGTTGAGTCATAATTTTCCCCTTATCAGACGTTAACAATGCAGAGGGCATCCACACTAGTACATCATTTCACATGTGCAGGTAACTATAATCTGACTGGTTCAGTCTGTTAATTAAATGCATTGCAGCCCTGTGCATTAACCTTTTCAGGGACATATAAATCCTATGTTAAAGGGATATGATGCAAGTGGGATTTTTTTTTTTTTTTAAAAACCCTTTTAAAGTAGCACTGCTATTAAACACTAAAAAATAGTTTAAATATTAAAGTGTAGATAAAATCATTGTATTTTGAAAAGGTTGACTGGCATGCATTCTCACAGAAAATGGGCAAGACAGTAGCTACAACCATAGTTTTGGTAAGGTAAAGATGTTAAGACAACAATGATTATCACACCAAGCATTTTGCTATTTCATGTTGTTTGAAATATATTAGCTTAAGTTTATTGCTCTACACCCAGTTAATAAGACAGTAATTAAAATTGAACAGAATATTACTTGAGGGCCTGAGCTGTTGCCGTAACAGCACCTTCCCAACCTCTGAGGAGAATCACGTGTCATTTTTGTTGCTCCTTCTGTCAAGTTCTTATTAAAAGCATTTACTCTAAGAGGAGACAATGCAGATCTGTCCAGCAGTGTGTTAGAGGCAGCACTGTATGCCCTATGCTCCTAACGCTGTGGGAGGAGGTCTACCTTCTGCTTGTGCTACCTGGGGGAAGAGCTGTTCTCCAGATATCACATCCAGCAACTCCTTGCTTGGCTGGGGAGGAGGAGGAGTGTTCTGGCTGGCTCCGATGAATTAATTGTTTCTTTCTTTATCAAAGATGGCAATGTATAGAGGTACAGGGGTGCATTTCTCGGGGAAATCACATCTTAATGGTTTTCTAATCTGTTTTGTTCTCACCACGGAAGCAGAAGGCAGCAGAAGAAGCTGCTCTGTTAGTTGCAATTTATTAATCTTCAGTCAAGGTCTCTCAGTCTTTCTGAAATTGTCTTGAAATCTGTTGCAGTGGAAAGGCAAGACTCCTGGAGACAGATACTCTGCCTAAGTCCATACATTACATATTTAAATTTTGCAGTCTTGTGTGAAGTTTGTCTGCCATGATTGATTCTTTGTAAATGTAATTTCAAGAGAAATCCATTAGTACTTTAATCCTGTAGACATAAGTGAATATTTCATTATTTTACTATGAAATCAAGTTTACAAGATCACATTCTGTCCACTTTGTTCTCTAAGTCATCAGTAACGCCCTTGCTTACGTCATGAAGGATGCACAATATGACTAGAGATTTACAGGAAGACAAACACTCATTTTTTCTGCAGTCTTTTCAGGGATAAGTGTCACAGGCAGCATAGACTCCATCAGCGCACTGAGTGTTTAGTCATGTTGTAGCACAAAGTGCAGGCATATGGTGACCTTCAGTGCTTAGTGTTATTGTACTTTCGTGATGAGGGTTTGGTGTTTACAAAGTGTTTGCAGTGTCGGACTCCGTGTGTGTGTTATGTGTATATATCTATACATAATTTCTGCAGACATTTATTTTGCTTCACCAGTAGCTAATGACAACACACAGAAGGATCCGTCTTTGACAAATATCAAAAGCAATATGTGGCCCATATGCATCAAACTTGCAGGCTAAAGCAAAGCCTTTAGCATGACTTTGGCAGTCATTTTTGGCAGAAAAATTTCCCAAATCATAAGATGCCTGAAAGTTAAATATACTGATCCTGTAAAAGAGTTATGCCAAAGAATACGAGGTCTTGGGAAATGTGGCATGTTGTGAAGTAACATATATTTTGCTGTTACTTGTTGAAAATATCAAGTACATTGCAGGCATTAAGGAAATAAAATCACAAAAGGCTTCCCCCTAAGAAAAATGGAGCTTGGGGTTTATGGACAGTGTACTTCTTCAGTCTTAATTGACAGACAACATTACTTTTGCCCACTAGTTTTAGTGAGAATTTATTTAAAAAGCAAACACACGCAAAAAGGTGGATAGGGAAAATAAAAAGACCTGTGCTACACCCCCGCAGAAACACCAAAAAAGCCCTGACTGTACTTCAATGGATTATTTCTTTGTATATGTGTTTACTCATTTTGTATACATTTATACAAGTATCATCTTTGGTTTTGCTATTTTTAATTAAAAATCTGGTTGCATTTACTATTGGCCTGATGTGACATAACATCCTATGTAGTCCTGATGGTAACTCAGTAGGCTACCACAAACACTGCGGTAGAGCAAATGCCAACTCACGCCTGCAGGCAGATGGGAAAGTAAAACATGCATGTTATTTCCAAACCACTTAAAAAAGACTTCTCTTACACCATCAGATAAAAACATATTAAAGAAAATCTGTCTTTTTATGCATTTAGATAAATATGTTCTGTAAGACCAATTACATTGGGTAATGTGTTTGAACAAATATGCAGCAATTAGGATATTTTGTTGAGTGTATCTGCTGTGACTACCAATCATATTAAAGCCATGTTGGTAGCAATCTTCTTTATTCTTTTTCTTGCTTAAAAAGAAATTCAGATGTGAAAAACTGGAAGCTGAAGGAAATACTTGACACAATCTTTCTTTTTTTAACCTATTATATATATTCAGTTAAAGACCAACCAGGTATTGCTCACTAGGTACTTTAAAACTGATGGCAGTTAGCATCTGCTCTTAGTATTGTCCTTGTGCCATGTTTCAGTTGGGTTGGACTGGGTTTTTCAATATGATAAAACCAAAACAAACAAGTGAAAAAGAACCCAAAACCTGCTGTTCTGCTTCTGACCAGGGGGAATGTGCCTTTGCTTTGCTAAGATGCAGAACTGCCTTCTATATAATTAGGTAACTGTCATCTGCCATTCCCATCATTTTGGGACTTGGACATTAAAACAAATTTTCAGACTTTTGTGTTGTTGTTCATCATAAGCATGCTTCTTTTGTATATTTTTTGAGTATGGGTAAACATTCAGTTCTTTTAGAAGTAGTTTGACTTATCCAGTGATACAGAAAGAAAACCTAGATAATGGAAAATTTGTTGAATGCTGCCAAAAGTTGAAGAAAGGTGTAGATAATTAAAACTGCTGCCCAAAGATTGTAAACTGTGTATTCAGTTTGGGAAAACAAAATATAAATTTTTATAGAAACTAACTAGGCTTATAAATCTTGCTTCATATACTGTCAAAATGATTATGCTTAGAAATGGAAGTGATAAAAATATAAATCTTCATCTATCATTTAAATTTTAAGATCTCATATTTGCTTAGCTCTGCATACAATTTACATAACAAGAAAAATTGCAAAAATGTAGGTTAAACAATATATGAAAGATGAAAAGTAGGGGATTGAGGGGGGTTTTTTGGTACTCTTTCTACAATACATCAGGTTTAGAGTGGAATCAGTTGAAATGATTTGTTATTCAACTTTCTATTCATATTTAGTATGTTTGTTTTTATTCATTTAACAGTTTGTCATTTTAATTTTTTTGATTTCTAAAGATAGCACAAAGTTTGCTTCCCAACTCAACGAGTGGGCTTATGGGAGTCTGTATGGGACATTAATTTGGGCATAGGGATAAAACAAAATTTTCAGATTGGGTTACTGATCATCCTGAACTTTCAGCATAGGCCTGAAAGGTAGAGCTGGTCACAGGATTCACTTCGTCATAAAAACCCAAGATTTTTCTGGTGTTTGGACACTTTAGTTTCTGATTTATTTTGCAAGCCACAGTGGAATATTCAACCTTTAATAAAATTTAATTTTATTTCTATATTTAACATCAGAATCCTAATGGAGAAAAAAAATCAGGAATCATTTTCTTGTCACTGTGGCAATCCTAGTTGGAAAGGACTTTGAGTTAAAGAAATTCTATCTGTATCATTACTGGCAAAGTTCTTTTACTAGTCTGTTTTTAAAGCTTTTCAAAAGGGTGATTGTGCAACCTGCCTTCTCCAGTGCTTGGCTAGCAGATTTATTTTTTCATCATATCTAATCCGAATCTTTCTTGCTGCAATCTAAACTCATAATTTCTTTCTTTTTGAAAAAGAGTAAAGACTATTCTCACTTTCTTTATGAAAGAAGCCTTTTATATTCTTGAACACTCCTATCAGACCCACTGTCTCTTTCAGCAAGGTTAAACCCCAGTTTTTCCCTAAAGGTGTTGTTTTCTGGACCTCCGGTCATTCCGTGTGCTCACCTCTGGGCACCCTCACTTTGGTCCACAGCCTACTTGAAGTGTTATTCCCTAAAATGGACCAATGTTCTTTTCTGAAAAAACACTCATTTTCCATTTTGTGTTTGTGCAGGTGATTATTTCTGCCTGCAAATGTGATAGCTTGCCCATATATCTATTGAATTCCTGATTTATTTTCAAGCTATTTCTTCAACTTGTTGAGATTTTGTTTATTAGTTCTAATTTTGACCTTTAATTTGCTCACAGCCCATCTTTACCTAAGTGTTATCTGATGATTTAATAAGTATGTTCTGTGTTTGAAGGCTATTGAATAGTTAAAGCAATAATCCCATACTCAAAGATAGCAGTAGAGTGGCAGCGGCATAAAAAGAAATAGAAATCTCCAGAAGGGTCTCCATCTCCTTATATCTCATGGCTGCGCTCAGAAATACAGTGTAGCCTCCCTGTCCCTCTGAGTTTGCTTTGCTTACTGATGAGTGGCCACCGGGAAGTTTTCTCTGGTTTGCCGATTTCTCTGACACGAAAGGCAATTCTGGAATTTGAAGCATTTAAAAATGGGAAGAAAAATGCCAACAAACGTCAAGAAGCACACTGGCTTTTGAAGAAACATGGAAGAATGTCCTTGAGGAGTCCAGAAACTAACAAGTTCACGAGCTTTTTCAGCTCTGTTGTTCTGCGTTCAGCTAGTTAGTACAGCTTGAACCACCAAGGGCTGTCTGAATTTTGACCCTGTCATTACCTTCCTAAAGAAAACAGCATAATAAAGCCCAAAGAACTAGCTCAGCTCTCTGACCAATGGAAGTGCAAGGGGAAATGTGATAATGGGATAAGCACTGGACCCCGGTAAAGCCTGTATCCACTTCTGAGCATGACACTTGAAGATTAAGTGCTCAGAGGTGAGCAACGAGAATGATTATCGGTCCAGAAAACTTGACCTGCAAAGAAAGGCCAGAAGAACTGAGGTTATTCAAGGAGGAGTGGGAAGGAAGAATGGAGACAAGCTTCAAGCACGAAGGAGGTGACTGCCAGGAGGAAGAGAGCAGAGGCAGGATCTTTCCTCCACTGCAGTGAGAAAGATTCAGCTCAGACTTCAGGAACAACCTTCCAACTTTATTAAGTGTTTGTCAGATTATCTAAGGAAATGGAGCAGTCTGTCTGCCAGAAGAGCTTAGGTCCCTTCCAGCCCGCCATAGGATTCTCTGACTTGGCTCCTGTTACACCATCCTCCCATACCTGACTTCATTCCCTGTCTCATTCCTGCTGTTACATGTTTAAAGGTTCTTTCTCAGCTTCTTTTTCTCCTGTAGATGCATATGCGTAAAGATTTTTTTTTTTTTTCCATCATGGAAAAATACTTTTTAAACCTCTAGCCTCATTTAACAGGAAGTCTGCAATCACTGACTAATGTTCTTCAGAAATTAATTTTTCTGATTATCTCCCAAGCATTTTCTGCTCTGTGTGCTGTACCAAGTTCCCATTCACAGCAAGGAAATACAAACAAATCCCTCTTGGCAAAACAACAGGTTCTTTACTCCATCTTTACCCTTTTACAGCATTTATAAACCCAGCTAGTATTCTCCTTACACTATCCTGGTTCTTGGGTTATAATTTCATTTCTTCCTTCTGTGTCTCATTTAGTGGGTATACTCCTCTTCCTCCAATGGGTGGAAATTTTCTGCTTCTTCCTAGACATATTTTTCAGGTGATGTTATCTGTAGCTTTTATACTGACAGTCGGCACACATGCATCTCTATATGGATCTGTTTTAAGTATACTAAGCCAGAAGCTCTGTGGGTCTTTCTAGTAGCACCTGAGACATGAAATGGACAAAAATAAGCTTAAACTTAATTTTAGTGATATTAGAAATGTCAGCTAACTTTTTTTTCAAG
This sequence comes from Fregata magnificens, assembly GCA_013389945.1. Classification (NCBI taxonomy): domain Eukaryota; kingdom Metazoa; phylum Chordata; class Aves; order Suliformes; family Fregatidae; genus Fregata; species Fregata magnificens. The sequence goes on from WAAD01017518.1 coordinate 17,113, forward strand.
CAAGAGTTGTATTCTGTGTTCCTCCCAAACCTCTCTTAGGCACAGAAGAGCATTGCAGTGGCAAAGACTGAAATCCTCCAGTGGAAGATACATTAGTGTACATTCTGCTGAGTATTTATAAAGTTACCGTTTTCCTCAGTCTGCTTAATCACCCTGTGAATTCATGGTTCTAGTTTTAAGATCACAACCAGTCGCTGAGGAAATGCCTGTCACAAACCAGATGGAGAGTTAGTGGCCAAACCTCTCTGCCCTCGGCATAACTAGTTAACCGATAAACTCTCCTGAGGCAACAGAAACTCACTTATGATATGAAAGTTGTATATAACAATTTTATGGGATAATCTGAATATGGGGTAGTGTGTGCATCTAATGTAGAATGTAGGAAGGCTTTAAGCACCTAAAACAAAAGCTGTAAGGCTGAATTTCCATGGGGTCTCTGCCTACGGTTAGTTGGCATGTCCCTACTTCAAGTTCTGCCAACACCGAGACTTCTGCTTGTACATGTGCCTGAACTGCTGTAATCTGAGTGGTGTCACACCTGGCTCCTGCTTAACCCTGATTTTTTGTGTAAATCTCCTGACAGCAGTGACCAGAAGTCATGTTGTGAAAGTGTCTGTGCCACATCAGTGTGGTCAGGCCTGTTATGAAATTCAGTGGCTTCCACAATTTCTTCTTCTGAGGAGGGGATTGGGCCAAGAAAGGGAGGTATGAGGTGTGAGGCTTGTGATGGCCTTTTTGCTGCGCGGTGCAAGTAGGGTGCCCTTCCTTGGTGTAGCTGAGGTCTTGTGATTACGGTGATATCCTGGATGGTGGGAGAGGAAGATGTGAACACCTGGAATTAAAGAGGTGCATACATCCTGGAAATCCTGGCTGCTAGGCTTTTACACAGAGGGCAGACGTAATCTTGGCAGAAAGGCAGAGTTTCGTACCTGCTTTCCTGCTTGCCGTTTCCCTCTGGCTACTGACAGTTACACAAATTAACATTCTGCGGCGCCTGACTCTTCTCATGTGCTGCATACTGAAAGCCAAAGGCCTTACATGCGTTCTGGGCCGTATACCTGTAAAACAGGATTAGGAACTGCTAATCTGAAGGCATCCGTGTCTGTTTTTCCTGGGTCTCCCAACTTCTGAGGACACTGCAAATGAGGAGAAGCGGTGAATGGTTCCTGACTGAGGGTCTTCCACTTTGCTGTGATTTCCAGCTACACCAGCAGACTCTTGAGGACTGTTAGAATTACTTTGAAATGACAATAATTTGTGATTGAATCTGAAAGAGCCACTGACGGATCCAGGATTTGGGGGAGGTGTGAAGAAAGCAGACTCTTTTATCTGCCAACCCTGCAGGATTCAACCTGCTGGTTTGGTGAGCTCACAAATAGGATAACCATCCATGGAGGGATGTTCTTTTAATTTAATTAAGATACCTCTCTGAAATCTAGGTAAGTGATTTAGGAAGATAAGGGTTAACTTGCAATGGAATTTCATTATTTAGCCAAGGGAAGAAAACCCATGCTTTTTTAAAGGTAGTTTTTTTTATTCAAAGATAGACATTAGGTTTGTAATTTGGTGAATGCTGGAAAGCCGTAAATCCACATTCACACTAACTTGTTAATTAGGGCCTTATTCTTAGTAAGTGATTAACAAACTTAGTTGAGTCATCACCCACAAGCTAGTCAGTGGGTACATATCATCAGATCCTTATTTGTACACAAACTCCCTCATTTTCAGCCCCAGCTTGTCAGCTGCCACTGGCCCTGGAGGCACGGACTGAACAGAGCTGTCAGCCCTCAGGATTCAATTGCGACATTTGTGATATTTGGTGTTTTACTTAATGCCTCGGTTCCTGCATTGTTGGTGTTATGCAAGAGTCTCCATACTCCCTACCAAAATAAATTATCTTTTCCTTTTATAAACCCCTAAATGAGTAGGTCAAGCTTGAACTATGAACCTTATAGAATGGAGGGGGAAAAAAAGATAATGCCACTGTGATTTTTTTTAATCTTATTTTAATTGAGGAAGGGAACAAGTGGGGTTTTAAATGCTTGATGTTGGTAGTACTGTAAAAATTACTGAGGGTTTTTTTCCTTGACCTGTTTATCTCCATCAGCAATGGTAGACATTGTAATAAGTTAATGGCTAAAATGGCTTCTTTTAGATAATACTTCTGTTAATGATAAATACCTGTTTTTTCAATTCCAGTCAAGATTCATCCCAGGTAAACCACTCGGAAGCAGCATTTTGCTATAGCCACGTGGAGATTGTGATCTATCTTCAGTAGACAGTTTCCCTTTGTTTAAAAGCCCTTCTGAATTGTAGTTGGAAATGCTTCGGCGGCATTATGCTGCGTCAGTGCCATGTCCCATCCATCCATTCAGAAGGGGATTAGCTCTGTGATAAATTTCTTCGCTGTCATCATAGTTTGATATTTCAGGCCTACCCATATACAAGTGGTATGCCAGACCCTGGTGTACCTTACAGTGATTTTTCTCCTGTTGTAATGAAAAAAGATATGGTGCCTCTTCTGAAGCTACCTGGCTCTCGAAGGAGTACTTTTTTAAAATTTCTGTCACTATAATAGGACTTAAAATAAAAGTTACAATGCATGCTTTTTGTTTAGAAGGGCCACTATCAGTATAGTCAGTTGTTTCTCCAGCTAAAGGGACCTCAGGAAAGTGTTGACAGCCTTTAAGTTATGCGAACGCACAGGACAGTAGCCCTCTGGTTCTTAAACTCTGATGTAATATAAAATTCTCAAAAGCATATTTTACACATGAAATATCATCTGCAGGATACTTCTACTAAGCTTTAAACCTTATAAGCTATTCAGCCATTGCGTTTTTATAGTGTGTAGGTCTAGGGTGGTTGTCATTATCTTGAAATGTAGCACAAGCCAGTTCTTTCACTGTACTCTTCGTATTTCCATTCTGGTGTGTCTGAATGTCTGCATCATTGTACTACGTGAGTGCATTTTTCATACTTAAAAATAGACTCAATAACCATCTTCCTTCTCTTCCTTTCATTTTACAACTGCAGCAGCAGCTACATTTCCTGTCTCAATAGCACTTACGAAGCAATTAGGCAAATTTGGGACAGATCTTGCCACTGAATGCTAGACAGATTTCTCTTTATCCTCACTAGGACTTGTGCGTGTGAAAGCTAACAGATTATACCCTAATGGCCTGGTTCTTTTCCTGCCCCTGCAAGAAGCGCTCTTCTCGTTTTACACATGGGCCATTTGATTTGGTGCCACAAAATGAAATTAATGGATCCTCTAATTGGTCATTTGTAATTAATTAGTCTAAAAAATTATTCATCTTTGTCTCTGTTGTACCTTCTGTTGTCTTCAGTGACTACTGCTCATGATTATACTGCTGAAGGAAATTATTAGCACGCAAATTAGAAAGACTTATAAAAAGTAAAATAAAAAGATTTTAAAAAAACCCAAAATACCTCCAACAGTAAAAAATGTCAGTATTTCTGTAAAATCTCACTGTTTCAATTAAATTGAGGGAGAAAATAACTTTTTTTATCAGGTAAAATCAACAAATCTTACCTAGCACCATGATTAAGTGCATATTAACAAAGTTAAATATTCAGTAAATTTCCTTATAAAAGATAAATATAAGAGAAAAGGACACACCAATCACACCAATCCATTCTGTATTTATGCCCTGTAGTAAATAACAAAAATGGATAAAGCAGAATATCCCCCAAAATAGAACATTACTTAGACCATCCCAATAAATTACGCTTCCTCCACAAAAGCAATGCATATCAATAACTTTGTCCAACATACCTCAACGTTTCCTGTTATTACTCCTCCCCTCTGCTCTTGCACATCTCCTTTAAAACTGTTGGGAATCATAAGCATGCTATATGCAGATTTACTGCGCTGCTTCTTCTGAAAGATTTCAAATCCATATCTATCACCTTCTCACAAAGACCCCCTAAACCATCAGTGTGTTAGCTGTTCAACAGTTTGGGGCAAGTTACATATCCTCTTTGTCAAAGCTGTGACATTTTGTATTACTGAAGAGAACTTTCTTGCTCAGTTCCAGAGGAAAGACGTGCACTTTTGAAAGGAGCGATAGAAGCGACAAGGAAGGACTCACCATGCAAAATCATGCATTTTGAAACTGCTAACAAAAAATTCTGCTACAGACTTGAGGCTAGAGCCATCTATAACTGTAGACCACCAGTGTGAGGTGTATGCAAAAAGTTTTTCAGTTTTGTCATGGCAAGGGGTTCTTGATAGGAACAGGAAACAATATAGTATAAGACATTGGTAATACCTCATTAAATCGTTAGAATATTCTGCAAAAGTCTGGCCAAAATGTTCACAGAATTTAAACTGGAACAGCCCAAAAGAGGTGAATAAGAGAAAGGAAGATGTATCTTGGGGGAAGAGATTAAAAATGTCATAACTTGTTTACTGAAATGATGACGAGTACATGAATATTTTCCAACTAGCTTTGAGGCTAGTTATCAAGGAGGAAGAATAATTCTTTCCGTTGAAAGAGCAAATGTCTGTACAGTGGTCATAAAGTATTTAAATTAGAAGGTTTTAAAAAAGTTTCTAAAAGTCCAAAGAGTGAAGCTCTGGGACAGCCTATATCAAAGGAGGTGGCGGGGGCAGAGAGATAGGGAAAATTTAATGGTTGCGTGTAGACTGTGTTACTGTGTTTATGTAGGGAAAGTGCGAGAAACTGTAGGGAGACTGTGGTGAAATAGCTAGGCTTAGGATGAGTCAGTGAATATCTGACTGGCTGGTAAACCCAGGAGGGATTAAGAGGTTTTGAGCTCTGTTGGTTATGGTGACTTGGACAATTATTATATGAATATCACATAAACAATCATATTGCTTAAGGTTTCCCGCTAGGTGCCCTCAAGGACCAGGAAGGATTTCAACCTCTAAGATGAATAACTTGGGTTTTTTCTGCTTGTTCGTTTATTTGTTTATTGCCTTACTTTTAAGCATTGAAAACTGGCTACAGAAAGAGAGAGAGAGTAGGGCAAGGCATGACGGTATTCCTATTAGCAGGCAGTTCTTTCACTTGGTGTGTCCTGCTCATGAGTGCAGGTGGTTGCCTTGGTTGAGATCAGGATGTCGAGTCTGCCACCTCAGGCTAGTGGTGACCCCCTCCCCTTCCTCTACTCCTCTGCCATGCGAGACATAGCCCACTTCTTCAGGTTGTTATGGTATGAGATAAAAGGCTGGTCTCCACGAGCACAAAGGAGCAGAGGGAGACAATGGCAGGTGGAGGAACCCCAGAAGCTTATCCGGGAAACAGAGCACCCTGACCCAGCTACTCACAGGTCTGCTGCAAGGGGGCGATGGGCCCCGTTGTCCAAGTGTGAGACCCATCGAGATCAGTCAATGGGAGAGGGTCTTGGGACCACCTTTGAAAAGAGGGAGGTTACTGCCTATAGGGTGTGGGAATCATTATGGGATGCAGAGGAAGAGTGTCTTGGGATTGTGCAAGACTTATGGGATGTTGAGAGGAGGAACCACAAGCAGGGAAAAAGGGAGATGGATCAAGGCAAATTGGGGAGGAACAAGCATGGGAAAATAGCGGGGAAAGGGGTTAAAAGAGGCTGGTTGTGTGTAAACAGGTTGCTGGTCAGTACACTTGTCTGGCCCTGTCCTATGCCTGACCATTTGTCCTGTCTTCTCATTAAACTCCACTTCTAACTAGTTTTCTGGCTGAGGGCTCTCTACTTTGTGCACATCTGCGCGTAAGGAAGTCTAGGTGCTAGCAGCTGGAGTGGGGACCATTACTCACAGGGCCCATGTGCCTGCAGTGCCAGAAACTGGAGCAAGTGCGGGTATGCCTGCAGTGTGTGATCACTAGCAAACATCAAGCTAGACTAGCCAGTGAGCAGTGTAAGAGTCCTGGCAGCCAGGTATTGAAGCAGCCAGAAGTCTGGGCTGGATAGCAGAGAGACCAGAGGTTCTGAGAGCTGGCTGCTGGAGGGACCAGGAACCCAAAACCAGCTGCAGGAGAGACCGTAGGATCTAAGGTGTGACTAAGAGATCCCTTTGTATGTGTGTGTTTGTACCTGAGGCACCTGGAGAACAGAGGACCCAAGGGAAAGTTACTGGGTAGGCTGGGGATCTAAGGCGAGTGGCTGGAGAGACCCGTAGCGTGCATCTGTGTGCCTGAGCACCAGCAACTGGAGCGGGGCTGAGGGTCCCAGGGGCTCGTATGTCCAGGTGCCAGCAGCTGGGGAAACCTGGGTGTCCAGGGACAGCTGCTGGACAGACTGACTGTCTAAGCCCAGCTACTGGAGGGGTCCATGTTTTGTATATGTATATATATTTTCCACTAAAGCACTTCCATCCTGACCAGCCAGAAAGGGAAACAGAATGAGGCCATTGGTGCTGTCTCTGTTTTTGCAAGTGCTGTGGTTTTTGTTTGTGTTCATCTGTGTGGCTGGCCATTTGTATATGTGCATGTGTATATGTGTGTATTCCCTACGGGGAATACCTGCTCAGCCTCGCTACTGGCTAGACCTGGGGGCACAGAGCTGTGGCAGCCTTGCCTCTGTTGGGCCACCGGATTCAGCAGCTCTAACAAAGGTCATTAGGAGTTTCACAGAATAAATTCCCTGTTTCTATGTAGGTCAAGGGCATTGGCAGTGTTTCTCATCTTTCTATGTTCTCGTTTTGTGGCACATCATTGCTGTCTTGATGGGGGTTTTACTACAAGTTTCCAGTTTAATAAAGTGTGTAGGGAATATGTTGTGGGTTTGGGTTATTGGAGCACATGTTCTCTAGATTCTTCTTACTACATGGTATCCTGCAATTGCTGAAGTGGGATTTAATGATCAAGGTCTAGTTTTATACTGCAGTAGGCAGATTGTACTGACTATGTGCCACCAACTGAAAATGGTTGCTTTTTAAGTCAGTATTTGTATCACTTGGAGCTTCTGGGTTGATCTTGTGCATAACCTCTGGAAAGAAGCACAAAAGAAGTGGCTGACCTCTCCTTTTGGTACTGGTCACAACAATATGTTCTCAGACTCAGCTGCTGTTTTGACATATATCAGCAGTAGATGACAAACTCCACTCCCACTGGAGTACAGATAACACTCCTGTTCATACACAACAGCATGCCCTTTTTCCTGCAGAATGCCATTGTCAATTCACATTCAACCTTGTGAAACTATTATATGCTCAGATCTTCTTTTCACCGTGCAAGATGAACAAGTTGGTTTTTAGCCTTTTTGGGGGTTTTTTTGGTGGTGTTTTTTTGTTTTGTTTTGTTTTTTTTTTTTTTAAATTTGGTGGGTTTCATTTTTCCTAAATGGTAAAGGGTTTTCATTTCTTCTCACTGAATGTCATCCTATTTTTTCCAGAGTGTTTCTCTCATTTACCATTGTTCTGAATTCTACAGCTGCATTTCTGTATCTTGGAACCCCTCTGAACTGTTATCTGCAAGTGTCATAGCTTACATGTTATTTCATCATTCGGTCCCTTAAGACAGCAGAAGTGGAATAGACTATATGAAACTGGAGTAGACCATATGACATCCTATGAAATTTTCGTAGCTAATTTTCTTTTGTCGTTTTCTAGCTAGTTATATACCAACTAAATAGTAGTTCAGCCTGCTTAGGATAGTTGTTAGCCTGCTTAGAAAATATCATATGATAGTGTCAAAGCCTTATTAAAAACAAGATGTGTGGCTTCCCTTGTTTCTCCTTCAGGTACAAAGTTTGTTTTCTGTCAAAAAAGATTATCTGACTGGTTTAGCATGATTTGCCCTTTATGTTTATGAAGGAGTCAGCAGTGAAAAAGAAAGAAACTTGAAAACAGTCAGTTATGCAGGAAAATTGTGTACTTCAACATCTGCCCAAAATTTTAAAAATCAAAATTACCTTTAGACATGTTTTTTATAAGATACCTTAATGCACCTCAAAGCATTAATGTTAATTTCACATATTTAGATGTATAGTATATAAAATGCAAACCAAACTGAACCAAAGTATTGTTGAAGAAAATGTTTAAATGTTTTCAAAATGAAATGAGGAAATTAAAGGTAATATACTTTTTCTATTAAGAAGAGTTGTAACAAATCATTTCACAGGTATTCTTTAATTTTGAGAGATGTTTCTCTTCTGCCAATAAAAAAATTAAAAATTTTCAAAAACTCTGCTGTGGAATTTGCAGATATGGTGAAACTTGAAGTTAAGGAAGGATTTGGCAGGTTTTTTCCTGCTCTGTGGTAGAATAATGTTAAAATACACTTCTGTATTACAGGGTTCAGGGGTTGAATTACAATATAGCTTTCATATTATGTTGATTTTGATACTTATTGCACTCTAATATTCTCTTGAACATCTCTTTATTAAGACATGATGGAGCAAATCCACAACTTGTTTATAAGGCATTGAGCATTTTCCTTTTTAATTCAGATTTAAAAAAAAAAATCTACAGACATCTTTACGAATAACGACAGTCATGTCTGAATTAAAATTTTCTACTCAGACTCTCGGCTGTGTTAAGCACTTTTTTTGGTATTCAGGAGCAGAGCCGCCTCCTGTGTTCTCGGCAGCGTAGCTTTCAATATTTTCACGTTGCTCAAAATCTGTGTGACTTTATTAGCACAGTGCTGAGCCTGAGTTAATATACCCTGCTGAGGGACTTAGCTGCGGCACAAAGCTCTGGCAGAATATCTCCTGATATTGTAAGAATTACTTGTTAAACTCTATACATGTTGTTGACATAGCAGCAGTGTTTTGAAGCACTGACTAATGCTTCCACAGCTGTAGGTAGTATCTGGCACTTGGTTATTGTTAGGAAAGTTGCCAACATATTAGCGATGTTTGTATGCACAGTTACTATAGCCAAAGGTACCCTTTGTTGTTAGGCACCACGGTTAGAAATATTCTTAGAATGTCTTAAATCTCCCATTACTGTAGCCCCAGCTGACTCTGGAAGCTAATAGCATTGGCAAAAAGCTCCTTAGAAATTATAAGCAACACCCATATGCCAGCATTTGTTGCTAAGTGAAATAAATTGTTACTAGCACCGCCAAGTTGCTGGAACTGCTTGTAACAGCTGTGAACCCCAGAGTAGGTGATTAACGTCAGCTCAAAGCATTGCCGGCTGCCTGACGGAGCTTGTAACACCCAGAAACTCTGAACCGCAGGACTCCTGTCGGCTGCAAGCGTTGCTGACTTCCTAGCAATATACGGAACAGCCGCAAACCCTGAAATACAGAACTCGCAGCATCTTCTCTTTTGTCCGTCTTTGCTTGGCTCTGATCTAGAGCCTAGCAAGTCTAGATCTAGAAATCTAATTACCAAGATAAAACCTGAGGAATATTAAAATGTCCATGTAGTTATTTTTCCTGGTAAATCAGCCGATAAGCTTCATTATGTGAAAATATTAAATTTGTTTTTTGTAATTTACAGCTGTCCTTGCATTTTCAAGGAAGAAGGGGGCTGGATTCTCAGTGTGGCCGTACTCTCTATTTATTGCCAGGGGGTGGGGACGGGCTTTTATGGAACCACTTATAAAATTTTTATGCTGGGAGCAGTTCCATGCTATTTCCTATCTCGGTATAATTGAAAGCAGCCTGAGGATTAGAGATTTAGCTTCCAACTAAGAATTGCCAGAGTTGCAGCACTGTGCCAGCAGCTTCCACCCTCTCCTTCTTGTCTATGTGGGGAGCTGCAGTGAGTATAGGAAGACTTAGTAATAAAACATACACCTTTAAGGACGTCAAACTGTATGCATACAAAAGGTCAGCGCATAGGCCAGTTGTCCTGCAGTATTTAATATGTCATGTTGCTATATAGGAGTTCTAAGGCATGTAAATAATGATAACATCTCTAACATTACCAATGGGGTACACAAAATTACTGATTAATCTAGGATTGTAAGAGGCCAAACCCCAATATTTACCCATGAACACCTACTTTTTTGTTAGTAGAAGGAATATTTCCATTGTCTCTGCCAAAATTGTGTTTACTAGTCCTTGGACTGCTAAGCAACTGTACTCAGATCTTGAAATCCTGACTTTCTCATTAAATACAAATATTGTTTAGTATGATAATGAGCACAATATATTGCTGAGGTAATTAAAATGGTTGGTCATGAATTCTTGTGAACTTTTACCAAGCCAGTAGTTTATTCACTCTCTTTTCTAAGCAAGAACTAAGCAGTATAAAATGAAACATGAAAGAAACAGGTTCAGAACAAAGTAGAAAAGATGGTTCCTCAAGTAAAGTATGGTTAAGCTGTGGTTCTCTTTGCTGTGGATTATTATGCTGGCCAAAAATTACAACTTCAAAAAGTAGCTGAACTGGATAAATTCATGGAAGGAAAAAAAAAAGCATAAGGAATATTAAATGCAAAGACATCACAAAGATCCAAAGAAATCTGTGAGCCACAAATTTGTGGAGGTTGGGAGTTTCCTTTGGGAATGTCTCTAACAGTGGCTGAGGGCAGATGTCTAGAAAAGAGCAGGCGCAGAGGTGAAGGAAACGGGTATGTATCTTTGCTTTGACCTGGTGTGGCTATTCCCCTGATAAGTTCCTAAGCTTTTTTGAATCAGAGCGTGGGCCACAGTGGATCCCAGCATAGGCGTTTGCCTTCCTTTGTGAACAACTTGATCAAATAAATTTGAATGAATAAATTTGAACATTTTGTGGATTTTTCCCATTCATCTTCTCAGACTGTCAGCTCTCAAGCTTCATGAAGAGGAGTGAAGTGATAACAAATTTATGGATGATTATCTTAGGTGAAATCTAAAGCTACTCTGTTATCTGCAGTTCTTAGATGGATGGCAGTTTCTGAGTGCAGAAGGAATGAGATAACTGCATTTGTGAGATTTGTGAATTTGCATTTGTGAAATCATGTATTGGAATTATGTGACTCAAATAACACTGTTTTTTCAATGACAGCCATCTAAATAATGAGACAGTAAGCTGGCTACCTGAGCCTGAAATACTGCACAGCAACTTCATATACAGAAACAATACAAAGGATTGAGGTTGAACGATGTCAGTTTGGATTTAGTGAAGATATTTTCTGTATAACTGTGTATGAATAATAGGGCTAGGGGGCATCATTCATACGGAATAATGTGTTTGCTCTAATATCAGTTTGTTGGCAAGGAGGAAAATAGAGGGATATACCATACATATTATTCTGCTTTAGAGCTTTAACTCGCAACTGCACCTTAGTGGTTTTTAAAAGTAATCTTTATGACTGTTTTATTTCACTGGTTTTATTTTACTGTTTTCATTTATTTTTATCAAAAATATTTTGAGAAGATGACAAGCATGGAATTCAAGTATGCATGTAGGCATTTCAAAATATGTTATTTAGTATTTAAACCACAGGGGTTGATACTGGGGCCAGTACTGCTTAACATCTTCATTAATGACTTGGATGATGGGGCCGGGCACACCCTCGGCAGATTTGCAGGTGTAACAAAAATAGGGGGATTGATTGATACATCAGATGGTTGTGCTGCCATTCAGTGGGATGTCAAGAGGCTGGAGATCTTGGCAGTAGGAATCTCCTGAAGCGGAGCAAAGGGAAATGCCAAGTCCTGCCCTTGGGGAGGAGGAAACCCCAGGCACCCACCCATACAGGCTGGGGGGGTGTTTGGCTGGTAAAGCCTCACTTTGCTTTACTGCAAAAACAGCCTTTGCAGTAAAAGCCCTGGGGCGCCTGGTGGATGCCAAGTGGAACATGAGCCAGCCATGTGCCCTTGCGGCACAGGCAGCCAGCAGTACCCGGGTCGCTGGGAGAGCGTTGCCAGTAGGTCAAGGGAGGTGGGTGAGTCTTGTCCTCTTGCTCAGCCCTGGCTAGAGCACATCTGGAGTGCTCTGTCCAGGTCTGGGCTCCCCAGAATGAGAGAGGCGTGGACATACTGGAGCGAGTCTAGCAAAGGACCACTGTAATGATAAAAGCATTGGGGCATCTGTCATATGAGGAGAGCCTGAGAGAGTTAGGATCATTTAGCCTGGAGAAGAGAAGGCTCAGCGGAGATCTTATATGTGTATAAATATGAGTACATATCTTATATCATATAAAATCCTTAGGATTTTTCTTTTTTAATGCTTCCATTGTATAAGAATGAAGACAATGTTTGGCATTACGAACAACTTCATTTCCATGAATCAAAAATAGGCATAGCTTGCACACTGGCAACAAGCTATAGTTGTGAATCCCAGTCGCGCTCAACAGCAGTGGCTTGTGTGTGCCACTAGTGCTAGGTTTGGATGGAAGCAGCAAGGGGCAGAGGTGCCGTGAGGGCTGCCTGCCTCGCCTCTGTGCCAGGGCACGGGGCAGGCTGCCCTCTGGTATCTGCTCCTTCCCTGACCAGTGGTCTTTGGCAGCTGTGGGGCAGGGGCTAGGGAGAGGGATCACTGCGGGAGGGAAGTGAGAGGTGGATCAGCCAGGGCAGGCACCACCTTCTCCAGCCCTTTGAGTTGCTGGGATGCTTGTTCTAGCCTCACCTTTCTACCCCACCTCCTCCCAGAACAGCTCCCGATTCTTGCCTTTTCCGAGCAGCTCAAGAGGAGGTGAGTTGAGGTTATGTCAGGGAGAGAAGGATGACTGTTTTGTGCCTTTGTATTTCAGGTCTCAAGAAAGAGGCAAATGTCGTGTATTGCATGAGAAAGGGGAGAGGTAGGAAGACGTATGGGGGTGCATGTCTATTCCCAACCTCACCCCCCCCCCCCCCCNTTGTGAAGCAGTGCTGTGCCTTCCCGAAGAAAGCACCCAGAAACACCTGGAAGCTGTAATATTCCTTTTGGAGTTGTCGCCCTCCCTTGCTGCCTCCCGACCAGCTCCCTTCCAGCCACCACACTGAATTGAGTCCTGCAGGCTCAGAACTTGAATAAATGCATGGTTTTACTGGCAGTGAGAGATAGAGGCTGTCAACACAGGAAAATTACACATATTGATCTTTATGTGTAGTTTATGAGTTCTCAATAGCATTAATAAGTAATAGCGTCATAATTTCTGAATCATTACGTACTCTATGTGAATACAGAAAAAGTCCTTTCCATCAGCAACGGGGCCATTCCATTTTCATTTGATCAATAACTTGAAAGTAGGCACCACTTTAACACAAAAGGACTTGAAACAACTACGATTTGAATGACATCCTGACACCATCAACATATTTTATAGCCAGCGTAGGGAAGGAGAGTATAATACTTCCATATATTTTTATTTTTTCTGGATCGACTAATTCAAAACATTTCCACACCATATGTTTTTGAGGCTTTACTCTGTTTTGCTTTTTTGGTTGTGGCTCCTACTGTCTCCAGGGTAACTTCATATCTGTGGTGCACCATTTTGTGCAAAGAACAGTGAGAAAGCCTTCTACCCATCTGCCTCTCTTCCATCTTCAGCTGGCTGTCATAGGGGGATAATTGTGCCTGGCTCTCCAAATCAAAAATGGATTGGGTTTGGCTGCAGTATCTGTCCAGTATCCTCTTTCCCTCAATTTTGCCACACTGCTTCTGCAAAGCCATGCAGTTTAGTGTAGAAAGGGATGGGTTAAAGTTCTAGTCTCTTGTCTTTGATTTAGTCATGTAAAGTACATTTCGTGTTATATTTCAGCTGTGTTGCACTTGTCTTTTGGTAAAGCAGAACATGCAGAAAACTGACAACAGAGAGTGAGTGCTTAGCCCCATGGCTGTTTGTGAAAGCTCAAAGGGTGTGTAGCATTGGCCTAATCCAACAACTGGTGATATCAATGGAAGTTCAGCAGCAGAATTCGTTGGGCTTGTATGTATCGCAGGTCTGCCTGCAGCCTTAGCTATGTGAGTGTACGTACAAAAGCTTAAAAGGAGCAGATGCAAGTATATGAGCATTGTTTTGTTTGGCTGTTGCTTGAGGTTTAAGGTAAATGAGCTTGCTGGTCATAGAGGGATGTTATATGGGGATAACATATAACTTGTTTAGTGACACTACAAAAAATCACTGGATCAAATGACAAGTCTTATTCAACAAAGTAAACAATTGCTCCATAAGTTGCTTTGGGCTGTTTATGTAGAAGTGGAAATATTATGCTATGATGAACGATGTGGTAAGGACAGGGTTAAGACTGTTTTGAGACACCTGACCTGAATCCTCAAGTATTTTTAAGACTGAGAGAAATTACAGTGAAAACTCAGTTACCTTAAAGTTTAGCACTATGGTAAGAATTTTTCCAGACAGTGAAGATATAGATCCACTTGAACATTTTGTGACATCTGTATTTATCTTTTAATATGATTTTTGAAGAATTAGGGCACCAGCAGTTTTACTAACCATTTAGTTTAAACTTTTAAAGAATCATAGAACCATAGAATCATTAAGGTTGGAAAGGACCTCTAAGATCATCAAGTCCAACCATCAACCCAACACCACCATGCCTCCTAAACCAGGCCCTGAAGTGCCATGTCTATACCTTTTTTGAATGCCTCCAGGGATGGTGACTCCACCACCTCTCTGGGCAGCCTGTTCCAATGTTTAACCACTCTTTCGGTAAGGAAATTTTTTCTGAAATCCAATCTAAACCTCCCCTGACACAACTTGAGGCCATTTCCTCTCGTCCTATCGCTAGTTACTTGAGAGAAGAGTCCAACACCCGCTTCACTACAACCTCCTTCCAGGTAGTTGTAGAGAGCGTTAAGGTCTCCCCTCAGCCTCCTCTTCTCCAAACTAAACAGCCCCAGTTCCCTCAGCCGCTCCTCATAAGACTTGTGCTCTAGATGCTTCACCAGCTTCGTTGCCCTTCTCTGGACAGAGATCAAATACCTAAATATCCTCAGGGGTTAAGAGGCCGAAGTGTCTTCTAGGTGCCTCACTACTTCTTCACGTGCTTAAATATCTATATGGATTGGAACATTTGTATGGGATTCATTTGACCAAGTACAGTGTAGGTGGCTGCATCTGATACAGTCACTGTAGTCTCCCATTAGTGCCTACAATAGTGAGAAGCAGACGCTTCTAGGGAGTGATTCATCTCACCTTAAGGTTTATCCCAGGCAAGTCAATTCAAGTTATGATGTACCAATATAAATCACATCAAACTTGAAGCTTTACACTGCTGTAAATATACTGGGAGGTAAAATTCCTCATGTAGACTTAAGGAAAGTCTTAGAAAGCATATGCTATCCTCTACTTACTCTTCTCTGAGGTCCAAGTGACCCAGGTTTTTCAGTGGCTATAGACCTCTGAAGTTCCTTAGTTGAACACATGGACATGTAATCATGCAGCTGGTTAGATGCTTGTGTTTGCATGTATCAGCCCAAGTGCTCACCAAGCCAGGCTTTCAGCAGATTATAAAGAAAGCAAAGATTCCTCCTGTTCACTGCACCTGTCCACTGTGTCTGTCCATGTTCTGTTTTGGTCTGTTCATGTCTTTTTTTCCTACAGTGTGTCTTTCTTTTTCTGTGCTCTGAACAGCACTTCTCTTCTCCTTCTCTCTTGTCATTTGTCCATCTATCTCACGGTCTCTTATCCAGTTCTTGCGGTGTTGCTTATTTCCTGCCAGGGTTTCCTTCCTACTTTTTATCTTCAGAGCCTTGTTTTGGAATGGGTCAAGAGGTTGTATTCAAGCTGGCCGCCTGATCACTCCTTATCTGTGCTCTGGGAGGTGCTTTTCTGCTCAGAGTAATCTGAATGTCTCTACAAGGGGAAAATCAGGAGTCTGGGAAGCTGAGGAATAAATAAACTATTACTATGGTAGAAATGAAAGCTGGCAATTCCAGTAACTTAGGGATAGTAAGCTGAATGAATCTGATAATCAAATTAAGAAAAGAAAAAAAAAAAAGAAGAAAAAAGAAAAGAATGCCCTGTTAATTCCTAGGACTTTCTGTGAACTTGCCGCAAAGATACCATGCGCACATTAGGAAAAGTACCTTCATTTTTACTACGGCTCAGTCAAACAGAGAAGTGGTCTTACTGTCACTTGTGGTTTACCTTCTCTTTTCTTGCTCGATAAGTGATCAAACATACCAGGAGTCTCGATTCTCAAAGACATGGTTCTCTTCAGTAGGTAAGTTTGAAGGGGAAAAAAAATGCTGTTAATTTAACAAACTTAACTGTTCAACTTCAGAGAATTTCTGAATAACCTGCTTGTAAAAGAGGCAGTGAATATAATTAATCTTATTTTGTTTTTCACCCAGATGCACAGTACATTAATATAGGTTGTTAGTGCATCTCTTGGTATGTATTCTTGATAAAGCTGGCGTTATTTTAACTGCAGGAGGTACTTTAAAATGCATAGTGAAAATATGTTAGCATGGAGTAAAGTATAATTCCGCAGGAAAAGCCATCCAGGTCATCAGTTTAATTTCTGAAATCTTTGCCTGAATATTAATGGCTTATATTTTCTGATCTGGAATCTCACTGGTCACCTTTGTCAAAGATGCTTTCCATTTGCCCTGGTGTTTGTCCCATCAAGTGTTTGCCCCATCATGAGTTTGTCCCATGTAGTAAAAATAGTAGACATGTTCATACTTGGCAGGAATATGTCCAAGAGCGGTGTTTGAAAAAGACCAAAAGAACTCAACAGTACCTAAAATAACAGAAGCCAAAGTCAGTAAACTGTTAAGAACAAGTAGACAAAGCCGTAAGATATGTGGGTAAAAAAAAAAAAAAAAAAAAAAAAAAACAAACAAACCAAAAAAACCCCACACCAAACAACAAAAAAGAGCACAAATATGACAACTGATGGTCAGAAATACTGTATAAAAATAAATGGCAATTCAAAAAAACATTGGATCACAAATGAGAGGGTTGGGAAGGGGCAAGTGACTTTAAAAATTACAACTTAATCACTGCACGTTTAGTAATCACTGCACAGTGAGTAATAAATAATGAATTACACGAGATTGAATTAGGAAAGATATTTAAACCTGCCTTCCAAAACTAATAAGCACTACCAAACTCTAATGCATGTACTGAGTTTTCATATATGAGTTCCTTCTCTCAAATCAATATAACTCTTGAAATATTTAAAATTAACCTCTACTCTTAAGGGCTTTCCTGGCTTCGTGACAAAGATCAAGCACAAAGATATTCCTTGCAAGTGAAAAATTAAGGCTACATTGGGTTTAGTACTACATATGGCTGTAGAGTGATTTAGTTCAGTTTTTATTTCACCTGGATGGATGTAAGTTATGGAAAATATTGTAAAAAGAGCAGATTGATAAGGACTATTTTCAGGAATAGATGGGATTGTAGTGAGCAGTTCTATGGAGTAAGTGACAAAAAAGATAACAAGATCTAGAGAAAACATTCAGCTTTCAGCCTGCAGGAACTAGGATGATGGCAGCATTCTAGGGAAAAATGGTTGAGAGATCTAATTGAAGTGTACGTAATCTTAAATGGTGTAGAAAATGTTAATGCTTTCTACCCAGCATGCATTCTAAGACCAGGGGCAAGTACTGTACTTAAAATCAAATGCAGACATAAAGGAACACTTATTGAAGTAATAGAAACTGCTGAAGTGACCTGCAGGGCATAGGTATTGAGAAAAAACATATTGAAGGTTACTCAGGCAACAATTAATTGATGTCCTGGTGTCACTAGCACCAGGAGGAAACGCTCGTGCTTTCTTCCACTTCCGCAGTGACATTCGAGATGGGATTTTTGTTTTGTAACTGTACTCGGACCAAGACTGTTTGCCATTTTTCATTTTGTAAAAATAGATTATCATGCCTCATAAGATTTTTTTACAGCCACTCATAGATTAGAAACCACAGAATACAGATTTAAGTTGACATAGTTTTGTGATTTAGATTGTCTGAATATATCTCCATGAACATTTCCTAGTTGCATATGTTACTAAAAGGTTTTGTACATGTAGCTTTCTATCTAGAGCATCTTGTTAAAATCTGTATTGACTGCAGATAAAGAAAACCATAAAGTATGTGTGATCTTGGTTATTTCTTAGAGGAGGAACAATGACATGTTTGACATTTTAGTGCCAAATATATTATAATCATAATTGTGATTGGCGTTTCTGCTGAAGGTTTTTAGTGGCAATGTAACCCAAGTTGCCCTTGCTGCTGGGCAGGCAGTACTTATTTTGCTGGCAATGCCTGTTGGCAAAGGAAGTTCCCTGATTTTTTAACAATTTTTTTTCATCATCTCCCCTCCAGCAAGCCCTTGATTTCTGTAGCATAACCCCTCTTTATCTGTTATTAGAGAAAGTGCAGTTCCAAGCGAATGATGTCGGACTACTCTCTAAATACTTCTGGTGGGCTGTGACTGCAGCATGCAGCTATGAGATATCAGAAGAGTTACAGAGCTGAAAGAAAAGCAAATTAACCCAGGCAGAGTGCAGAATTAGTGCCAGGGTATTGCTCCAGGACCTGATAAGGCATCTCTGAGCTGTGCTGCTCCATGTAGAGTAAACAGCTTCTTTATGTATCACTACATTGCATAGTGAGGATGTCATCTGTTTTGGCTTGAAAAATCTGGGATTTCTTGCTTAGGTTTGAAACCAGAGAATCAAGAAATAAACAAACTGCTAATTAATGACTTAGGGCTGTGCAAAAAGTATTTTTGTAAGGATTTCAGTAACTTGTGAGTTAACATAGTGTGCTTTTAGTTCTTCAGATGCCATATTTCCAGTAAAAGAAATAAAAGATGGAAAGGACAGAATTGGGACTGTATTAGGGTGTCCACTCCGCAGAAGAACTTGTCTTAAATCTCACCGATGGTCCTTCTCCCCGTTTCCAGCAGGAGTGCAGGGCTGATTTGCTCACAAGAACAACACACCTTATATTGCACAATTAAGGTATCTTTGATTTGGGGAAGTTTTCCCCTCCTTTTCATCATTTAGAGGGGGAAAAATAATAAAACAGATATCTTATTTAAAATCCAAATGTAGACAGAACAGCTGTAGTTTTAACATGTGTTAGCTGGATGAAGTCTGACAAACAAACAATACTAATAGAATGATAATAGTTTTGGGCAGCCAGCCAGGAACACGCTGTTGTGAATAGGTCTGGAAAGAATATTTTTTTCTTTTTTCTTTTTTTCTTTTTTTTTTTAATGGATTATGGCAATATAGCCTGTTTTATCAAAAGTGAAATATTTTGCAAAGTTGTTGGTTTTCACTAAATTTTGAGGATAATCTGTTATAGACAAGAAACAGGCAAGCTGGGTAGCGAGAGTATGAGTGTAGGAGACCCTGCTTGATTTGGGATAAATAATAATGCTGTGACTGAAGCAGAGCAGGGATTTGAAGCTGAGTTCTGGTATAATCCAGGCCAGTAGCCAAATGCTAAGCAACTGAGTGTGACAGACAAAGATATACAACCCTCTTTCGCAGTGCAGTTCCATTTATGAAAATGCTCAAAAGATTTTGTCTTTTATTCTGTTTGGAAATGAAAACAAATTTTGCAGCAACTTCTGTAGATCTACCATTTAATTTCAATGCTCTGGTCCACCTCTAGCAGTAAGTAGAACACCTGTGTTAGGTGTAAATGATTTGCACCTAATATAGATCTGAAAATATTTTCTAGAGAGTAGAAAAAGCAATTCATGATTGCCAGATTTATTCCCTTAGTACCTTTTTTTTTTTTTGAGATCTGCTTCAAATGGTGATAGACCTTTTCAAACGAATGGTCAGAAGAAATGTGCAATGAAAAGGGGATCACAGTTGTTTATCTTCCATTAATAGTGAAAGAATCAAGTTAAGCCCAATGCTGAATTTTGACTTTTGGATCTGGTAATCTGTCTGAGATGATTCTGCCTCATGTTCAGCTGGCTACCTTCTGAAACACTGTGTAAATCACAAAGTCTCTATCAACTTGACTGGTTGCACGGTTAACCATTGAATTGAAGGACACTCCGTAATTCCACGATAACTTCTTTGGCACATCTCAGAAGTAAGGTGAATGCATTAGGTTTGTCAGGCAGTATTTATTAGAACTTAGAATGGATCCCATTACTTGCACTTGAATTTGATCTGTAACTTTATTCTGCTCTGAACACTAATAACTAATAATGTTGTTTTAGGAATTCCTTTAACTTAGTTCTTTCTACAAATTTCTTAAACATAGATTCTGGCTGGTGTGAACAGGTGGGTGGAAGTTTTAATCTGCCAGCCCGAGAGGCAGGTGAAGCAGTAATGCTAATGTCTAGATCATTTTCTTCATTTTTTTTCATCAGATCTGCTACAATTTTCTGCTATTGTTCACCCTCTCCATTACTTGAAGACAAAAAGATCCCGTCAGCTGAGGAACAATTCAATCACTATTCTTCAACATAACCCACAGACTTTATGGGAGTAGCAAATTTTAACACCAAAAGACCAAACTTCATTGTCTGGTCTGACTTCTTGCATTCAGGCACCTGCAGTTCCTACCAAGTAGTGTTGGGAGTAGAACAGGCTACCCAGCCGGGAAGCGAACAGGACTGAATGCTCGTTTCCCATCAGGCTATAGGCACATGTCTTTCAGCTGAAGTACTTCTCATATGGATCTTATTTTATCTAAACCAGTTTCTATCCTCAAAAATATTGATTCATTCAGTAGCCAGAATTGCTTCCTGAAATGTCTCCAGAGGAGCATGCAGCTGAATATCAATCTTATTGTGATTGGATTAATTCACTGGAATGCCATCAGCGTGGAGGCGGGTGCCTTCCAACCTTGAGACCAGCTGGAAGTGCTTTTTCTGGAAACTCCCAGGTGCCAAAAGGCAGTCAGTGGAAGCAATTTCAGACGCAGAATTAATGAAGGTAACGGCAGATGATATTGGGCAGGAGTATTTGGCAAAACATCTGATTTTAAAAGGAACAGTAGCTCTAATCAGATGGGTAATGTGTTATGGATGATGAAAGGGATGTTCATCCACGAGATCCATTCTTGTCAAGTGTGTTTAATACAATGTGTATTTTTATGTTCCCATTTGGATGAGGCATCCTGCCCATTTACCAGCTCGTGAGCCATCACAGATATTCTTCCAGACTTCTATTTTGCTCTTGCAACTGTCATAATGAAAGCCCATACAGAGTTAATGGAACATTTTTTAATGATCGCTAGTTTTATTTGTTATAGCACTGAAGTTTGTGCAATCCCGTAAAATCTTCTGAATGTAAGTACGATGGAGTCTCCAGACCTTTCGTTCAAGTAAATGTTTAAGAGTATTTATGACAGGTAAAAATGTAGCTGATTTACCAGTGCTGGAAAAGCATAATTTCTTGTCAATATTTTCTTCTTTAGTCCCCCTTCTTTCTTCTTTCAACTTACGTTAGTGCATCACCTGTGCTATTTGGGGATCAGGATTAGAGTATAGCTAGTAGGGAAGATTGCCACTTTGATTCCTAGGTCCGGTTCAGAACCAGCTCCTTTACTGTCTGTATATAGATACTCTTGTCACCAGCAGCTGTGCAGGCAACTTGTCAAGAAACATTATCTTTGTTTCTTGATCTGTATTACTGTGTGTTGCTTTCACCTGCTATGCAATGTCCCTGTCAATGAAATTGCTGCACTTAGCTTCTTATGTTGGAATATATTCCAAATATATGGGTGTTTGTGACCATCTTTGCAATGTTATTTCCACATGCCTTTTCTCTAAATCATCCACCAAAGTTGATTAGGTGATACATTTTGTGCATTGGGATGGGAAGGAGCAGCCTAATATATCACTTTTTTCACTTTACAGGCGATCATGTATGTCTTAACGTTCTCTTTAATATTCTTCTTGATCATATATAACTATTTTCTTATTCCAAGTACTGTTATTATATTAAAATTTATTCATAACTTGACTAGTGGTAAGATGAAGTTCAGTGGCAGTTTGACTGCACATCTGGGCAAGGTGGCTTGTATAGTAAGGTTGCTGTTAATCTTTAAATAGTGAATTAACATTTAACCTAAATCTTTATATTCTGTGTCTTTTAATATTCATTACAAAGCATCCATTACTGTTCAATTAAAAATGCAATTTAATTGTTACGCTTCAATCTATTCTCTGTCTCTGGGTTAAGAGTGTATCGTTTCACTCATTACATGACATCACCTAATGCTGTCTCAAGAGTTGTGGAGGCAAATCTTTTAACTCTTCATTATTCATTAGTTTCCATTCTGGTCCTGCTAGCTCCTGGGACCATCAAGTTATCACATGCCTGCGCTTGAGTATTATTATTGTTGGCACAGACTTGTCAAAGCATTAGAGCACCTGGCAAGGCACACAAAAGAATGGTGTGTGGTGTCACAAGTACACATTGTCACAAATTATCATCTTCCTGAGTTTTGTCCTTGTTAGTTTCCTATGACAAGATTCTACATGCGCAATCCTGTACCATTGTAAGGTATTTTCTATGGAGCTTTTTGACATTATGCCTTCTTTTTGGAAATACTTATTTGCATTTTCCTTTTTCGCAGAAAATATTGCTTCCTATCTAAGCATACACAACATGCAATCTTTAGTTATGATGATAATAAAAGATATCACCAATCGATTGAATCAGCAGTTTATATCCTGTTTAGCAATGTTGATTTATCAGCATAATTTAGCTTTCCAGAAGAGGTACAGGAAATACAGATGATACCTGCCATATATAAAAAACTCTCCATCAAGACTAGTTTTGCATCAACAGAGGCAGATTTAAATTTCTAGGGATCATTAATAAAATACTTGTACAAGCCACAGTGCAGAAGCCTAGGAAAATTAAGCTAATCTCTCTGGTGCTCAATAAGCTAATTTTGCCCGTTTGCAAACATGAATCAGTTGTCTTAGCAGATGACATTTTATTAAAAGGAGATTACCCTGTTACCTAAGGATATACACTCTCTATATAGTCTTCTTTCCTCTCCTAATTTTGTTTCAGTTCTCTAATATCCATCCTCTCTTATGTAACTCCTAGTCTTTCCCATTGATTTCATTAGTCTTGCATCCCATTTTCTTAAATGAATGCTAGAGCTTATCATCTTACCATTCCCACTTCTGTACTGTTTTTTTAAAGGGAATGCACTGTTACTTCCCTAAAATGGGCACATGCTTGCTTTAACTTGAAAGCAGTTTAGATTGATGTTCTTGGTTTAATCTACCACTCCTCATTTCAGCTTCCTGTGGGGTTATAGAGCTAGTTTCTAGTCCCCTTGTGCAGAATTGTTCATTTCTACAATGTGTTTTAACTTTTTTTCCCCACCTCACTCTATCTAGTGTTGCTTACAACCCTCCCATGAAACTGTATGGATTTTCAACAANTTTTTTTAATCTGCAAATAAAATTTGTCTCACTGGCTTTTTCAATTTTGGGTAATTTCCAAGTCATTTTTTTGAAGTACAAAAACGTCCTACATTTTATGGCCTCAAAACTCTTTACCATATGACACTCTTTTACACACATAGTGCTATTGGGTCCTTTCCACATCATCGTTAATGTTTTGTTGGTTTTCTGTTTCACACCCTTTCCTGAATTCTTTTGCTTTGGACTCATTCCAGAACTGTTATTTGTTGCTTCCTTTCTATTCACAGGGTAAGATAAAGCCATTAGCTGTGTTCCTGCTCAGCTTCTCCATTGCTAGCAATGAAGCACAACTGCTCAGCTCTCTCTTGAGCCAGCCGTATATTTTTATTTTTAAAAAAGTAGAATCTGCACTACTACAGATCTCAGTGTAGGCATACTGCAAAATGTCAGGATGACCTACAGAGTTACAATTACACCAGTGTGGTTAAATCTCACTAACTAAGTCTGATTTCCAGGTACTCAGATCACAGGCTTGAAATCTGGGCTCTGAGGAATTTGGTGGCAGTTTTGGCACTGACTTCAGCAGGGTTGGGACTTTGTCTGAAATACTGGCTTGCAGTCACCCTTTATGGACCTCTCTAGTTAGCTGTGCTTTTGCTCCCACGTGGTCTGTGGGGTATATGACAGGGAGAACGCCGCAGTAAGCTAAACGTTGTAGAAGTAAATGAACTTCAGGTGACGTACTTGAAAGTCCTTTTACACTTTCATACTGACTCCCAACTTGAATGATTCCTAGGGTATTAACATTATTATTTTTCTTTAACGTGTGCAGACGAAATGCATTTTGATGAAACTCTGCTAACTATAATCCATTTATATAGTGATCACACAAGCAACAGGAATATTTAAAAAGTCAGAAACAGTGCATTTTAGCTGTTAAATAAAGTCCTTCATTTTAGAATTTGAGCAGACTTAATTGTGATATTAAGGCAGCAGAACTTTTACTAAATTATGGCTTTTATGAAGAAATAAACATTTGCTTTTCAATACCTTGGTCTATTTCAT
>WAAD01017518.1:41391-83276 GCA_013389945.1 Fregata magnificens
CTCCATTTGTACTATAGTTAATATTCTTACTTGAATGGTGGATGTCATGTTCTTTTCCATTTAAAAGTTCTAAACTCTGTTTCGTCTCTAAAATCTCTATCTGAGTCATAGCTTATATATGTTTCCCTACAGACACTCATTTTAAGTTCAGAAGCAGTTGCTCACAAATTGTATCAAATTNAAAAAAATGTTTTTCCTGCCTTTCATCCCTTCTTGAAGTTTGGCTTTTGGCCATCACCTTTAGCAGTTATGTAAAATAATTTTCTGTGAAAGAATGACATCATACACCCCACAGGCATTTATTGCTGAGTTATAATCCTGCTTATAATTCTTTTATCTCTCACTCTTCCTCTATGCAGAGGCAGCTATGTAACACCTGTAACAAAATTTTTTTAGCAGTGCATGAATATGTATGCACTGAAAATACAGTAATGTGAAAAATAGTACCTCTGTGGTTTGCAAAAAGTTGTATGAACAGTAGGATTGCTGTTCATCCAGATTTTTGACTAGATAACTAAAAGTTATAAAAAGAAATTCCCATAAGAAAAAGCAGAATCAGATCTCTATAGCTTTCAGTCCTGTAGAATGAAGTGAAGAAACTATGAAAAGTTTGCCTTTTAATAGGTTCAAGTTTCAAATCAGCCATGAATAGACATCTTTAGTCCTAAAATACAGAGGATTTATGTTCAGTTAATAAGGGCTGTACCACCTCAATGCATATGGGTGGACTGTGTTGTGATCTTATTTGTTTTATCACATAGGTTAAGGTTTTTGTTGAGTATTTTACTGATATTTCTGTATAGCCATGCTATATCACATACTTTCCCAGTAGGTCTACATTGTGTCAATTTATTTATTAACATGATCTTTTCATTACCACTTTTTAAAACATAATGAGTTTTTTTCTTCTTCCTTTTCCCTCCTTGTCCCTCTCAAAGCAGAGTATTGAGTGCTGGTGATTGTTGGGTTAAATTCATTGCATGTCCACAAACTCTCATATGGATGATTTTGTGAAAAGTTAAATATTTTCAATGACTTAACTTTTGTGAGAAAGAAGAAGAAAAAAAAAAAGGACTGACATAACTATTTCAGGTTATTCATCCATCTCTCATGATTGTTTTATTAAAAAGGCAAAGTGATGCAGAATAAGACCAACCGTGGTATATGTGATGCTTGAAAGAAAGGCCTCTGAACATATCCTACATTCCAAGAATTGTTTGAGCATGAAATTTTCCCATTTTATATTTTAATAAAACCTTTCTTCAAAAAGAAAATGAAGAGGAATGTTCTTTTGTAATTCAGGTGTCATTAACATTACGCATAAATCTGGATTCATCTCCTCTCACTTTACATGGCTGAGAAATCTAAGTTACGCATCTTCTTCATCTTTCTTTAATGAATGAAAAGAAGTAAGGTTTTGCTTCATTGTTTCCCAAGGAAATTTGGGCAATTAGGATACTAATTTAGGCACTTTGTTTAAGTCACTAAAATGTCAAAGGATGGATCTGAATTGCCTTGCTTATATCACAGATCTTTACCCTAAAGCCAGCTCACAGCTGTAGAGACGCTTCTCATTACTAAGGCTTTTTGTACTTTTGATCAGAAAAATTTACCGTTCACTCTGTCAACCTGAGTTAGGTGAACCTTGCAGACGTTGCTTGTCACTACTGTTACTTCAGCATTGCTCTTTACTTCTTTTTCTTAGGGATTAATCAAATTACATTCGATCCAAAACCATAATAACTTGAAAGGCAAGTCCTTTGCAGTGACCAGGCTGCAAGCAGCCAGGCTGCTGAGAGGCATTCTTTTTCATCCTGGATTTCTAGTCAAATTTTCTCTCTTTTTCAGTCAGAGATAGAGGTCCTTATTTCCACTTTCATTTTGCAGTGGATGCATGATATTCAGCGTTACAAGGCTAGACAGAAAAGCTGGCTAGGTTTACCTGGCAGACCTTCATTCTTTTTCCCTTGAAATCAACTCTTCGCAAACTCACTGCTGATTACTAAATGTTATGAGGTTCTAAATGAGCCAACCAATATGGTTTTGGAAAATCAAGACCACAATAGCACAGTACCTCATAGTGTACTTTTTTCATAAAATCTAAGAAAAGAGCAGTTGGTATATTAAAAATATTTTATCCTAGAATTACATGGCAGTAGAAGGTCTTAAAAAATCTCCTCAACTACTGCCTGGTGAAGAGAAAGAATCTTCTTTTTTTGAGTGGTAGAGTGTAAACTGTCCAGTTATGCACACTTTAAGTTGTTTGGATTTCAGGGGGTTTAATTAAGAAAACTGTATTCAGGTTTAGGAGGTTATAAAAATGCAATATGTTCTTTGTGAGTGTGAAATCAGACAAAGAATGAGTTCTTTCTCTGCTTGGCTAAATCTAGATTTTATAAACATGAATAAAAAGTTAGAGCTGTTATTTCAGACTAAAATTGTCTATTCTGAATTTCAAAAGAGGTTTTCTGGCCCAAATGTACTGAATGCTTGATTGAAGAAAGTGTAGACTTAATACTATAGTTGGAAGTACTTATATAGGCTTGAATTCACCTATACTTTCTCACTCTCTATTGATTTTGAAAGGCTTAACATTAGGGAGCCTGTTTTTCAACAGTCCCAGCAATTTGCATTAAATCGGTACTTTAAAAAAACCCTCAACTGCTACGCATGGCTGAAAAAAAAGCTTGAGAAACACATTCCTAGCAACCTAAAAAATACTGGAGGAAATAACCACAAGTATCTTTGGAACAGGAGCATTTTCAAAAAGTGAATATGCAGACATTCCCTTCATAACACTGCCTGAAAATCATTCACAAAAATATAGAATAGAATACAATAAAATAGAATACACAAAAATATGCTGCCTTTAACTTGGGCAGAAGAATTCAGTGAAGTTTCATGATGTTTTTTGGTGTTAACAGGTTTCCTCTTTTCTCTCATTTTAAGCATCCTCAAACCATGTACAAATTCTGGTGTTTTCAGATGCGTAGAATTAGCCACCGAGTCCCCTTTGATAACACAGGTCACAGGGGGCTGCTTTAGTGGAGGTACCTGGGAGCCAGATAAACTTCTGAGCTGCAGCCTTGGCTGCCATAATTGCTCTTGCTGTTTCTGGTACCTTTTCTGTTACCTGAAGATAGGAAGAGGTGCTACTAGAGGTTCACTCTCTAATTCAAAGGTATATAAGAGTTTGAGAATATCCCCTTGGAATGATTCTCAACTTTTATGAAGAGAACATAGAAGGAACTTGATGGGGAATTCATCACAGAGATTTACTCCCTTAGAGCTTCTTGCTCTGCGCAATGTGTAAGATGCATGATCTGAAACAGAGGATTTTACACCATCGACTTTGAAGATTCCCTTATTTAATTTTGTAGCAGATTGTTTATAGAACGAAGGTATTTCCAAAATCCCTTTAAAAGCAAATGAGTAAATGGTGCTGGTAGGACTTCCAAACTGTATGATCATGAAAATTCTCTCCATGGCTGCAATGCGTGGATTGTGTCTTGTTGCTCTGAGAAGAGTAAAGTTTTTCTTCTGGATGCTAGATGACTTATGGTGACTTTCATTTTTTTTTGTTGTTTGATTTTTTTCAGCTTTCATTTGCAGCAACAACCCCAGAGTTGGCTGATAAGAAAAAATATCCGTATTTCTTCCGGACAGTGCCATCTGATAATGCGGTGAATCCAGCAATTTTGAAGTTACTCAAATATTATCAGTGGAAGAGAGTAGGAACTTTAACCCAGGATGTACAAAGGTTCTCTGAGGTAAGATTTGCATAATTTCCAGTACAAAAAAGAGAGCTACTAATATCAGACTCCCACGTGCAAAAAAACCAATTTTTTTTTTGTAGCAAAGGTTCCTTTATACTCTTTGACTTGCCAAAGTGTATGATTTTGAAGGAGGCTTGTATCCTGACATTGGTTCACTTAAAAGACAGACTAAATCTAATTTAATTGTGTTCCTTTTGTGCTCTAATTTATTATAAACATCAGTCTGATCACTCTGAACATTGAGGGACAAAATCTGGTAAGTCTATGGCTGAAAATACCGGAGGGGCTTACAGAGACAGAAATGACTGAAGCCACCAGAACTGATAAGATCACATACTATGCACCCTCCAAATCTTCTGAGTTTCACCCTGAGCAACATTTCGGTCATAGAAATTGCAATAAAGTATGGGCCAAGTGCCTTAAGCATGGTTTTAACAATAGAGTAGTTAAAAGAAAACATCCTATAAGTAATTAATCAGAGCAAGACAAGGGAAAGAGTTGGCCCATGAATTGACAGAGAGGCAAAACTAATACAGGCATGCCAGTTTTGTGTTTGGGGTTTTTTTCCTTCCTCAGCATTCATTAAAAAAAAGGCTGACTGCGTTCTGAAGACTAGCATAATTAAAACTAGTGAAGGGGGGTAAGAACAGGTTAGAGTCTGCTTAGATGAGTCAGATATTTTCAAACTGTCTGGCACAATTAATTCACTATGGAGTACTTACTTAAGAAATCTTAGAGTCTTCCCTTATGAGCTGTGAGAATTAAAGGATAAAAAGTAAGTGAATTGTAGGGGGAGAGAAGAAGTCTTTGTGTCTGTCTTTCCAAAAAACACATAAAGATCCAGGGAATTATAGACCAGTCAGGCTAAATTTAATTCCTGGAAAGACTCTTGAGCAGATAATCTGTTTGCAATCACCCAGAAGATAAAAAGATGCTAAACAATGGCCAAAATGGATTTGACAAGAATAAATCATGTAAAGCAATCTAATTTCCCTCTGTGACAAGATAACAGGTCTTGAGGAGATGGGGTAGGTGATAAATGTGATGTTTTATGACTTATGAAAATGTTAAAGGTGTTCCTAAAGAAAAGCAGGGAGACTTGATCTTGAGGAAGATATTGTAAGAGCAGTCTCTAACCAGTATTCCTGCCACCAAGGTTAATTGACATCAGATCAGTGTAATATGTGTTTTTAAAATAAATGCTGAAGCAAAAAGTCACCAAAAAGTATGATATGCTTTATCCTTTTCTGGCGTGGAATTATAATTTCAAAGAGTAGTTATCAGTGGTTCACTGTCAAACAAGAAGGATGGTATTCTGTCAAGCGGTTTTCTCTAGAAAGACGTAAGGTTTTCTCTAGATAGTGGGATAGAGAAAATGTTTATTAAATCTGCAGTTGATACCTACTTGGGAAAAGCTGCAAGCACTTTGCAGAGGACAGGATTAGGTTTCAGAATGATCTTGACAAGTAGAGAAAGGTTTTAATATAAATGATATGTAAGTGAAAAAGTGTAAAATGGCTATCTAGGCAGCAGATCTCCAGAGAAAGATAGGGGAAGCAATACAATGAACCACAAACTGGGTAAAGGTCAAGAAGGTCAAACTGCTTGACCTACTGTAAAAAGTAGAAAGGAAGCAAACAGCTCTCATTTTGCCACCCCCAATGTAATGCAATATTGACACTTAAGACAGAGTAAACTTCAACACTACTTAGTGCTCATTAGATATAAGTTGGAATGTCAGGCCTAGTATTGTCTTCAAGAAGGAAGTAGATCAGAGATGTGTATAAAAAAGTTCAGTGATCTAGAAACATGGAAACATGTTTTATGAGAAAGATTAGAAGTGGAAAACAGTAGAATAGACTGGGTAGGTTGTTCAGCCTTCATCGTGGAGGGATTGTTAAGATAAGACTAAGCAAACACAACATAGGGATTCTTGGTCTGCCTTTGGGACAGAGGGATGGACTTCATGTCTGTCAGGGTCACTTAAGAAACAGTGAAACTGCAGCTTTCAAGGGTTTGCTACAGTCCTGCACTTGAGTTCAAAGTCTTTCTAGCACTCTTGAAAGGTAAACAATAACCTTCTGTGTCAGTCTGCAAACTCAATTTAGTGTGATTCATTAAAGCCTTCAGGTAATGAAAGATCCAGTTAAAACTTCCTTGAATTCAGGTGATTTTTATAGAGCTTGTTGAGTCCTGGGTCTTTGAAATTATTAGAGCTCCATCCTTCCTTTTTCAGCTCCATGCAGAGTTTCTCCCTTCCCTGTGCAGACAGTGAAAGCACAGGAAAAACTGGAGGAAATAACTAAATGGCTGTCCAGGAGCAGTGAGGGATGGGAGCCACCAGCAGCAGAGGGGGAGAACATGCGATGGCTGGGCAGAGCCCAGCCCCACTGCAAGGGAGGAGGGCAGGCCCAGAGGTCAAGGCCAGGCTCAGCCAAGGGTGCAGACCATCAGGCAAGTAAGTCCGTGGCGATGAGGCAGGTCCAAGGCCAAGCTGGGAAGTCAATCCGCAGGTCAGGGTCAGGATCAGGTCTAGTGATTGCTGGGCAGGTCCATGGCAGAGACTGAAGACACAGGACTAAAGGTGTGGTTGGAGGTCCCAGAGGAGCGACCATTAAGACTTGTTAGTGACCTCCAGGTGCTGGTATAAGTCTATACATCCACTGAAACCATAATTTTACTTCTAAAGGAACATCAGGCAAAACTATCCTTCCAACATTTTTTGAAAGTGACAAAATTGTTGAGTAGCATCTAAAACTTATCTCTTCGTTGTAAAATGCCACTGAATTTAGGATGTGATTCTTCTTTTCTATGCTGAAAATGCATTACAAGCCACTAGACCAGAAGTAACTGAATGTCATCTCTGTTTACTCTCATATAAAATAAAATAAACAGAAATAAATTAATGGGGTCTTTGGACAAGCCTGTGTAGTAACTCAGGTGGTTTTACTTTTAGCAGCAAGGAGAGCAATGCTCTGTCTCATTTTTCCATGTCCCAGATAGATTGTATCAGTTTGACATATCTCCTTTTTTTTTCCTAGAACAATTTGCATATCTATCTTAATTTCCTCCAGTTGTCCTTCTACCTAAACACATGTGGGGATACATATCGCCTTCTTGTTCATGTTATATAGAGAAGACCTCATACTCTTATAGTTCAGTCAACAAGAACTCTAACTGTATCTCTTCAGCTGCCATCTAACTTCTGGGTTTTTTGGGCCGATCACTTTTTTCTTTAGCTGGATCACCGTCTCCTGTCTCTTTGCAATTTGCACTGTGATCTTATATCCTGATAATTAAAGGTCATCTAACTTGTGCACAAGTTAGCTGCTCCTGAAAGTCATGAAGCTGTTTTTTTGGTTTACCTTGCCTTGTAATGAGGCAGTTGTCTCAACTGCTTAGATTATCAGTCTTAGTCCAATTTATCTCTAGAGGCCAAAATCACAGAGGATCTCTTGCTTCTATTTCAGCCATTTCCCTTTGGAACCCTTCCTGCAGAGACTTTGTGTTATCACCCCGTTCCTTTTACTTGGTGGAAAAACTTCTCTTTCTTATAAACAAATGTTACATCTTCCTTATTCTCCAGGTCACATAGAGAGACAAAAGGTAGGTAGAGAGAATGGAGAAGTTTATGCCAGCATGCTTTCAGTTCTTGAAGCACATGGGCAATATCTATATATCTGACACCGCTACCGTGGCTTGAGGCTCTCTTTCTTGGCGTTGCGTGGATCCCAAGGATTATGACTTTTCAAGTGACCTGAATTCTATGGTTGCCAATAGCATAGCTCACTGTTAGTATCCTTTGTAAGTCATTCAGGTCTGTTTGTACAACCAGAAATGTCTCTTCCATTGGATTAATGTTTAAATTGTGTAAGTCATTTTGGTATAAGGGTAATATACGAACTTCATCAGTTCTGTTACTTAACTAGGACAAGTTCATACCCATTGTGCTTCTGTGTCCTAGATTTTGTGGATTGCTGCCCTGTTCTCATCCTCTGGGAGAAGATTCTGTTTCAAAAGTTAATAATTTTGTGGCAAAGGTTTATAAATGAGGTTACAAAATATTTTCAGGATTTTCAGCTTTAAGTTCTTGCTATGGTATATAATCATAGGATAATTTCGGTTGGAAGAGACCTCGGGAGGTTGTCTGGTCCAACCTGTGGCTCAAAGCAAGGCTAGCTTTAATGTTTATCATCCCTGAAGAATCACAGGTGTTGCATACACAGTTCTCAGAAAAGTCCTGACCCTGTCCTCTTTCCAATTCCTAGGTGAGCTTTCAGCTGATTGGAGATTATGCAGCAATTGGTGCCTCCAATTTTGCTGCTGTCTAGCACTACCTTTTTGGGATTGTATTTTGAATTAAGCAAACCAAGCGATATACCTGTGGTCTGTGTTTGCTGTGTTTCATGTTTTGGCATGAGGAGTCATGAGAATGAAGGCATACTTAGCTATCAATTCCTCAAAACTACTGGGAGCCACCAGTATTGTAGAAGATGTAAAGGCTTCAGAATATGACAGTGAAACAAAAAAATGTGTAATCATGTACTGGTTTTCAGGTAATGCTGTATTTGCTAATCAGTAATTCTAGTTTATCTTACTTCAGTATTTTACTGTTCTTTCCTGCATATCGGTCATTTTATTTATACATATTTTTTGGTTCATAGTATGTTTCACACTGAAAGTTGGCACTTGATTGCACTAAGAGGGATTCTGGTTTCCTTGTTTTGTCATAGGACACTTCTTCCAGACTGTCTTCAGTTGCTTCTTTTTGGTCCCGTCATGTTAAAATTCAGTGAAACTGCACTTTAGCTTCACATTTGGTAGCATATTCGTGACATTTCTAAATTCTTTAAAGTACATATTTCCCTCCCACTGAGTATCTTGGCTGGGATTGTTTATAAAACAAGTTAAATTCTGATCGTCTCAAGTGACTCTTTGTTTTTCTCTACTTCTTAATAGTCATATATTTATATGATTTCTCTGCTTCTTCCTGGAAATATTGAGAACTCCTAATGTAGTTTTATGAGTGTAGGTGGCAGTTCAAAAAGACAGAAGAAATGAGACGTGTGCAGTAAGCTAATGAAATAGATTAACAATATGAAAAATAACAGATAAAATATTTTCTCTAGTGACTCTACCACAATCTTCATTGAGTTCAATAACCTAAAAATAAATTGGTGACAAAAACTAAAGAGAAACATCCCCTGTAAGTGGACAAAATAGTATTTTTTTGGCTGACATGATTCACACTCAGGATTTCTTAAGGTTGTGCTGCATTTTGTACTGTGACATCTACTTCAAAAATCAGTGGGTCATCGGGGTCCATTTTACCTAAATTGAAAACATTTAGCATCCATAAATGCCAGTTCCCATCCCAGAAAATGTAATACTGGAAAAAAGAAAATCATTCCAAAGAAAAGCAGCTAGTAAACAAGCCTTCTCAATGTAGTACATGTCTATTCTTGTAGAAAAAGCAAGGTAGAAGTCTTATTACTCCAGAAGTTTATTGTAGCCTTGCTCTCTCAATGTGGAGTCTGCAAATTAGGATCCAAGTTAGTGGTCAGTTCTGATAAGAATTCATTGGATAAGCAGATGCAATGAGAGAGTTACTGAGGGGCTGAGAGGGATTAGGCAGGGAAAAGAAATGAGATATCTGGTGACCATTCAAATTTCAGCCAGAAAACAAGCTTGAGGCACCATTTTTTCGTGGCTGTAGGTATACATTGTGCAGACTTCAAGGTGCGATTGCACTCTTTGACTGCCCAGGCTTGGTTTCTGAGGAAAGACAGAAGAGCGGAGATTTCCACTCTCCATCACAGTTGCCAAGAGGTTTTAGGGCAGCAAGAAAAATATTACTTTTTCTCCAAGAATGAGCTTGGAAGCATCAAATTTACCAGGTAACAGGAATGTTTAAGCTGGAAGCTCTGAATAGTACCCAGTGATTTCATCCTAGAAGGAGCCCTGTACCTTCAACTTTGAGAGCAGAAAAGTAGAAAAGAGAGGCAGAAGATAAGAGATGTGAGACACAGAAGACAGTCAAAGAAAAATATGTGAAAAAGCATGGAAAGAAGAGAATGAGAACAGGAAAACTGAGACATTATAAATGTCATTGTTTAACTGTAGAACTTTTTCAAACTATCTCTTCCTACTGTTTCTTATTTTTTCAAGGTTTCGTGTCTTCCTTATATATTTTATCCATCTTTTTGTTTGTCTTCTGCATCATTTCATTCTTTCCACAGAGCCTTTCAGATTCCTTTTACTGGTTCATATTTTCATCTCTAAAGAAAAATAAAAGATCTCTGTCTGCTATGTCTTTCCTTTCCTGGTTCCACCCAGGAATTTCTCCCATCCTCATGTGCTCACCTGATTGTGGGGAAGGAGCAATCTTCTCCTAACATAGATTGCTATTATCGGGACAAAATAAACTTCTCCTAGTATTCAATAATATAAAGCCGACTGGAGATAAAATAAGTTGTTAGGCCTTCTTTGGAATACTAATAAGTTTTTGAGGTAAAAGTTGTCTTTTTTTTNTGTGTTTGGAAGGTGCTTGATAAGGCCTTCAATATTCTGTAAGCATTTGTTGAAATATGTACTGTATCAAATAAAGAGGATTTTTTTATTTTTCTTTCAGTGGTTTAAAAAAAAATAAAACAAAAGCAAATTTTCACCAAGCTTGGGTGTATGTCTTGAAAGCTGTGAACTACTAATATAATAATGCTAGCAACACAAAGTCTGTGTTTAATCCAACTTCACACATTATGAAGAAATGAGTTTTTGTTTGTTTGCTTGGTTTTTTGTTTTGCAATGTATTTTAGGTCCCTGATCTCAAGAAGCCCCAATCTTCTTTTCCCAAAGATAGTTCCAGTGAGTTCGATAAACAGAGATATGGAGAGTCTGTCCTCTTTGTGGTTTTTAAATCGTCCTGCAAAGCAGAAGTACAGGCACAGATGTGCCTGAGATCTTCCTCCATATTGCTGAGATCTTCCTTCATATCGCCCTATTCCTGGCTCCTGCCTGATTTCTACAGCAAAATCTTAGGAACAACTTACTTCAAGTTCTCTTGAGTTTGCGAAGAAGAATGAATACCCCTGTTCTGTCTTTATGCTTTCCTTCAAGTTGATACATTAAGATCTTCACAGAAAGGCAGTCTCTGAAAGTGACTTCTGCTAATATCACAGGATACTACTCATATAAATGGGAAACTATCTTTGCTGGTGTTTATAAGTGGTTTAAGGGGGAAGAATCGCTGCAGTAATTTAAAATGGAAGAGACCAAGACATTTCTTTCAGTAAGAAATTTCAGAATCTGAAAAGAAGATAGTTAGGCCTATAAAATATAGGTGGTCACATGCTGGAATTTTCTGAAGGGCATGCGTAAGTGTCTTTTTGGCCTTTTGTGCAAATGTCATCCATGCTGGGAAACTTCTTTTTGCTTATGGCAGTAGTATTTTATCCAATATTTTTCACCTTTTCTTCTGTTTCCTAATACCTTTCTTAAATTTTTTTAGCTTCCAAAAACAAAAAAAGAAAAGAGGTTAGAACATCACCTGGCAGAGAATTAGAGCCATGCAGTGGTATTACATGGTTGTGTCATCTTGCACTGAAGATTCACACTCCACTATCACCCTGAGAGGCCCCAGGGTTGCCATGAACTGAATAAGTCCTTGTGAAACTTCAGATGTCTTGAACAAAACCAAATCAAACTTAAGAATTTTTTAGAGAACTGCTCACCTTTACTTCACGTTTAAACTTTATATTGTGCACGTGTGATAGGTTGATATTCGCAACACAAGATAAAGGAGTGGAATGATCAGTACCTTCTATACCTCTAATACCTCGTGGCTGAGAAACTCCATACAGTTAAGAGCTTCTTAACGGATCTGATCTAAAAATCACCAATTTATCTGAAACCAAGACTAGCCTGGACTCAAAGAAAAAAATTCCCATTTAGATTATATTGAAAAAATGTTCCAAGACAATGCTTGTTGTAACAGATGTTAGCATTGCACATTGAAATTTTACTGCTTATACCACAGCGTTGTCCTAGTTCTGTTTTGGTTTTTGCTATGCTTTGGTGCTTGTTTTTTAGAAAATGATAATACAAGGATGAAATATGATTCTAAACAGTGATTTAACTTGCAAGCATTCCCCCCACACAATAGTTTTGATTGGGTATCTAATTATCTTCCATTCATCAGGCAATTGCAGGGTATTTTCAAATTAAAATCGATGGTGCAGTGATAAAATTTAAAAGTGGGCACAGTTGTGCACATGATGTAGATGAGTAGTAGGAAAATGTGATATTGTCCAAATCAGAAGAGAATAAGCTCACTTCAGTGAAATAACCATTTTTGAAACAATTTATCAAAATTCAGCATCTTGATTGCTAACAGGTTAAAATAACATCCTGGAAAAGTCATGGAATGTCTTTTGGAATGATGACTCTTCCCAGAAGAGTACACAAATTTAATAGAATCCATTCCCTGTGAATGGATACATTTATTTACCGGGATTTCTTTTTTTAAACTAATCTTTTCCTAAGAACTGTGATTATTTCTGTATTATTCTGGTTGTGTCCAACCCAAATTTATACCATCTTTTCTCTGTCTTCATTCTTGCTTTTAGTTTTGGTTTTGTGATGATTCAGGATTGAGTTTCAGCAGATTGCAGAATCTCTTATGCCCTGTGAGGAGAGTGGAGCCTTTGCAGGGCAAGAGATACCTTTTCCCTAAGAAAAGTGTTTAAGAAAAGACATCACAGTCATCCCTCTTGGACTTCAGATCTAGAAATGTAGGAGAACATATGTAGTGTCACACAGTCACAACTCTGCCTTCTTTTCATGTTATTAATTTACTCTATAGAAAAAGAAGAAAGGGTCCAAGATAAAGATTAACACTAAGATTTTTTCACATATTCTCAGTCATCCCCAAAACATGTATCTGCCCTGTCATTGATACAATGCCACTCATCCTCTGATTATCTGTGCTACAGTGTTGCACTGGGGATCTTGAGTGAACCGGTGATGAGGACCACTCTGTAGCGTATGGCTCAGGCAGGCAGTCTCCCAGAGAAATAAGAACGTAAGCTGTTAACATCTGGCGAGTCTTTGTTCATTTGTCTGGAGCAGGCAGATTGATCTGCATATAGTTTGGCTTCCAGTGCAGTTTCATGTTTTATTTACTCCCCTTTAACTGCAGGCTGCTGATGAAAGGGGCAGTCCTGTCCTCCCCCCGTCCCGTGCCAAGTTTCTGCCTTCTCTGTTGCACTTGGTCTTAGCATTCATTCCACTGTGTCATGAATCAGCTCATCTGTCCAAAGCTAATCTTCCACTTGCAGGGTGGCTCGGGCTCTGTGGTTATAACTTTCTCTGCAGTTCTCATGTCCTTTGGAAAAGTGGGAACTTAACTTTCATGGACTTATTGGACATCACTCAAAGTGCAGAGTGAAGATTTTGTATGGTGGGAGTGTGAAAGCCAGTGGGAAAACTTTTTATTTTTTGGTTTTGACAAGTTTGTTCACCTCCAAGAGGGAGTGGGGCATGTAGAGAGAGAGAGGTACAACCTTAGCCTAGGTTTGTCCCTCTTTGTAGGAAACGGTCTATGCACATTCAGCTACAGAGTAGGTCATTTGTAGGTGAAAAGTGTCCTACATTGTTAAACAGAATGTCTTATCTGACTGATAAAGTGTCTTTGAGAGATGTGACCTGGTAAATTTAATGACATTCCTCATTACCACCCCTTTTCTTAAAAATTTTTATTTGCCACTGGCATATTCTGAGCTTGTTCGCTCCCAGTCACTGGTACTAGGCTAATGGTTTACATGAAAATTACTTTCTAAACACTTTCATAGCTTGGAAAATGGTTCCAAGTTGTGACTGACAAAAATCAACTTTGTTGCAGATCAGTAGAATAGTTTGAGCTACTGACCTGTACCAAAACTGTCAGAAATGCAGGACACATCAACCAGACATGTCCTCTTTCCAAATCTTGTGCCTTAGGTGTTGCATCAAAAAAACTTCAAATTGACCTCACAAGTCTAATTCCAAGTCCCAGAAAACCATTATTTTCCAAGACAGTTTAGACATACGTATGGATTATAGGAGCATTCTGAAACTTAAACTATCACTCTAAAGCACAAGGTATGTGATATATCTATGGCCTGTAGTTCCCTGACATTTCCTTTCCTCCAATCTTCAGGCACTTCTCCCAGTCACCACGATAGTTCAAAGATTATTGACCCACTACAGTATCACCCATGTTGGTGTGCTCAGTAATTGTTACCCATAAGCTCTCAGTTGGCTCATCATCCATCCTTAGGAAGAACTCCAGCTGTTCTCCCTCAGAAAGGACAACTCCACCTCCTCATCTTCCCAGCCTCCTTCCTAAAGAGCCTGTATCCCTGCATTGCAGCACTGCAGTTATGTGATCCATCCCACCTCATCTGTGAGCCCAACAAAACTCTAGCCCCGCAACTGCACACAGATATCTAAGTCACCATGTTTATTCTCCATGCTGCATACATTAGTGTACAGGCACTTCAGAGAGGCACGCCAGCATGCTGATTTCCCAAAAAGGATTTGGGAGATTTCTCCATAATGATGCCTTGTAGTCACATCCTTGCGTACATACAGATGCTGGAGGTGACCCTGCTTAAGCATTGTTTTTTTGATTTTGTGATCCCTTTTAGTCACATCACTGCAGGCCCTTTGCTCATCAACCCTTCCTGTCCATCACTCCCTCTCAGGACTGCTGGTAACTCTCTCCTCTGTCATTCCTAGTTTAAAGTGTCTCTTTACCAGGTCACCCATTCTACTGGCAAAGATATCTTTGCCCCACTTAATGAGGAGGATCCCAAGCAAACGCTGATCCGCAAACAGGGTCCCATAGCTGTAGAAACCAAAACCCTGTTGCCAAGACCAGCTCCACAACCAGTTGTGGACATGCATTATCAGCCTCATCCTCCTCACAGCCTTTCCCCTCACTAGCAGGAGGAAGGAGAACACCACCTGGGCCCCCATGGCCCTGACTATTGCCCTCAGAGCTCTGAAGTCACTTTTGATACTCTCCAGGCAGCATCATTGTTGCCCACACAGAAGAACAGCAGGGGTAATAGTCAGAGAGTCAGCAAGCTTTGGCAGTCTCTGTACAACATCCTGGATCCAGGTCCCCGGAAAGCAGCAAACCTCTCTAGATGATACGTCAGGTCCACAGACGGGTGCCTCTGTTCTCTGCAGCAAGGAACCATCCGTTACTATTTCTTGCCACTTCTTCCTGGTGGTCTTGCATGGTTTAGGGTCAGTTGACCCAGATACTTTGCTTGAAAGCACATCTGGCTCCTCTTCAACTTTGAGGGTTGTGAATCTCTTTCATAGTTGTAAGCTTTTAGGTGGAGCAGGAGCCTTCCTTTTGGTGCCAGAGGTCACCAACTTGGGATGGACACTGCCTGCATCTCCACTGCAGCTTGGGGTCCAGGGCTATTCAAACTGTAGTGTCTCCAAGAAGACCCTGTCTCTCTCTCTTTCATCTTCTCTGATCTTGTGCAGCCTGAAGATTTTCTCCTGTAAGTCTTCTACTTGGTGACACAGCCCTTCAGAGACAGCACACTTCCTGCAGGACAGAGGTCCATCTCTCCTGGTATCAGAGAGAGGCTCCAGGCACTCTGTGCAGGCTGGGACTTGGGGGGCTGCATGCACCAGCCAAAGCATCATGTAGGTTGAAGCTTCTACCCTTTTAGGGTCAGCTGCTCCTAAACCTGCTGGGAAACTACTCTGTGGTATGTCAGTACCATACCTGAGACTGTTTATGCTGGTTTGAACACAGGGGATTTTTTTTGTGTGTGTGTGTGTGTGTGTGCACGTGTGTCTCCCCCACCCCCCCTTCCCCCTTCTTCTTCTTTCTTCCCTCTTCTTTCTTTTTTCTTCCTCTTCTTCGTACCTTTCTGCACAAGCAGCTGTGCTGTTGGCTGCCTCTGGGAGCTGTGCTCTGGGGCTGGCTCTTATATAGGCCTCTCCTGAGCACCAGATGAAACGGTTCTTGACCCTCTGTAATTAGAAGGCAGCTGCAACAAAGGCTCCAGGCACCTTGGGTCAAGAGTATCTGATCATGTTCATTAGAAGTTGCTAAAGCTTCCTCAGGCCCACAGCCTCATGGCTCCCCTTATCTCATCCTTGCCTGACAGCAGCAGGCACCCTCAAGTTTCTCAGAGTGTTCCCAGGAGTTCCCTGGTGATCCTGGACCTTCTCCCCAGAGGATCCCAAAGCAAAGCCCAGAGGCTGCTGCACAGACTGCTGTGTCTGCGTGGGATGCAGGAATAGCAAAGTCTTGAAGGAGAGAATAAACAGGGAGGCAGAGGGCAGGAAAGATAAATCACAGCATAGTTTTATTAAAGGAAGATTATGTCAAAGATGGGAAGATAATTGATTTCTTAGAACTACTAGAGTGGATTTTAATGCTTAGCTGAAATCTAAATTGGTTGGTACAGTGCCCTGCAGGAGCTGGGTGGAACAGAGATGGTGGGATGGGTGCAGGAAGTTCTAAGGCAGTTCAGGAGCACAGCCAGAGGAAAGACTGCAGCAAATAGTATTACAAGGATACTTGTCAGGATAGAGAAGTTGCCAGTGACTTTTTTCGAAGTAATAGCCCTGGGACCAATCATTTTCAGTGTATTAATTCATTACTTTGGGGAGAACAACATATAAATTTGTGAAAGTTGTAGATGACACGGGGAATAAAGAAATTCCAATAACAAGAAGAAACAGATCATCATA
Organism: Fregata magnificens; assembly: GCA_013389945.1. Lineage (NCBI taxonomy): Eukaryota > Metazoa > Chordata > Aves > Suliformes > Fregatidae > Fregata > Fregata magnificens. The sequence continues at coordinate 57,933 of WAAD01017518.1, forward strand.
AAGAATGGTCTGTATGATCTTGTTAACCGGAATCAGAAAATGAAGTGTAGAACTTCATATGTGGTAAGCTTCCTAGAATTTCCAGGATTTTAATTTGACAGATTCCAGCTGTTGCAGGACCCTAAGACATTGGTGATGCTTTTAAAGTCTCTCCCTTTTAAAATCTCTTCCTTTGGAACATTATAGCTGTAGCCTTTAATATTTTATTACAGATTTAAGTTTTGGTTCTGGAAAGTGTTTTACAGCCTACAGCATATGAAGAGACTTCCCACGTGTGGATTTTTTAAATCTGTGTATCAACTGTTTGGTTGTCCCAGGCAGTCCCTTTCAGTGATAAGTTCTTGTGGATTTTAGACACACTCCATTCTTAACAAGAATCTCCTTTCCGTGTTCTTTCCTAGATCTAATCAAACAGAATTGTAACCATGAGCACCTTCTGCAAGTGAAGATTTTCGATTTGTTTAATCAGTGTTCCATCACTTTGTGGAGAACTTATTTAATAAAAATATATTTTTTCGTTTTGTTAGAAAACACAGAATTAATCAAAGTCTGGCAATTATTGAAAATGTTATGATAATAATCATACTGTTATGATATTGAAGGTACACTTGAAGATGTTGTAAGTTCATTATGAACAATTTTTGCCAAATGCCTTTTTTTTAGTCCAGATCAGACAAGCTACTTGCATACTGTATTAGTATTCCCTGGCTGAATGAATGCGTGAGTGCTTCCAGCTCACACGCTTCTAAACTTTAACTGAAGTCAGTTAAAGAGAACTTGAGACAACCCTTTCTGTAAATGTCAAAAGCTAAATTGCATACATGTTAAATAGGAGTTAAATTCACTAAAAAGGTTATTGCAGTGGCTGTCTCGGCTTCACCTCCAGAGCTCTTTGCAACTGCTTTGACACTAGAGGAAGCTTTAAGGAGGCTCATAAAACTAGGTCTGTGAAAGTGTTTGGGCTCCTTGTCCCTAGCTCCAAGACCTGTGGAGTTTAGTTGTTCTTCCTTCTTACACCATTGACGGAGTAGTGGATAAATCATTTTGGGATGCATTCCCAAAGTCAGAGTCAGAGATGACAGCGCACAGACCAAGGAACTAGCAAAGTTAGCCAAGAGTCAGCACTAAGATTTCCATGTATTATAAATCCTGCCACATTCCAGGGAGTTAAAGCCTTCCTCTGGGGCTATGGAGATGTGCTTCTGTACATGCAAGATTCACATCCCTGAATCTTTTTCTGGACCCCAGAGTGCTACTGTCTACTTCAAAGGCTGAATGGAGGTCAGTCCTTTCTCTCAGAAAGCTACTTCTGCAAATGATGATACTTTTGCCTTAGCTTCTCTTTCAAGAATACACGAAGGAAGCGGAAATTCTCTTTTCTGTTCCCTTCTCTTTGAATCCTCTGAAAGCAATTCAAACTCACGTCAACCCTCTGCCAGGACAGGACCCTAATCAGCAGAGTGGCAGACATCTGTACCCTTTTCTGGCAGTAACTCCAAGTACTTTCGCTACTGTAATAAATGGGAGTGCAGCCCATTCCAGAAGGGTACGGTGTAGGTGGAAAAAAAGGAATGTGTCCAGATACTCTTAAACAGATGCATAACAAGAAATGCTTATATTTGCTCTGCACTCCTCTGAGGGAGGAAGGTGGGTGGTGAATTCCTGTACTTCATTCTGCAAATTACATATGTACTAAAGGGAGGAGGATTACAGAACAGAATTGGATAGTGTTGTAGAGAACGTTTCACTTACAAAACTTTTTTTAAGGTTCAGCCTGTATATGGACATTGAGCTGGCAGTTATTTGGATGATGAGAAATGAGCAGATGTTGGTCTTTCTCCTGCAGAGACTGTTCTAGTCATTCCTTAGATATGCACAGTTAGTAATGTGGCATGAGCAGGAGTGACTTTACTGTGCCTTTGTTTGCAGCAGAGAAACATAGTGGAAATTTGTTCTGACGTGTTTTGCATCCCCAATTTAAATAGGGTTTGCTAGGAGAAACTAAAACTGCACCATGAGAGACAAGACAATATGTGGCATTAGCAGGTCCTAACGGGCAGGTCAAAGCTTCCTTAATAATACTCTGTCATCAACTGCAACTTGCCAAACAGAAGAAACAGGTATCAAGGACTGGGGGAATCTGTTAAGCCATCTCATGTGCATACCCTGGGATCCAGCTGCCTTTCCTAATAAGTAAATAAACAAGAGTATTTAGAAAAATGCATTACTCAAAGTGTATGTGTGGGAAACAGGAGTCTATGGCTTTGCAGTTATCAGGAGTGGTGTTTTGCGTGGTGATTGCTGAAACCATGGCTTCCTACAGAAACAAGAATCCATCCATAAAACAAACCTCCTATTCAATATAGAACCATGCTCCCCCACAGTTCCTCTTGCCTTCAAGCACAGGACACGACAAACTTCTTGTTTGCAGCCACTACGAAGAAAGCAGGAACATTTTCCCCAGACCTTACTTTGCCCACTTTCCCCCCTTGTTTTGTGCTGAACTCCTTTGAATCTTGTCATGCCTCCAGTTTGAAAACTTCCCTTCTGTGATCCTTCTGCCTGTTGAGGTCACATGTAGTAGAGGTATAGTCTCTGTATCCTTCATCTATCTAAAGGGATTCTGTATATGAGATACTAATTTTAAACAGAATGGGACTGCAGAATCCAGCTGCAGCAACTTTATCAATGAAAAGTGTATCCTTTCATTTCCTCTAAGTCATTTTCATCATTGCCCAGCTTCATCAAGAAGATGTCCACATGTCTTTTCAAGATGTCTTCTCTCTCTAAGACTGTAAAACAGCAATTTATATCAGCATTAAAATCACTAGTTGGAAGGTATAAGGGAGGAAAATCTGTTTCAAAATGCTTAGAACAAATTATATAAATCTGCATTTTTACTATAGGGTTTTGTATCCAGTCCTGACAATCACAGTAAGAATTCATAAGAGTTCAGAGACCCCTAGGCTAGCACTGATCCAAATTGCCATGCTCATGCAGTGTGTTGCTTGCAAAGTTCCCAGCTCTGATATATTTCTTTGGCTATACTGAAAAATTACACTCCTCGCAGTACCAGAGATTGTAGGGCTGTCTGCATCACATTGAAATGGTATGCCCTGGAGAAAGAGAGGAGGGAAATACGTGAATTATCTTTTGATTATGACATGCTGCAGTGTAGCCTTCAGCTCTTATTTTGCTTTCCACTTGTTTTCCTCACTTTAGCTTTATTTGTTTAATTTCAGCCTGTATGATGTTCTGATGTACTAGCAAACTAATTTGCCTACAGCCTAGTAAAAATTTCATTTTTTGCCTCTGTCAGGTCTAATGATTGCAGAAGTGTTTGGTCTTGCACTGGTAGAACAGACAAGTGCTCTGTGTTACCCTTGTCAGTCTTCTGCAATCGGTCCTGAGGTCTGCCCTCAGACCAGCTTTGCTTCGTTTGTCCAGCTTGCTGAAATGCAAAAACATGGTATTTGCTATGAAGGTTTCTGTGATGGATTCCATCACCCATGGTTTCATGGATGCTTTTGTTTATATGAATATTAGACACTGTAGGACCTTTGCCTTGTCAAAGGCAAAAAGCAAGAACTTGTCAACACCCTTTCACCTGGAAACTAGTGGATGCAAGCTCAATAGGAAGCACAGGCAAAGAATGAGGAGGAATGGGCTGCCCTCTGTTGTGAAGGAGCAGCTTGGACACACAGATCTCTTCTACGAGAGGGATGACAGTCTGGCTGAGAGTTTGGCAGAATCAGAGGAGAGGCCAGTAGGGGTGACACTGTGGTGTGAGTTCGTTACCACCCAGTCAGAATAAGGAATTGGACAAAGCCATCTCTAAGCAACTTGAGGAAAATATTTTCCACAGATACAGTGTTGTTCCTTGCAGGAAAAGCAATATTTAATTCTTATGATTTCATTCCAGCTAAGGAGGAGACCAGGGAGAAACCACCATAAAGCTGATAGTGAAGCAGTCTGGCTCCAAGCACTTAGAAGCTGTAGGATCCACGCTGTAACATGCTTAGGAGTAAGGGAGAAAGCTAAACACCCCATTCTCCTTCAGGAATGAGCAGATAACTCGCCAATTCGATAACTTCTGAGCAAAACAGGACATGAGTATCAACATTTAATCTGTCTTTTCCAGATGCTAGCCTCTTAGCACTTCCTCAAACCTCCCTTGTCTATAGTCCCTTACCGAAAAATGCAGTAGAGCATTGCTATGTTGTGACAGCTATTCTCATTGATTGGAGTTTAGTGACAGTAATCAAAGTCAACAAACCAGGCAGTTCTGAATGAAATACGGAATGTACTGGGATTTGAATACTGGCTTAACTCATTTGCATAAGAAGAAAAGGGTTAAATCCAATTAAATGCATTAATTTTTATTTCCCTTGTGGAAATATCACTTCTGCTGAATGAATGTTTAGCAGTCTGTGGTAATTCATGATGAAGTGATTTACATTTACTAGAAATCCAAGTAACCTTAAACAAGGCTCCCGGATCCTTTGACACTGTGGTAGAAATTCTATGTCAATTTCAAATAAAACTGTGGACTAGTACTTAATGCACATACATTTTCAATTATCAGTACAAAAGACCTCTTTCCTGTAAAATTTAATGTAAGAAAGAAAGACAGGAAAGGAAAAATAATGCAAGTATTTTCAGATGTACACAGTATGGATTTTTGCGTTTCAGTCAGCAATGCAAGGAAGGAAAACATTCTCAGCTGTAGTTAGGCATATCTGCAAACTTTTATCTGTGAAAAAAAGAAAGCTAAATACAATTACTTGATAAGCAAATGTTAAACTCTATGGGACCTGAGATTCCAAGTGTGATCCTGAGAATATGTCTGCAATAAAAACTTCTTGTCTGTCTCCAAGACAGAAAGGACTTTCAAAAAGGATTTTGTTTATTAAGGCTGAGATTCTGTCATCCTCCATTACATGGTTTTGATGCAATACTTTCTGACTAAAGCGTTATGCCCTCTATTTTGCAAGAGTTCAGACTGAATGATTGTACATTTCCTTCTGGCATTAAAAACTTATTTTTCTTTAAAAAGCCTGTTACATACCGGTCGATCCTAATGCAGTGTTGTATAGTATAATGTAAAAATCTTCCCCTGAGCTTTTATTGCTGAGCATGACATCATATGGTATGGGATATCCCTTTGGTCAGTGTGGGTCAGCTGTCCCAGCTGTGTCCTCTCCCAACATCTTACCCATCCCCAGCCTACTGACTTTTGGGGGCTGTTTCAGCCACAAGTCCAAAGCACAGCACCACACAGGCTGCTGTGAAGAAAGTTGACTTCATAACTTCGTTCCAGACAGACCCCATACATCATGTCATTGCTTTGTCCTCAGGTTCCTGCTAGTGAAATGGAAGTCATCAGCGTTTTTCATCTGTAGATCTTAAATAGTTAAAAAGAACTTGATATCTTTGTTATCTATGGGTATTTATTCTCATTTTGTCAACATGGACACTGATGGGCAAATAAATGAAGAGTATCTTTTGGAGTGGGGCTTAGAATGGATGCCAGTAAGAAGTTCAAAGTATGAAAGCTTGGTTATATCTCTAGCATTAAATCATTGTTCCATAGTCAAAACGCAGATATTTTCTCGGTTTGCTACAGAAAAATGCTACAGAATCTAATTCATATACGTATAATCCTGTTGTTTCCCATGTATTCATGCTCAAGAACACCAGAAGGCTGGGATATTTGCTATATTCTTTGTCAGTGTCCTAATGGCTAGCAATACACATTAAAAAATGTGTCTTATTTCGTCTTTAACTTCCAGTCAGTCACTATATTTTATGTATTTTTGTCTGCCAGATTGAAGAGATTGGAGTTAGAAAATCTCCTTAAGCAGGTAATTTATCATGTACAGACTGTATCATCATGATTCAGTTCTGTCTTAATCCATCTTAGAGCTCATTTACTCTCTTATTGTACAGTCTATTTCCAAATTGCAAATCAATCTTATGGTTTTCCTCTAAATTTTGAGTTTTTTCTTGGCATTGCTTTTAGTGGAAAAACTGGATAGAATTGGCTATCTCTAGTCTTGGGAGAGGAGTGTATGAGGACTCTAGGTACTTTAAGCATATGTCTTTTTTATAAGCATATGTCTTGAAGTGCATGTCTTTTTGCAGGTGGGCACAGATTGCCTTCAATCCATGCTGCAATCCAGATAGATGCTGGCAAACTCTGAACTGTGCCCAGCTAGCTGCGAGTAGGGCTAAGGGTCCCATAGAGCAGTGGTCTCCAAATGGGGGGATCTGCACCCAGGGCGTGTGCAAGACGATCTGTTGGGGTGCAGGAAGGAGATAGTTGAACTTCGATTTATATTTATTTTTATCTAAAAAAATAAGGAAGAAATTAAACTTTACTAATATTTAATATGCAGATTGACACTGGTGCATTTAGTCGGTCCGTATGTCAAATGGTCACGTAGGGCTCATGAGGTGCCCTGAGGGAAGAGTGGGCACTCCACAACGTGGAGGGGTTGATAGTGGCACCTCACTCATTTGTTCTCTTTCAGCGTATTGCGATGTATTACAGTTTACGTGTGCCCAGTTAAGTGGATTTATGGATTACATTATCTAGTTTTTACTAAACTACAAAATGGACAAGTGGCTTAAAAAGATTCCTGCAAAGAAACCGCAGATTGAAGATAATACTGATAGTGCCAGCACAAGTGAACAAAGAGAAAATGGCAGAGCTGATACTTCTACTGCTAGTACGAGCTCTTCATCAGCCACCTTATGGGTAAAAACAATGACAAGCTAACGAGATCTGACAGAAAGTCAGCCAAAAGAAAAGCAAAATTGTCAAGAAGACTATTTGAAATATGGATTTATAGCTACTGTTGCTAATGATTAGCCTCACCCTACGTGTATACTGTGCCTTGAGTCATTACTTATTGATAGTACTTGAAGCCATCACGGTTAGAAAGATATTTAAAAAGTAAGCATCCACAAGCTGAAGACAAACCTCTACAGTTTTTTCAGTTGTTTAAAGTCATGTGATACTCAGTCCAGTACTTTACATAACTAAACATAATGATAAATGTTTAAAAGCATCTTCTGAGGTTTCTCACTTAATAGCAAAAGACAAAAAGCCACATACCATTGGGGAAACACCTGTTCTTCCTGCTATGGTAAAAGTGGCTGAAATAACGCATGGAAAACAATACGATGACAAACTGAAGTCCCTTCCTTTGTCAGGAAATACCGTTGGAAGATGCACAGAAGAGTTGAAGAGTTGCTGAAGAGTTGAGAAACAGATATTAGAACAAATCACACAGTGTGGGAGGTTTGATGCAGCTGGGTGAAAGTACAGGTGTTCCTAACATGTCTCAGCTTATGGTATTTGCTGGATTCTGCTTCAATAATGAAAGGGATAAAGAAATAGTTTTTTGTGAGCCACTAAAGGAAAAATGTACTGCAGAAGATACATTCTCAACAGTAAATGACTTCTTTAATAAGACTAATATTTTATGGAAAGACTGTGTAAGTGTAACCATTAATGGAGCAGCTGGAATAATAAATATATTCCAGGGTAAGGTTACAGAGCTAACATCGCATGTGAAATTCTTTCTTTGTGTCTGTCATAGGCAAGCTCTTGCAGCAAAGAAGCTGGAGCCAAAAGTGCATGAAGTGCTGCAGGGTGCTATCAATGTGGTTAATTCTATTTAAAAAAAAAGACCTTTAAATAATAGAATATGTACAATACTCTGTAATGAGATGGGAGTGACCATAAAAATCTTTTGTACCCCACAGAGGTTCACTAGTTTTCTTATGATGAAGTGCTTAAAAAAGTTGTCAAACATGAAGATGTTGCGCAGTTTTCTTTTGTAAAAAGACAAGTGTTCCAAACTTGCTGACCTTTTCTGTGATGACAAGAAGCTGTCCATAGCAGATATTTAAAAAAAAAATAAACACACTTAATGCGTCCCTTCAACGTGAAAGTGACGCTTTAACAGTGAGTGAGAAAGGCACTGCTTTTCAGAGGAAACTTGTGCTATGGAGAGAGCATTTTGGAAACAGATGTGTGGAAATGTTTTGATCCTTAAGTATTTTTGTTGCCAAAAATTATGCAAGCCAGTCACCTAATAAAAACTGTCATATCTGTACATTAAAAAACATGGAAACTGAATTTTCTAGCCTGTTTAAAAATCTTCCCAACAAGAGTTTCAGTAGGTTTTGAACCCAGTTGTTAAATATATAAAAATGCAACACCTTCTGATTAGTTTGCAAGAACAACTGATTGCCATCAGGGAAGATGGAAACTTACTAGCCAAAATTCAACAAAAGCTTTGCGTAATTGGTGGATGGGACTTAAAAATTAATATCATGGTTTAGTAAGGGTAGCCAGCGATGTACATCCGCCATTTGGATCTATATATCTTTGTGAAGTACCATTTTCAGCTAGCAGCCATTAAACGCAAGTATTGAAATAAACTGGACTTAGAACCAGACCTTCAGATTGCTGTATCACTAAGTGTTAAACCAAGAGTTTTAAAAAAAAAATGAAGGATGTTCAATCACATTGCTTTAGTGAGAGCAAGAAGGGGCTTTTTATACGTCTAATAAGTAAAATAATTTAAAAAGTATTATTTCATCTTTATCTCATCCTTTTTTTATTTGTTTTATGATAAGCATGATATATTAGTACAGTAGCAAGAACCTGTATATAATTTATAAATAAATAAATATACATACATGGGGGATGCATGCTCAACAATTTTTTACTGATAGGGGTGCATGATCAAAAAAGTTTGGAGACCACTGCCATAGAGCCAGAGCATGTTAGCTTAGTTCCCTGCTGCATGTCATTGTGGTTACATAGGTTGAAGTTCCTTCTGGTTGCCTAAAAGAATGGGCAGAGCACATTCATACCTGTCTGAAAAGTACCTTGGAAATGCCCACAGTAGACCAGAAACTCCAGCACAATAGTTTTTGTCTGTCTTATATAATGAGATTATTGCCACCTCTTTGCACTGTTAATAATCCAAGAAAATCCATTAACCCTTTTTGTCAGAGCCCTAGCATGTGAAACTATGTTTATGCATCATAGATTTTACAGGGGTTCACAGTAAGGGCTCCACCCTTTACGTGATCCAAGCACCCCCTGAATCCAGCATAGCTGCTTTGGGGGAAGTTGCTCTGCTTCTGGATGTCATTGTTTTCACTAGGATAAATAGCCTTAGTAGAAAGCCCCATTCAGTTCCTGTAGGTTCTTTTCACACCATGACACTGTAGGAGGACACTTGCATGTCACTTGCCCTTGTAAAGCTGAAAATTAATCTATTATATAGCAGTTTAGAGAAACGATTGGAAACTAAGAGATGCACTACATTATAAGATATTCTCACTTACTTTATTTCTCTTCTCCTTTAGAACCATACTTAGAAGCATCACATCATCTGGTGACCTAGGGAATCAGGGCGGGGAGAGGCGGGGAGAGGAAGAGGGAGGATTCCCCTGCTACTCACTCTATTATTTTCTATTTCTATTTCTACACCCAAATGTCAGTAGTAACTTTTGTGTTCCCCTTGATTTGATGTGCTCATATAATGTGGAGGAGAATCTAGTTCCATGTCAATGGATTGATATTTAAAACATTGATTCGCACTAATTAGTGATGAATGGTAGAGTAGAAATGGTGAAATGTCTCCTGTAGAGACATCATGGTGGTTTCTTAAAAGCTCTCATGCCACCTACACTTCTGGCATTTTGGAGTGCCCCTAGTTTTATGGAAGCAAGCTTCTCTAGATATTATCCACCAAAATCTCTGACCACTGAAATTAATAAATACATGAAACTTTAAAGAACTATTTGAATTGCAGGATCAACAATTCTAAATCTAAATATGCCTGCACAGCTTCAACAGAAATGTTCTGTAAAAAAAAGAGCCTCATCTAAACAAAATGAATGCCTTTCTCCTGACTCTCAGTCCAGTACGGCTTCTTCTTGCCAGAACAGAGTTTGCTTGTATGGGCTACTGGGATTATTCCCTGTGCTTCTAGGTCTCTTTCTTGTTTAGAGGAGGAAGATTAATCTTACAGGATATTAATGTTACATTTAAAAAAAAAAAAAGCTAAATGGTATTATCTTTCAGTCAAATTAGAAACATGTAACAAATGGCATGGAATGTATTTAAAACTCAGAAATACATAGGTTATTTTTAAGGCGATTGTTCATTTCTGGTGAAGTCAAACGCATAACCCTTAATGACGCCACGTGTATTCTCTCCTCCCCGAGAGCGCTAAAATAAAGCATTACATATGCTTATGAAGGTACAGAACATTTTTTCATGCCAGATTGTTGTTAGCTCTTGTGGGGATACAGAAGGGTAAAGTCTGATTCCAGGTGTTCTGTGAATTCCAGGCACAATCCGTAATGTTAAAATGAAAAGGGCAGCAACAGTAAAAAATATTAGCACACATGGTCAAGGAGATGATCGCCAGTCCATAACAAACAGACGTAATTTTCACCACCTTAGGTTGCCAAAAAGTTGCCCAAAGACACAGGATGAAACTGCTTGCTTAATTTGCAGCATAAAACACTTCAAGTAATTCTCAGGTAACCTAGAAGATTTTGTCTTCTGGTTTCCATATTGAATTAGGGACTTCATCTTAGACAGTACTAATAAACTGCTTATGTTTTTGTATCATTTTCCAGTCATGGATAAAATTGGCTTTACTTTCTTAAACCAAGTAGCTTGTATTAATGTGACCCTGGAGAATTCCTCTGTAGGAAAAGAGAATGTGAAGCCAATGAAATGAAAAGATGCCACCATGGTATTTTTAACTACGTTGCTGTAAGAAAGAGTGCAACCACAGTAAGGCTGCTTAAGACAATATGCCAAGGTGCAGCATAAGGCCTGTTCAGAATCCCATTCAGAATAACATAAAATAACGTGCAGAATTTATTTATAAAGTACTTGATATAAGACATACCAAGAATTATTGTGATTTAAAAAGCTTCAGGAAAAGATATTAGAAGAAAGAAATTTCAGAACATAGAAGTCTGCCAAAAGAGAAGAGAAAGAGCAAGAGCAATTAACAAAGGCATTAAAGGGTTCAAAAAGATATGTACAAGAGCCAGGGGAAAATGTCTTTTCTAGAAGGACTTTTCACAGGTAACTGGAGTACAGCTTCAGCTGACAATTTAAATCTCAGTGGAGGAAGTATGTGAATCAAACTGAGACGCTCAAGTACGGTAAATTATCACCACCATATGGTATCCTTCTGAGGATTCTGAAGTAAATAAAGTGTGAAATAACAGTCATACACCATTGCAGGAAATGTTGCTGCAAGGTTTTCTTCAGTATTCAAAAAAATGTTAATATAGCTTCTGTATTTTCTTTAAACTTGGAGGACGAAGGGATAATCCCCAAACTCTGAAATAATGTTTAATCATATAGTAGTCCTAGAAAATAGGATGAAAATGCTATAATAGAGCCACTACTTTATCTTGCTTTACCTTAGTTTAACTTAGATTAAAAAGTGAATGTAATTTAAAGTTAGCAAAGCATACATTAACTGGATTAATTTAACTAGCATGGGTTAACTTTCCAAAAAGAATGTGATTATGGCTTCTGCACATTTTTAAGTTGCTTGGTTTTTTTAACAGAAGTGGTTACTCTCCAAAGCCTTCAGCAGAGGACAGTCATGTCTCTCATGATGAATTTGGGAGAATCAGCAACGTAATAGATGATAGTGCCATTATTAGTTCCTAGGGGGAATGCGAGGGGGAGAGAAAGAGAGATTAGAAGCAAAAATAGTAGTTAAGTCTGTAACTTGCTTCTCCCCAGGTGACAGCAACCACTGTAGCTCACCTTATGCCACAGTGCCATCTAAACATGAACTATTTTTTCTGTTGCACGACTTTTAGCAACTGTCTTTCTCACTCCTTTAAGCAGCCTTGAACTTCAACTTGCCACTACATATAAGGGGCAGGGGGACAACTTCTTGGGCTTCCCTGAAAAGGACAATTTGATTTTGTATCAAGTCTGTGGCACCTTTTCAAAATACATTTAAGTAGTTAAGAGTTGATATTGTATGCCTAGTTGTCTTTTATTAGTCTTGAGTTTGCCAGCTTTATTTTTCATTTTATCCTTTTTCCTGAGGCAATGGGTGGCATTATCATGCTAACTAAATGTTAGATATCATTAATTTTGCACGTGTGATCCAATTCCATTTTGTGTGCCTTTCTGACATTTTCCAGGATTGCTTCTCCTCTTTTGGTTTTGGAAACAGAACAGTAACATCAAGACATTTCTTCAGGAAGCATTCACAGATAGGTAGAGTCGAATGAGATTTTCTACAAAGATTAATAGTTGGCAGATTAATAGTAGGGTAGAATCCAACCACTGCTGTCCTTATCTGGTAGCAGCAGTAGTCAAAGGTGGGTGCATAGCCACCATGCAGCTCCTGCATTGCTGCTGCTTCCTTCTACGGGGACAACTTTCACAGATATCAGTGCTTCAGTGTTCTTAAGGTTAATGTCTCTTCCTCAAAGAGGTGATTAACAACTCTTTGTTGAACAAGTCAGCAAACTCTTGATTTTAATTGGCAGGTGAGATGGAGGAAAAATTGTGTTGAAGGTACACCCCTAATTTACTTAAACCTTAATTGGTAGTGTTGGGTGCACGGATGGTCCAGAAAAGAAAAGAGAAGGATGTGGATTGTACTCGTTACTTTTACTTTAGCCAGATCATCGTGGTATCTAGATCTTCAGCTCTTGCTTAGGGCAAATCTCCTGTTGCAGTATGCTTTAAGCCTATATGAAGGGCATAGACCCTAATACTTTTGTTTCCTGGACTTTTTTTTTCCTGACCTGCTTGCTCTGGCAGAAAATCTTACATATGAATATACTGCTTTAAGAAACAGAAGAGTTTGGAGCTGTTGAAAGTGGTCAACCATCTGTTGTCCTATTCTGTTTCTTTATAAAAAATAATTGTTGATTGTGTTGTTATCTTCCAGCATATTCTTGTGCTGTCCTGAACAGGAGCTTCATCTTTAGCCAATAGAATCTGTTTGGTAACTGTCAGAATACTAAGGGTGACCTGGTAAGCAGCTCCAACTTCTTAACACGTCCATGTTTTTATCTAAGACCCATCTTCAAGGAAGTATAGTAGTCTCAAGCGGGACAGCATACTCCATCATGTGTATGCTTGTTTGGAAGAGTCAAGTCATTAAGCACTTATTCTTAAAGCAGTGTTCTGCTTCAAAATTGTCTGTTCTGCAAGTGATGAAAATACATTTTAGGGGATTTATTTTTCGTACAGTTAAAGGCTGGACCAACTGCATCATACAAAAGTTTTAATTGTAGCATTAAGTTCTCAATACAGGATGTCTTCAGTTCTTCATGGTTTCATAACTCCTCAGTTCCTCCAGTACAGATGAGTGAGTGCAAACTCTTGATGCCAACAATTGTAGCCAGATTCACACTCCTGCTTTGGAAGGTCTGAGCTGCTGCTGATTTGCTGAGTCCCACAAACAGAGAGGATGCAAAAGGAAATTGTGTTTCAGAAATTTTTATGAAATTATTTTGGTTTTCTGCATTATAAAAATAAATAAAGCAAAGATTATATCTGTCACAGAGAGCTGATGCTGAAGCGTTTTAACAGAATGATCTGATCAGCCATGCTTGCATGTGCAGAAGGTGGGCATTTGGGTTTGTAAATCAGTTGTTTCCTCAGATAATAATCCCAGTGATCAGAGGAATGGTATTAGTGAGCATCTGAGTATACAAGACAAAAGAAAGTTAATCAGTATGTTATGTTTCTTACTTCAACGATTCCAAAAGGTTTTTCAATTATTTTTGAAAATTAAACATTTGTATGAAATTTCAATACATAATACCGTAAGAAATGCATTACTACTTTAGTGTCATGTATCTTCAGCTTAGTTTCTTCTAATTTTAGTTTCCAAATGGATTAAAGTTACAGTCGTCAGTACAATGCACTACAAAATTCCAGTCTTAAGAAAATAGAAAAGGCACAATTTAATAGACAAGTGCAAGTGAAAAAAGTTCTTTGAATGTAAACAGTACACAATGGAGAAGAAGGGGAAACTTTATTTTTTTAAATCTCCTGGTTACTTGTCTCTGCTCAGTAATATCACTTCAGTTAGCATCTAATTTAGTTCTCTAATGTAGCAGAACCTATTTGGGTCAGAAGAGATAGAAGGTAACTTCTGTATTTTTCCAACTGGAAGGAACATGGGACTGAAGCATGGTTCATATGGTAAAATTTTCCTGTCTATTTATATTAGCATTATCATTCATTGCAACATTATCATATGATGATCTTACATCCCTGAAGTGGTGTCTGTTTTCCCCTTTTCACCTGGAAGAAAAAATATAGACTTATGAAGTTTAAACCACAGGGGTTTTTTTTACAAAGTTCATCTAAACAAAACTGTTTGGAGCGGTGCATTGCCAAGTGGAAAGTAAGTTAATGAAATGCTTTATCAAACTGTTCTCAAATTTTAAGCAAACTTGTCCCTTCACTCCTAAAAATCCTAAAGCCCAAATACCCCAGCGTATTGTAATGAGGACAACTATTCCCATAGTTCAGGCACAGAACAGAACTAAATCTTAGCTTGATATTGCTGACCTTTCCACATTTAGGAAGTCTGAGGAATGTGGATTGCTATTTTGGAGGATTATTGAAATACTAATCACTTCATATCATCTGTATTCTCACAGGTATGCTTTCTATAATCTCCCCTTCATCAAAATGTCATCCAATTTTTATATTATGTAAACGTTTCTTTCTTTTTTGTTTCCTGCTGAGGCTTGTATTAATAGTTTTCAGTTGATAACAACACTTACTCCTGGATACAGAGGTTTTCATAAATGTTGACATAGTCCCCTGAGTCTCATGCAATTAAACCATTAATAAATAACTACAGCTTCATTACAGCAACTGAGTGCACGGTAAAACTTCAAACTTGGCTGAGGTTCTCTGAAAGAAAAAATCCCAGATAGATAAAGACTTCCAAGCTTTTCACAAAACCTATGGTTTGTACAAACCTCCTCTACCGGCCAAGAAGTAGAAGAAGAACCTCTGTGTTCTCCCTCGGCGGTTGGGTGGTCAGAGTGAGAAAGGATGCAGGGAAGTAGCCCACTCCTCTGACCTTGTCCTGAGAACATTTTATGAAGGTAAGGGACCTTGGGGGTTTCTAAGTTTCAGTGGATGCTACCGGTACTGGAACACCATTTTGAGACAGGATTAGATTTTGAGACCTGGTATTCAGCTACAGTTCAGCTGTCTGTAACTGTCTGTATCCAAGAGTCATCTAAGCTCCATTTTTAGTTAATGGAGAAAAGAAAGAGGCACTTCCAGGGTGCAATTCTAAGCCTTGATTTATTCTTTTTTCTGTGATAGCATGAGACTTTCCATCATGTTCTGTTCTTGTTTCCTAATCTAGACCAAATTCACCAATGTAAAGCAGATTTACTATGTATTCTAAGTAGTTTTTAAAAGATTTTTGATTTCTCTAAGTATTTTTTTGTCTAACCACATACTCTAAAGCTTGTGAAATTTTACTTGTCAGAAGATCCAGATATGTTCTATATTTTGCATTCTATGTTCTAATTACACTCCATACAACAAGATGCGGTGCATTTATTTATCTGCCTCTACATTCCCTCCAAGATGAATTGTTTAGTATTTCAGCACTCCTAGTTACTTGAATGCTTGCACCAACTTTCAGTAGTCCTATTACATTCACTTGCTTTAATAAACAAGCATTTCTAATTTCTTGCTTAATTACTTGTGCTTCTGGCATTGGTTTACAAATTATTAAATAATCTATTCTCCGTGTGGCCCCTATTGACTTTCATAATACCTGGCATGAAAATTGCTGTTGTATAATATTACAACCTCCAGACCCTTTGCTTTTGTCTGCTCTCTCTAAGAGTCAAGCCTGACAAACTTGTAGAAAAGTGGTTGTCCTATTTATCTGGAAGCCACCAGAACCATATTGCCTTCAGTTTGCAATGTATTATGCATTTTTTCCTGTAAGGAATGTACCGTACCTTTTACCACCCTGCTGTGCTACTGAATTGTGTGTTTACTTCTCTTAGCATCCAGTTTTTTTGAAGAGAGTTTGTTTCTTCGGACTGCTCAAAGTCCTCCTGAACTTATTGTGCAGGTCCTCAACATGCTTGTAGATTAAGTGGAACTTAATCATTCATACTTTGTCATAGTGCAGAACCTTGTTTCTTTTTCCTAGCTAAATTTTTATTTCACTGTAATATGCTGGCATCTTCGAATACCTGATAGCAAGTGATCCACCTCTTGATAAGATGGATTGATTTTATCTTTTTGTTGCAGAGAAATCACCTTCTAACTCGAACTGTTTGTAAGTCACCTTAAAGACCCCTAATAAACATCCCCCCTACCACAAGAACACTAAATTTCTATTAATGCTTTTTACCCACCACTATTAGGTTTAACATCAGAGTTCATGATTACATTTAGCATCTGTGACCAAAAAACTTGAGAAGGAAATTTTCTACTTTAGAAAATTTGGGGGGAAATTAGAGCATTTTATATGTGACTCTATAAAGGTTTATGTTTAAATAGGTATGATCTGTGTGGTAGTCATGCATATGTAGGTTTTATGTGAAGTCATATTTACCATATTGACATTCCAGGCAGAAAGGAGGAAAATTAACATTTTTTAACTGGAAGATGTAGTTACATATATAAAAAATAAAACAATACAATATCCTATGTTTGTTCTATTATTGTTGTTGTTGCTGTTGTTGTTGTTGTTATTATTATAATAATTATTATTATTATTATTCTAGTCGAAAACACTCAGTCTGAAACACTCAGGCACTTCTTGCAGGCAAGAGTTATACTGATTGCGTTTGTTTCCAGGTTAGATCCATGTGCTAGAGTCCTACATCAATGAAAAAAGTCATATATTTCTTGAAAGCCCGTACTGACAATTTTCCTAAGTAAAAGCCCAATATTCCAGGGTTCCTTCTTCCCTTCCTCTTACCCTGACAACCACACACATTATGTGATTTTTTTTAAAACCTCTGATTTCTATTGAACAAAAAAGGAAATCCAATGCGTCTCTGATTTTATTTCTCCTTTACACAATAAGATATATTTAGTTTTTTAATTTTCCTGTAAGTGGGACTCTTTCCTAATACCTAAAATAATATTTTACTGTGTCCTTTTGGTTTATCTATGCTTTATCTTTTGTTTTGTGTTGTCTCTCTGCTCACAATAGGGTTCTACTTCCTCTTTCATTTTTGTAATCCCAAATGATGTGTATATCAATGAAAATATACCTCAATTTTCTTCTATATCTAAGAGCAATAACAAGTATCAGTATTTAGTATTACACAACTTCTCTTCTCCAGATACAGTATTTCTTGAAAGTAAGTTTCACTCAGTGCTTCTAAGCCTCTAAATGTGAGTAATGTGTTTGTTTCATTGAAATGAAAATAGGGATAATTATGTTTGCTTGTAATGCTTGTATATGGTGAGATGTCTCTATCTTTACTAATCCCAGAAATTGTAATCTGTCCTTTGCAATTACTCACAATTTATGTTTTGTCCATGCAGTGAGGAAATATTTTTTCTTATAATTCATGCATTTGTTTTGTACACATATGTTTATATCTCTGTACTGAAACTCCTACAGTACAACACTTTAAAGTACACAGTATAAATCTCGGCAGCAGGAAATCTTAGTAAAAAATCTGACTGTGTAATCCATCTGGTCTGACCAGCGTTCATTCATTAGGAGTCTCTTATGATCAACATCTGGTAGGATTAGACTGCCCTGAACAACAAGGATTTAGCTTGCAGTACTTACATGCAGCTTTAGTGAACCAAAAGGTCATTGGAAATATCTATTAAAAGCAAAGTAGTATGATTAATCTAAACATTATTAAATTTATTTTGTAACTGGCAGAGTTAGGATTTAATGAGTGAACTGTGCCTTTAAATGTATAATCTGAAACATAGTTTGAACTGTCTTTCTGTGGAGACCCTTGAATCCAAACTATCACCATTAGAATGACAATTCATCAGGAATATCACATTTCTTTACTATTTTCCTGGGAAAAAAGGGATAAAATTGGCTTGATAAAAATGAAATGTTTTGGTCAAATGGATGCTGGCTATTTACTATTGGTGAGCAGGTGCTCACACTAATAATCCCACTGAAGTGAGCAATATCTGTTCACCTAAAACAAAATCACTGTGTCTGCAACTTTTGTATCCTTGTCAGGTAGGGGATCATTTATATATTGTATGCAGAGAGTCATTGTCCGCAGTTCATATAGGAAGTAAAAAACATGCCAACAACTGGAAGTCAGCATCAGGACCCTGAGAGCACCAAAAGCCCTTTCTGACCCTGACCGGCCCCCTGAGGCTTCCCCCCGCCCACGACCCAGGACCCTGTTTCAGCTCAGCCTGGCACCATCAGTCCCTGCCCCAGCGCTGCTGTGGGAGTGCTGGTCTCTCTGTCTCCATCACAGCCGTGCCTGGCACGGACCGTGTTGGTTTGGACCCATTTCCTGGCTTGTCCTCAGGACTGTCTTGTCGGTACAGACCTGCCCAGCAATCACGGGACTGTGTCTGACCCTGGTTATTCTCACCAGACCCAATCCTGTCCCTGACTCGTGGACAGACTTCCCAGCTTTACCCTGGACCTGCCTTAGTGCTGTGAACTTGCCTGGTGTCTAGCCTGATGGCTGAAACTGGCTGTTTTCCCCCCAGCCTGCCCGGCTCCCCTTGCTGGGGTGCTGGCTGGTGAGGTCCCTGGTCCAGGGGCTGTGTTACTGCGCTCGCATCCCCCTTCCTTAGGGAGCAGTCGGCCCGTGCTGCTCCCCAACATTCACTTCCTTTCCTTAAACCTAAATCCATCCTTCCTGATACAGACCACAAGAGTGTTGTAATTTGGTCCCATCTAGACTAAATTTTTTTTTTTTTTTTACAGCCCATTTAGTCGTTCTGTCTACTCTTAATTTGCTGGAGATTAAAGAAATTCATTTTTTCCTTGGCAATGCAAGTTCTTGGCTCCTCAAAACCCCTGTATTTCTTCCTTCACAGGTGCAGGGTCAGGGACTTTGTTGTTTGCCTCTCAAACATCACTGAATTTGATACAACAGCTAAGAGGTAGGCAAGTATCGCTGCCATCCACTTCACAGGAAAAAGATGCAGCCAGATTTGGTAGCAAACTTTAAAATCTTATTTAGCTCATATGAGCTGTATCACAGAGCAGCTCTGGCAGAATGAAGGATAAAAGACAGTTCTCTTGCATTCCGTCCGTTGCCTGAAGCACAAGGGCCATCCTTTTCTTCCTGCAAATGCGTCCCTTACACATGATAGAAACCCTTCATTTTCTGGAGCTTGCTGCTGGGTAAACATATTTGCACCCCCGTAATTTTTGAAGGTGACCACACATAAATCTATTAAATATGTAGTATGGTGAAATACTGGTTTCATCCAGCTTTGTACACAGAGCAGTGTAAAAGCACTCTTTTTTTTTTTTTTCTGTGAGTGAAGGAGTAGGTTCTCTAAGCAGTGGTTTGTGAAACCTTCCAGGTTTATTGATGATCAGGTCTGGTAATCCCTGTTTTGGGAAAATGAAATGTTGGTGTCTTTAAAGTGATAAAATTTATATAAACAGACATAGACCTACAACCTTCATTAAATTGTTAACAAGTGACTAAAACCGCATGGAATTATACTACTTCTGTATTGTAAGTCTGTGCAAGATTTACTTAGGAACTGCAGATCCCCACCAGAGCTTAATGCAGTTCTGTTACAACTTTCTACAGCAGTTTCCTCCAGTTGAAATTATCCTATTGTACATAAAGAAGCAGAACTATAGTATTTTACAATTTTCTTTACTCAGAGTTGGTGGAACGAAACAATTACTGCTGAGCTCTAAAACTGCTTATACTGCTGGTGATATGCTTTCCAGGACTGCAAGCATCTGCTAAAACAAAACATGCAGCATTTTGTATTTTGAGTTTCACAAATTTAATCCAAAATTGCAACATGTGCTACAGGAATTGGCAGCTCTAGAACTGGAGGTGAGGCTTTGCAAATTCTGACGTTGGACCCAAATCCAAATCAGAAGATTCTGTAGTTAAATTTATTTGAAAAAAGTTAAGAACTTCTGTAGGAAGAAAAACATACGTTTCAATTCTGTGAGATATTTAGAAAGAAAGAAAAGAACCTGAGGATGGTGACAAAAAAGTATGGAAATAGGAATCAAAGACTGGAAAATGTAGTGGAAATACCCCACAGACCAGGCACAAGATGAGATTTGTCAGACTGGTGGTCATGGCTTTAAAAGGGGAAAAAAAAATTAAGTCTTCTAGAAAAGCAATGTAAACCTTGTAAACTCTTATAAAGCTCCTAATATCTTGTTGTGATAATGGGAAAGAAACACCTTTCTTTTGGCAAAATCTCCACAACAGATGCATCTGGAAAGCATCCAGTATCTGATTGTAGCAGTGAAGAGAAAATGTTTCCAACTCTCTGGCACCAAATCTATTAAGGTGTGTCTTTTGGGAGGTTAATCAGTAGTTCAAAAAAAAGTCTAAGAGCTCTGAAAACCACAGAGGAGTGGACTTCTAGCAGATGGGGCAGGGGGATGTCAAAGAAATGTCTTAGAGGCTGAATTTGAATAAGTGTTGCTCAGAAAAAAAATAATAGTCAATTGAATGCCTCACTTGTAAAGTTCATGAACAAGTTCTGAAGGGAAGGAATCAGAGCAAGTGAGTAGACAGTCTGAAGTCTAATCAAATGTCAGCCTTGTGCCCTCCACTGAAGCCTATCTATAAGTGTTAATCTATTTTAATAATATTTAATGTGTATTTTTTATCATTTTTCTCATGTTAATGATGGTCTAATTTGACAAAACTGTATTTGGTGAATCAGCTGTTTTCTATTCAGATCAGCTGAGTAATGTTAATCTAATCTCTCTGAGATTAAAAGAATGACTAGAAATGATCCAGAAAAAAAATCAAGAAAATATCAGAAAAGCAAACTTGCAACTAAAAAGTTTCTTGTTTTACAGAAGAAGGTAGGACAGTATGGGGTAGAAGCATATGACAAGTTGTATGCCTTTGGAAAGTACAGTTCTGTTAGCTAAGGAAAATTTTACGTTTTCTAAGTAGCATATGATAGTTTTAGTGAACTTTTATACTAGGTAGAAGGATTTTGGACATCAGCTAAACTATGACCAAGAGACGTCTATTTTCTTTTGTTGTCACCGATGGTGTGTTTCAGAAAAGCAATTTTTCTTTATATCAAGAAAGACCTGTATCATAAGGAGCAGTTAATGGCGTTGCTGGAGCTAAAATATCAATCATTCATTTTAGTAGTATACTGGCAGAAAAAGGAGTCACTACTGATCATTTTTTGTCAGTGAATACATTTTCACAGAATGCACTTGAAAACTGCTTATAACATCACAAAAGGATGAAGGATATAACTCAAATCCTGGTGGACTGACCATTCTGACTGTTGCTTCTGTAAAAAAATAATTTTTAATAAAAAAATTACCTATATGTCCACTTGTTTTAATCATTGTAAAAGGTTATAATGTAAAAATATGCGTTAGTAATTTTAAAGCATGGATAAAAGGGATAAGATGAAGCAGAGGCTATGAAAGAAGTAATTAAGGCAGCCAGTGTAGTAATGATCTTCAGGAAATACTTCACTGATCAACCAAGAAACTTGGCAAAACCAACTTAAAGGGAACAGCGAAAAGGTGGAGTACTGTTTGAGGATCAATTAATGCAATTTCTACATTGCGGAAACCAGCTTATGCTTCTTTGTCATGAAGAAATTTGCAAAAGCACAAAGAGAGTTTTAACGTTCCTCTTTTTTACCAAAAACTGTGTTGCTATCTAACAGTTAAGCAGCATACTCAAAAAAATAAATTAGTTGCATGGTAAACATAAAAGCATGAAATACACTCAGCAGAACCACAAACATGCATAGATTGGGAGGATACTTGCAAACATGTATTAAAGAAAGGCTGAGGGGTTACTGAAGAGATGAGTTTGTCTTGAAAGCAAAGCTGCCAGCAGAACTCAGAAGTCTCACCTGTGACCTTTCATGTCTCAGTGCATCCCCTTGCTTTTACTGTATACTTAGGCATGAGTGTGACAATCTTTCAGCCCAGGAAATTTAGCAATAGCTGGGTCTTATTTTTGCATGGATAAAATGTCTTCTCATTATATAAACTTTATGGTTATTTCAATTCAAATGAAGAAGTTCCTACTCCTGAAGGACAGATACCACGTCCTCTTCTTTACTTGACCATGTCACTGTATATCAAATATTTTCAAATTGTTTTGAATGAACTGTGCTTCTCTCTCAAAGGAGGTCAAGGAAAAGGAGAGTTAGGAGGGAGATTTAAAAAGCGTAATTCCAACCACCCACAGAGAGGGTCAATGGAAAGTGCATATGATTTATACACTTCTAAATTTTCCTGTTTAATATCACATATATTTCTCTTCCGTATATTGTATTTTCTGTGTTTGCATTTGAGATACCTGTTTTACATGGTGATTTGCTTCTCCTATTTCTGATATAACAAACAAATAAAAAAAACAGTGCAATGAATATGATCATAATTTTATTGAATTAAAATTGGAGTGCCGCTCTCTTCATTTCAGTCTGTAACCATGTTATCTCCAGCTAAAATTATTTTTGCTCATCTATAGGAATAGTAATGTGAAACTCTGGTTTTGCAGTCATGTGGCTGGAAGAAAACCAGCAGTGATTAAGACAGAAAACCTTGAAGTAGTTAGATGGAAAAAAAACCCAAATCTGTAAACCAGATTGCTTTGTATGTTATCTGGTTTCTTTGTGCTGTTAGGCAGCTCAAAGAGAACAGAGTCTTGCTGCTATAAAAAGCAGGTGAGAAAATCTGTTGATAGATGGTTGCTTGTGTCACCTTTAAGCAAACCATACCACTCGCTGCCCCACACAGCGAGATGCATGCTGTAAGAAAGGGGGAGGGCACAGAGGAGTTCATTAAGCTTTACCAATCCCTAACTGAGGTAAGCTAAGCTCTGCTGATTCATACTAAGACCAGCTGACGGTGGTTTCAAATCAGCCCTCAGCACTGAGAATATGTAAGAGTTTACTTGATGAGCCTTCTCCCTTTATACAGTCTCAAACATCACTTTGGCTACAAGAAAGCTTTTGGGCTTAACAGTGCTGGAAATACACCAGAATTGTCCACCCCCATGATGCAAAGTGGGAGCCCACTGTGAACTTTTTGTCATACATAGTAAAGCTCTTTACGTAGTACACCCGTTGATAGTAGATTATGGTGGTAAAAGAATAGTGTCTTGATCAGATTTTAGGCAAAATGGAAAAACAAAATGTGGGTGAATATATCATTGTTGAGATCATTGCTTGTCATTATAGTGATAAATATAGTCCATCTGCTTCCTCCTCACTGAGCCTCAGTTCACTAGTTTGGCTTTTTCTCAACTTTTGACAGGTGAGGAATGATCTGACTCGTGTCCTGTATGGTGAAGACATTGAAATTTCAGATACTGAGAGTTTCTCCAATGATCCTTGCACGAGTGTAAAGAAGCTTAAGGTATGTGCTGCTGTTTGAGGAATAAAGAGACAGTGATGATTGTCATGGCATTTGATTTAATTTTTTTCCTATGAAGAAGGCTAATAAAAAAAATTTGCATAAGAATCATATACTACTACATTCCATTGCATAGTAAGGTTAACAAATGGCATTTTGAGGGCCTAGTCCTGCTTAAGTCAATGAATGTTCATGCATATAGTAAATATTTTTATAGTTCCTGATAAGGACACAAAGTAAAGCAAGTTGTTGCTGGCTTAATGTTTGTACCTAAAGCACCAGTCTTAGTGATATACATGTGAAAGCTCTTGAGGTTTGGAGCAAGAATGCTTTTAAGGTAAACCATCATGTAGCAAAAGCATTGAGCATCTTTCCATTAGCTTCATTACACATTTTAGATTGAATTCTTTGCTTATAATCATCTGCATTATTTCATAAGAATCATGGGGAAAAAAAGGAAAAATAAATTTCATAGCAGAATAATTTACTATCCTTCTCTTATTATAATGATTTATTAGGTTCCTGGCATCTCATAAAATTAAAACTATATTTTAACATTACCATGCAGTGCAACCAACAGTAAACTAGACATAGGAGATATGAATCTTAAACTGCATATGAACATGAAAAAATTATTGAACAGCAAGAACAAGCACTTTTAAGTGGTTACGATCAAATTATTGGTGGCATCAAATACATATGACAGACAATCAAAGCCACAATCCTGCAAATACTTAAGTATGTATAAAAGAGGTTTAAAAAAACCCTAATAAACTGAATGGTATTAAAAACCTAAAATTAAAGCAAGGATATCGACCCATATAAGACTCAGCCACTACTGAAGCTAACTGGAAAAGCTCTGAAGCATGGTAAACTAAGTGTGCTTTGTTATTCCCTTAGAGATGCAAGCCTGAATGTTTAAAATATAAGTGGGTAAAGATTACGTTTATAGGAAGCCATTTGTGCCTGTCCAGTCTAAGCCAGTTTGCATTTCCTATCTGGGATTGAAAAGACTCCAGTATATGTTATCAGTAAAGTCCACATTTTTGACAAGGTCTTTAACCCCTGGCATCAGAAAACTAACAATTCTGAAGTCAGAGCTATTTAAACCAATGGATGACGTAATAACAAGAAAAAATGCATATAAGCATGTATATTTAGGCTGAAGGTTAGAAGAAGCAATGAGATTCTAGCCTTCCTGTATGTCAACAACATGCTGTTTGTTTTATAGGAAAGACCAGAAGACTTATTAAACTTGTTAACTTATTAAAGTTAACTCTTGATTTCTTCTTCAAAATGGATTACTACAACAATAAATAAGCAATTATCTAGACAATAGCTTATTCTTCACAGGAGTATAGGGTTACTTGTCCTTAGGTACACGTGTCAGGCACAACTTAGCTATCCAATTCTGAAAGTGTTCATTCTTTTCTTCAAGATGTAAACCTAATACAAGTAAACTGGTATCTGCTCTACTGTATTTGTGATTAAAATAAACATAGAATACCTTTCCTTTTCATAAACACAGTTTAAAGAAATTAATGCTTATGCAACACAAAATAGAAATATCTGGTATGATTTACAGAAATGTGTTCTATATTTTTCCCAGCAACACCTTAACTTTTACTACATTGACTCCAGCCTCTTTGAATCACAGTTGGAAAGTAAATTTAGGCTTAACGATATCTTTAAAACTCATTTTTGTGTTCAGAGAAATGCATGTTGGAGG
>WAAD01017519.1:12750-31337 GCA_013389945.1 Fregata magnificens
CAGGACAGAAAAGAAAAAGGTATTCACCTCTTCAGCCAACTCTTCTACTAAAGAGTAGAATCAGACATAATTCATACTACTGACAATGTTTTAGCAAAACTTATATCCAAATCAAGACTATGATTTACCTGTTACAGTTAACAAAACAGGGCCAGGACAGAGGCCCGTAACTGTCCATACCATCTGTTAGCATGGGGCCTGGAACAGTTTTGACCTGTCCTAAGGAATAACTTCCCAAATGATACCCGGGATCCACCCCAAGATAATAGCTCAGGAGATGTCAAGTACGTACCAAGGACGGTTCCTAACGGGGTGTTTGTGCGCTATCACCTAATTTTGATGGAAAAGACAGATTACCCCAGTGACCATGACTTTAAAAATTGTCCTGGCCTGTTTTATTTACTACTAAAAATATAGCCTGACAGTGTACAAGACAGAGACATATAATGCATTTGGAACAACATACTTGAAATGCTTTATAAAGATTTCTGTATGTATTTTACATTACTCTCTAATATAGATTTCATTATACATTTTGCTTTAGCCTCTAAACAATCCAATTCAAAATTCTTACTTCAAAATGTTGGGTCAGAAATCATTATTTTTTAACAATAATTTTTAATCCAGCTTTCACACACTGGAACAGGCTTCCTAAAGATGTGGTCAATGCCCCAAGCCTGTCACTGTTTAAGAGGCATTTGGACAATGCCCCTAATAATTTGCTTTAACTTTTGGTCAGTCCTGAAGTGGTCAGGCAGTTGGATGAGATGGTCGTTGTAGGTCCCTTACAACTGAAATATTCTATTCTATTCTATTCTATCTTTAATAATTTTTCCTTCATTTCGCCTTCTAACCAAGAAGCCCAAAAGTACAGAAAAATAAAATTTGCAAAAAAGAATTAATGATTCAGAATCTGTTAGAGGGTATAGTTTGTTCTGGATGTGTGCAAATTTTATTTTTTCTGTAAACAAGCTTGTTTGTTAGTTTTGATGTGTCAGCCTACTAATCTCCCATATGCATGCAGAAACCCAAACATGTGAATAGAACTTGACTATACAATTAAAGAAACAGGAATCAATAACTGCAGTGTGGTCATCTTCAGGCTTCAAGGTGATTCCATGTTCTAAAAATTTACTATGCCAATTCTTTTGCTTGTTTATTCTTGCTATTCTTTTTTAATCCAGGAGAAACAAACAAACAACTTTAAACAACGGTCCCTTTCCTCTAAATGTATTAAGAGTTGCTCTAACAGTTGTAAATTAAACCATATCACAATTTTGGAAATCCAAATATTATCTTAGAGGATGACAACACAAAAATGTTTGGAGCTTGAAGTGGTTTTAGAAATGGTAATTTGTATATATCCTCAGCTTTTTCATCATTTCTTGATTAACACCTACTGAGCTTTAATAATTCGGTTGACCCAATTTGCTGAACTGTACCGTTCAATTTAACGTTTCCATGAAAATTCTGGCATAGAATACGTCAAGATTACCACATACCTCCAACAAAATATGCAAACAGTGCAAACACATTACTGGTGCACACATCAAAAGCCTGCACCTGTCACCCTAATTTAATAAAAAAAAATTAATTGGACTCATAAATGTAAAAAAAAATGACAAGCTATACAGCAGATGACACAGCAACATCTGCCCTGCTGGTGGAAGATAAATGTACTCAACCTCTAATATGATCAAGCATATGGAGTCACATGAGCAGAGCAAAGCAAAATGGTGGATTGTATTTATTGTTTGTCATTTTTACTTTTGTTTTTGAAAGACAGGCTTTTGCAATCACTGGCTTACTTTTAGGATCATTCATTGTGACCAGTTCAATCTTTTTAAACATGACATTTACAAACATAGACCAGAACTTTGGCCATAGTCCAACTCAGACTGTAAGCCAAAATGTGAACTTTTTCTATGATTTGAAAGAGATCTTTCTCTTTGTTTTTTGTGTTCATTTCAGTTCCAACATTTGAGAAGAGAAACTCTTCACAGTTTTTAAACCAATAATCTAAAATAAAACAAATATCCCCACAGTGCTAGTTAAGTCAGTTTTATTGTGGAATTAGAATTATTCATATTACTCCTTGTAAAATTAATTAATTTGCATACATAGATATTTTTTAATCACAGCCTCTCCCTACAGTCATACTGCAGTTTATACATATATGACAGTTGCCTGGTGCTTAAACAGTGACCAGAAATTTTATAAGATTCATCTTACACACCTGTAGCCACCTACACATTAAGCATCTAGACCGAGGTACTAATCTAAGCTTCTCTGTAGTCAGTGGGAAAAGTTCTGTAACTCTGGAGAACACTGTCCTTCTAAGGACAGTTACTTAAGCTAGTATGGAAGAACTGCTTTCTGGTGCCTTTCAGTTTCTTTCCAGTGCCAATAGAAGGCAACTAGATGACTACTTGAGAGGAGAGCAGGTAACTACATTTTGGACTGTGCCCTACATGTTTCAAAAACTACATCTTTCCTAGTAAAACAAATCATCTGAGGGGGTCTGTTTTCTGGCTTTGAGACCAAAACACAGGATCTTATGATGTCTTCCTATTAAATTCTCTCAATCAACAGTTGAAATTCTCTCTTTACCCATCCACCAATTTACCAATCTATTGGTAAATTTGCCATTTACCAATCTATTGCTAGTACAGTCCTACTCTACACATTTTGAAAAACTTCAGGAGTACAGTCTATTTCTGGTTTTACGCGTTATCATTTTAGGGATGCCATGTTACAATTCTTATATCTCTAAAAGAATAATAAATTACCTTTGTTACACATTTTACCTATGAAGTGAAACTAGCTACATTAGCAGTTGATAATATTATTAAAATAGGGTTTGTGTAATGCAATGCAGTGTAGGAAAATAGAATATTAAAAATTTGAATGACAAATACATAGTAACAGGAGGCTTTTAATGGCTTGATTCCATCACTAATGTCAACAAATGTAAAAATGACAAAAAACATCTCAAATCACATGATATTACAGCTGCAACATTTGTAGGTTCTAGAGGTTTTGCTGTTAGATTTATTTCACTAAAAGTTAGAGACTCAACTTATCAAAGTGATTCTATATTTCTGAAAGGAAAGCTGAAGACCTGAGGAATAAGATCAAGAGTCTTAATGTTTTTTGGGAGTGTTAAGAAATTTATTTGGAGTATTTAGAAATCAAGCTCTATCTTGGAAATAAATCCAGAAATCCATTATTAGCTGAAGAAGAATGTAAAAAATAATGGCCTCAGTACTGCTTATGAGATGAGTCTTATAGTTTCCCTTCAATCTTCCTTTCATCTTTGATGATCTGATTCGGAAAGACAGCCACTGAGACAGCCAAATCTTCTTCGTTATGAACAGGCTGTACAAAAAAACCCAAACTTCTTAATTTCAGAAGAGAGATTTCTTGTATGAGGCACCTGTGACTGGAAGAGGAAGCTATAACAGAAATTTCAGTGTTTCCTCTGCTAACTTCTGATTTTATGGAATTTATGGGTAGCCAAACCCCCGACTAGAATACCATTGTTGGATTGCACATCTATAATGAACTACGCTCAATGTCTCTGTACTTCAAGGAACAAAAGCTGCATCGGATATACTAGGTGTAGCCATAAAATAAATTAAGGAACCAAACTTGTTTTTGTTCAATCCAACTAAATTCCTCATTCAACCTGAATAAAAATACACTTGAACGATAACTACCTGGATAGGCTTAGATAGAAGTTCTAGCGTCAGAGAAACTATTCTCAGAGCTTCTTTGTTAGATAAGGTAAAAGGGTGAAAGAAGAGCTAGACAGCCTTCCCAACAAATCACAGAAAATGTTTGGTGCTAGTGTTCCTTCTTCACAGAAACTTCCTTTAGGGATGCATCTTCCTTTTTCAGAAAGTGGGAATGTATGAAAGAGTACATGAAACTTCTATCGGACATGCCATATAGAAGCTTCTTAAGAGTTTTGGAAGATTCCTTGTAAGTCAAGGAAGGTAAGTGTCTCTTGAATCAAAAAATAAAAATTGAAAGACTGAGAAACAGAAAGACAGTGAGAGCAACAGAAAGGGGAACAGAATGGTTTCTATCTTACCACTGGTCTTCTGTCGCACAAGAAAATAAGGCTTCTTCAAAGAAAGATCAAAAAAGTCTTCAAAGACCTCCAGGATATTTGCTGTATTTTATAGCTCATTGAGGGCGACCTGATTTCAGTCCTCAAATGCAAAGATAGACTACTCAAATACAAATATTTTAAGGTAAGCAATACTACATCCTTTGTTAATTTTCACATGCCTAGTTTCCAACTAGAAATAATAGTTCATTAGTAGTATGTGTTAATACAATAAAAGCTTTCGTTCTCCTCTCAAATCACAATGATTCAGAACAGAATTCACATAATAACTTACCTGGATTTTGGTTGCCAACTATATATAAATATATATTATGAGAACTTAAGTCAAATTCAGCATAAAAGAACATATTATTAGTGATCATCACCATTATTATGAGTGACTGTCTCAGCTTTTAAGATGTGAAAAACAATAACCCTCATAATTTCCCATACAATAAATTGATGAGTAAATTGAAAGATTGCATGCCATATCTGAACAAATAAAAGTTAAGAAATATATTCCTTATCTTTGGTCCAGCATGTTCATGGCCAGATAATCCTCTGATCAGTAGGCTACTCTGATCATAAAGAACTGGCTGCTCATAGCTTCGATAGGTGTACTCTTTGCTGGGTAAAAAACTGGCTGGATGGCTGGGCCCAAAGAGTTGTGGTGAACAGAGTTAAATCCAGTTGGTGGCCAGTTACAAGTGGTGTTCCCCAGGGCTCAGTATTGTGGCCAGTTCTATTTAGTATCTTTATCAATGATCTGGGTGAGGGGATTAAGTGCACACTCAGTAAGTTTGCAGATGACACCAAGCTGGGTGGGAGTGTCAATCTGCTTGAGGGCAGGAAGGCTCGACAGAGCGATCTGGACAGGCTGGATCGATGGGACAAGGCCACTTGTATGAGATTCAACAAGTCTAAGTGCCAGCTCCTGCACTTGGGTCACAACAACCCCATGCAATGCTCCAGGCTTGGGGAAGAGTGGCTGGATAGCTGCTTGGCAGAAAAGGACCTGGAGGTGCTGGAGTGTGCCCAGGTGGCCAAGAAGGCCAACAGCATCCTGGCTTCTATCAGAAATAGGGTGGCCAGCAGGACTAGGGAAGTGAACATGGCCCTGTACTCGGCACTGGTGAGGCCGCACCTTGAATATTGTGTTCAGTTTTCGGCCCCTCACTACAAGAAAGACATTGAGGTGCTGGAGTGTGTCCAAAGAAGAGCAACGAAGCTGGTGAAGGGTCTAGAGCACAAGTCCTATGAGGAGTGGCTGAGGGAACTGGGGTTGTTTAGCCTGGAGAAAAGGAAGCTCAGGGGAGACCTTATTGCTCTCTACAAGTACCTGAAAGGAGGTTGTAGCGAGGTGGGGGTGGGTCTCTTCTCCCAAGTAACTAGCGATAGGACAAAAGGAAATGGCCTCAAGTTGCACCAGGAGAGAGTTAGATTGGATATTAAGAAAAATTTCTTCACCGAAAGGGCTGTCAAGCATTGGAACAGGCTGCCCAGGGAAGTGGTTGAGTCACCATCCCTGGACACATTTAAAAAGACGTGTAGATGTGGTGCTTAGGGACATGGTTTAGTGGTGGACTTGGCAGTGTTAGGTTAATGGTTGGACTTGATGATCTTAAAGGTCTTTTCCAACCTAAATCATTCTACGATTCTATGATCTAAAGCATGGTTTGTTATATTTTTTGAATAAATCAGTAATCTATGTTGTGCAGATTAAGGATCTTGAATACATTAAATACAAGTTCAATTAATGCATGGATACTGAAAAATGTTTAAAAGGCATCCACATCCAATAAAGTTTATGTAATTATTACCATAGGTGTATTGCAAAAAGGATGGTTTAACCAATCTCGACATGCATTCTGTCTGGAGCAATGAATAACTCTGGAGAAGAAATTCATCAGTACAACAGGACTTTAGGTGGTGTCCAGAGCAATTCTGGCACTGGAAATATTTCTCTACACAAAGCAACGCTAATGCAGTTGGACAACACCTCAGTAGTATCATACATAAAATGACAAAGAGGAACCAGAAGTTCACCTCTGCTAATGAATGGAGGCTTTCAGGCTGCTTCAGTGGGCAGGAACTTAACACTGAAGGTTGCTCAAGTGGCAGCAGCTCACACAAAACTGGCTAAACTGAGAGACAGTTCACTCTGGAGAATTGTTTCTGAATCACTTTCCCACAATGAGTCATAGACCAAATCTGCAAACTTTACATGGCTACTTGGGGATAGATCTCTTTGCTTTGAAGACCAAGACGATTGTTTTTTTAGACTCTGATAGTTAAAAATGTTCTCAGAGGTACTCTGAATTTCCTAAACAAACTCTAACTTTGAAATCTTTCATATAGATTGCTGTTTGCAATTGAAGGATTCTTTATGATCTAGTTCAGTTCCCTTTCTCACCTTGCTCATGATCTAAAGACAGACATATAGAGAAAAAAGCTGAAAAGAGAAAAGGAAAGTGTTCTTGCCCTGCCTCCTGGCAGAAAGCAGCAGAAGGAGAGAAAGGTGATAAGGCTAGATAGCAATTAGGTTACGCATTTCTGAAGAAAAAGCCTTGCAACCAAACCTATGATCAGAACGCATAGTTCAGTCATTCTCTTACAACTGATCCTGTCAGCAGTGCCATTACAGGCCCTGAAGAGGCCAGAAAGTGAAGCGCATCAGGTGAGAGAAAGGAAACAAAATGGCTTCCCAGTTAAAACAAAACCTACTATAGTACATAAGGACAACATACATTCTGGAAGTATCAGCAGGTACACTGTCGATTTTCTCTTCCTCACAGCTCCAAATGTCTAGGCAACAGAACCCAAGGGGTGTGGATTCCCAGTGGCTTTCATATTTAGCAGGGTAATATAAGATCACTCTGCCATGGAAAGGGACACCCTCTGCTCCCCTCGCATCAGTTCTAGCATTCTAGCAGTCAGAGCAGCTTTCTTCACAACTGAAAAGTAAACATGCAACAACAAAAAAAGATTCATTTTCAATTAGATCAGAAAGCTGGACTGACTCTTGCCACAGCCTTATGATATGTAGAGCCAACAGAGCTTGAGGTTGAAGGCAGGAGAAGAGGTTGGACTACTCACAGTTAGAGGAGCTTAAGTTGATCCCAAAACAACACAGCAAGAAAGCTATTGAGAGATATGACCAGAAGCAATTTGCAGTGATTAGTAGTGATTAAACTCCATCTGACTTCAAAGGAAAAAGCCCCTACTTTTCTTGTCTTCAGTGGCATCACTATATATTCTCCAAAAAAACCCACAAAGTGGGTTTCTCTTAACTACAAAATGATTTTTCAAATATCTAGATTATAACATTCCTCTGAATCAGCTACTTTTGGTAGAAATTCTTGCCTTTTGCTGGTAAAAAATCCTGGCACAATTTAGGACTCAAAGTGTGGTCTGGATAATATTTGTATATCATCAGGCTTGATTTTCTACAGACAAATGTACAGTTAATTAGTAATTTTTTTCCCCCGCTGGGCTCTGATTGCTTGTATCCTCTATTTCTATCCAAGTGGCAATTAGATCTTGCTATATTTTACCATACCTTATACACTGAGAAAGCTTTATTCAGACAAGCTCCATCATGTACCTGCAGTATGGATCATTAATGTGTGTGCACTAATTAATGCATGTTGTTGTTGGATGCAATTTTGAAAAATAATACAAATGTCAGCTTCTTGCTGGTATGTTCATTTTAGCTCTACATTGTATTCACACTGAGAAATACTTACGGAACAGGAAAGCCAGATGGGACCATAGGTTACATAGTTTAGCCCATCTGAGAGTTCTGTGGGGAGATCAGCATAAAACTTTGTCCCCTATGAATATTTTGGGTAAGGCAGAAACAGATGCTGAGCTGTGGAAAATATTAGTTGATCCAAAGACAAAGACGACTTTTCCTAATGCCAACTTTTAATTTATTTTTTTATGTCTCTATTTGACTTCCTTTCAAAAATAACTAGTAAGGACCCAATTCATATGTTAACTATTTAATTCAGTTTTTTAATTATTGTGAAGGACTAATCTTGTTTTCACTGGAAAGTTATGTATATTTCTTTGAGAGGACCCCAAAAAGCATTTGCACGTGTTTTATTGGTTTCTAAGAGCTGTAGCTGGAGACAGGTGTAAATGGTAAATATGAATCCTGTGATTTTGGTGCATAATTATTCATGAATACCATGTTATCCAGCAGCTTATTAAGAGTGCTTACTATCTGGCTATATGGCATAATGCAGTATAAATCTTTGCAGAAATGAAAAGTTGATTATAGAATCATAGAATCATAGAATCATTGGGTTGGAAAAGACCTCTAAGATCATCAAGTCCAACCATCAACTAACACCACCATGACTCCTAAACTAGACCCTGGAGTGCCACGTCTACACCTTTTTTGAACGCCTCCAGGGTTGACGACTCCACCACCTCTCTGGGCAGCCTGTTCCAATGCCTAACCACTCTTTCAGTAAAGAAATTCTTCCTAATGTCCAATCTAAACCTCCCCTGATGCAACTTGAAGCCATTTCCTCTCGTCCTATCGCTAGTTTCGTGGGAGAAGAGTCCAGCACCCGCTTCCCTACAACCTCCCTTCAGGTAGTTGTAGAGAGCGATAAGGTCTCCCCTCAGCCTCCTCTTCTCCAGACTAAACAACCCCAGTTCTCTCAGCCGCTCCTCAGAAGACTTGTTTTCTAGTCCCTTCACCAGCCTCGTTGCCCTTCTCTGGACACGCTCCAGCACCTCAGTGTCCTTCTTGTACTGAGGGGCCCAAAACTGAACACAGTACTCGAGGTGCGGCCTCACCAGTGCCGAGTACAGGGGCACGATCACTTCCCTACTCCTGCTGGTCACACTATTCCTGATACAACCCAGGATGCTGTTGGCTTTCTTGGCCACCTGGGCACACTGCCGGCTCATGTTCAGCCGGCTGTCGACCAGCACCCCCAGGTCCTTTTCTGCCGGGCAGCTCTCCAGCCACTCTTCCCCAAGCCTGTAGCGTTGCATGGGGTTGTTGTGACCAAAGTGCAGGACCCGGCACTTGGCCTTGTTGAACCTCATACAGTTGGCCTCGGCCCATCGATCCAGCCTATCCAGATCCCTCTGCAGGGCCTTCCTTCCCTCGAGCAGATCGACACTCCCACCCAGCTTGGTGTCATCTGCAAACTTGCTGAGGGTGCACTCAATCCCCTCATCCAGATCATTGATGAAAACATTGAACAAAACCGGCCCCAGAACCGAGCCCTGGGGAACACCGCTCGTGACTGGCCGCCAACTAGATTTCACTCCATTCACCACCACTCTCTGGGCTCGGCCATCCAGCCAGTTTTTTACCCAGCAGCCAGTTTTTTACCCAGCAAGCCAGTTTTTTACCCAGCAGCCAGTTTTTTACCCAGCAATTAGTCCTTGTGTTCATCTTTTTCAGCCCATAATGTAGGAACAGGGGAAAAGGGTATAAGGAATGAGGAACGGAGAAAGGGAAGGGAAAAGGCACGGGCATGGACAAAGGCAAGAGTGGAAAGGTAGTGGTTTTCTACCATATTCCATCTATTTTCAGTTTCATGCCTCAGCAGTGAGATGCAACAGGCAGCCAAACATCTGCTCTTATTTACTGCAGAACAGTAATGACTCTGACAACCCCAGAGAAGGGGGAAGGGTCAAGACAGCATAAAACCATTTCAGTCACTTTATCCCAGTAGCTAGAGAGTTGGTTGGCATGAGGCCCTTCACGTGAATTAGTTCTGCTTTCTGCCCTCAGATTCAAAAGAAAGACAGTTCACCTCAAAGAACTTAAAGGTACCAAATTTATCTGAATTTCTCGTATTTAGAATTCAAATGCACTGTTGCTCTTGTTATAGTCTGTGTTAATGCATCATCTAATCTACCTACCTCTACCTAGCTTCCTTGATCTTTTAAAGAAATAAGTAGAACTCAGCGAGGCAGAGGTGTTTTGAGGTCTCTGGACAAAGCCTGTATCTCATTCTCACAGACCCTGGCATTACAGATTCAGTTCTTATAAGTGTGTGGAGCGACTACAGACTTTTCTTTACAGGTTTGCAACTGTGCCTGCTTTTTTGGTACATTCAAAGAAGTAGGGTTAACTGAGTAGGTGTTCCTGCAAAGAGGGAATAATCATGGGAAAAGGGAAATAATGCATTTCAACTGTATGTGTTTCTAGCAGATAGGCCCAAACCATCATGACCAAAAAGAAAAAGAAAAAAGAAAAAAAAAGACTATATAGTATTTATATTCAATTCCTTTTTTTAGTCAAGTGTCATGTGTTTTTATGCATAAGAACAAGTCTGTATTTGTTACATTCAAATGCAACTTATTTATAAAGTGAAATAATTTTAAAGCAAACTGAACATATATCTGTGATATCTGCTACCAATTATTTTTTAAGCACTATCCAGATCAGCACATGGAGGCTGGGACTCAAAAAATTGTTTTCCATTAGTCACTGTCAGTCAGTGGATATTTGAGAAGCTCAGAAGTGGTGTTTCTTTCATCTTTGACTTGCAAAAACTCCACCAAATAACTGATGCGTGCCGCTAAACTTCACAATGTCTTATTTGCAGCATTCAACTAAAGGTTCTATGTGTGTATGTCCATGTGCATATGTACATGCACACTTATTTGTTAAACATATAAACGTCATTTGCCTATTAAAATGTTCAAACCCAGGACTGAAAATCCCACTGAAGTTATACTGGTTTTATGCATGCCAATGCCAACATCACTCATGACAAAGGAATGGCATTCATACCTTTATTCTTGCTGCTATTCTTTCATTTATGTCAGGAGATCTGTCACTGGTACTCCAGTTGTAAGCAGTGGGAAAATTCCCCTACCACTCCTTCTTTCAGCCTTAAGAGACTATTTCTGAGATTTTGCGCTGTTTAGGTAGAGCTTCATGCCATTTCCTTTAACAATAGGCTGAGAATTTGGAAGAGGAAGATAGACACTAAGTGCTGAATTGTTGCCCCCCAAAATTTCCTGAGGGAGGTGGTAACAAAATGGTTAGGGTAAAAAGTGTGGGGTGGAACTGAAAAGGGTCAGCAGCATGGATCTTTGTGGAGAAAAAGCAGTGCAGGAAGAAATGGAGGATATTGTAGAAAAGTAGAGCTGGAGCATGAAAATGGGTCTTGAAGAAGAAAAGGAAAGAAACTGGCAAAAGTAAATGATAAATAGAATAGTCTATCAGACAATTCTAAGGTGTGTGAGTCAGCTTTCCTGAATTAGTCCCCTATCTGCCTTTCACCAAGTGATCTTGAAAAAGATGCATTCTCTTTTAGTGCTTCAGCTTCCTTATCAGCAAAAAAAGGATATAAAATATGATTCTCACAGAGAGCTGAGAAGACCTTTAATTCATGATACAGAAGTAATGACACTAATCTACTGCTATTAGACAATGAAAAATTACTTTGTTTTTTACTATTTGGTATGCAAATGCCTAGTAACCATAACTGAGAAAACTTCCATTGTGCATGGTACCGTATGAAAACATGGAAAGAAAAAAAATCTGACATTGAAAGGTACGGATATGAAAAATGATGAGAAAAACAAAAGTACACAGCAACATCACAAAAAAAAAATCTTAACATTGTAGACCATGTATAAGCATATGTGCTGTAGTAGTTTCTTTGTGTGTGAGGATGGAGAACTGTGGTACAAATAGAAGCAGGGTGGAATTAACATTGTTCTCAATTTCAGAACTCCCATTCAGCAAGAAAACAGACACTGGGATTTTGAGAAACATAGACTGAGAGACCACAGAAATCAGAGGCAATGAAAAATCTGAGCTTTTTTTATCCAAGAACAGCTAGTATGAGACAAGTACCTTTCATGAAAATAATAAATGCTTTTTATTTTATTACAAACAGGGAGGAAGACAGGCTTCTGAACCTTGAAAACGGTCAACAGTGACAAAAGCAGCCAAAAGAAAGGAAAAGAAGTTCGTAACTAAGAAAAACCCCACAATTTGAGAAACACCAAAACACATATCAGGAGTGGAAACTACAAGCCTAGTAGCAGATATGGCTTGGAATTTACATACACATTTCTTTCCTTCTAATTCTTGGATAATACTAAGGTTTTCTTTGTTGTTCCCAATGAAATGGCCCACCAGACCCACCAGGTATATAAGAGACTTGTAAAACTACTTCCTTTCCGTGCTCAGACTAGATAAGTAGATCTTAAGAGGAGAGAGATTTGAAAATTTCCACTGCTTTCTGGCTTCTAAAAGGAGTTGTAATGTCATATTTCTCAGACCATGAGGAGGCATACGATGATCTGGAGGACCTAATAAACCTCTGGAGACAACATTATCCTTTTTCATCAAAGCTATTTCACAGGGATGTTTGACTCACAAGGGTAACAACATTTTCAACATATATGTCCCGTGCTCTCCAAGATTTTAACTTTAGCAGGTTTTAATCTAGCAGTTAGTTTGTTTGTCTGATTCCCATTAAGGTTCTCCTTCAAAAAATGCTCTTTTGTTTTAGCACCACACAGCTTTGGCCAGGTTCCAAAGGTTTTTTAAGAAAGAATTCAATGGACTGTTATATAGATAATTTATGTAGAAATTACTGTCAGTCTCATGGGCAGCTACCGAACCTCACTGTGATTGGAACTCATAACTACTTCCAAGATATGATAATTTCATTTAACATTAGGAAACCATCTGGTGCCTTCATTTCTTGTTGTAACATAATGCCACTATTTTACTGAATCCACTCATTAAAACAAGACAAAGCAGATAAGGAAAAACATACACACAGATGATAAATTTATCCTCTCGATCATCTTTGTGCAACCTCCCCCAGAAGTCATACTCTCATAGATTTTTGAAATAGGAGGGGACTACTGAAATCTAATCCAGGCTCCTGTATAATGAAGGCTATGTATTTCATTGAGTAGCCTCTAAATCAAAAGCATAATGTGTTTGGGCTATGTTTATCTATTTTCCTCACAACTGCTACATGTGATAGATGAATCCAACCTGCTCCTAGATAAGTTGTACCAGTGGTTAATTACTCCCACTCTTAAAAATATGCACCTTATTTCTAGTCTGAATTTGCCTAACTTCAGCTTTGAAACATTGGATCTCATTATGCCTTTTTTCTGCTAGATTAAACAGTCATCTGGTGTCAAAAGTCTCATTCCCATTAAGGCACTTACAGACCCTGATCAAGTCACCTCTTAACCTTCTCTTCAGCAGATTAAACAGACCGATCTTCTTTGGCCTCTAACTACAAGGCTTATTTCCAGACCTACAGTCATTCTTTCACCTTTAATGAACTCTTTCCAATTTTAAACATATTTTCAAAGTGTGGTCACCAGAACAGGACACAATAGTTCATTAATAGTTTCCCTACCGCCATATGAAAAGGCAGTGTTATTTCCTACTTGATATTCACTTGTCTATATATCAGAGAATATAATTACCATTTAAAACCCTCCTTTAGCTTGCTGATAAAACAGAAAATATTCTGAAAGGAATTTAAAAAGTGAATATTTATCTTGGTTTTTTACACGCAATGGAGAAAACGTATGCAACTCTGCTGTCTTTTCTATACTGTCTATACTTTTCTATACTATCTATGTCCAGTGTCACTTCTGTCACTTAAGATATTTTTCTGATAGTTTTTTTCTTCCTTTATCAGTTTTCTGTTCTTAAGTGCTTTTTATATTATTATTTAGTAGTAGTATCTATGAGCTGTTCAACTCTAGTAGTACCTTTTAAGGCAATTCCACTTACAGTCTTATTTTAAAATATCTTCTTGCATTTTCATTTTCTTCCTGTAAGGAAATTACATTCCTGAAGCAATTTGCTTACACAAAATAGAAGCATATTTTGAAAACACACAAATATCGATAGACTGTGTTGACCAGAATTATAGTATTCTGTTTTCTGATAACTCAAGCTCATTAGGTAAAAATACCTAATTTTACCAGAAAGTTTACTCTAACAGATATACTGTATACAAATGTTTTGGTTTATCTTTCATGGAATGTATATTTAAACAGATTGTATTCCTTACACAGGTAGCTCTAGTGAATAGCATTTACATCAGCAAACTCCAATTTCTGCCTGGAAGTTGCTTCAGACACAGAATGAATCAAATGACATTATATAGTTTCCATTTACTTTTCTTTTTGAGCATGATTTTCACTTATTGGTTGAACTACAAGAACAGTTGTAGCTACTTCTAATGCTTAAGTCTGGATCCATTTCATTGGGTAAATAATACCAATTAATTTACATACTACTAGATAAGACAGTACACATCAGAAAAATATTTGTAAACATCTGGTTGCTAGCTGGAACAGAAGTTCTTAACTATCAGTGCATTTTCATGTCACAAAACACTTACTAACCATGATCTGCTCACACATAAAGCCCAGAAAATATGTTTGTTTAACTGAATAAATCTTAATTTGACCCAAAATGTATCGGCTGCATAAAGAAATGCTGTGTTTTGTTCTGATTTCTCTTTTTCATTCACAGTGAAGAAGGAGAATTCGTTAATGTACTAAAAGGAATACTAAATTATGTGATCTGACACCATAACTCTGTTGTGTATAAGTCTAAGTTATTTCAACTGCAAACAAAAATCTTCTATGCAGGATGTACAATTGCTACTTCATTAGAAGCAAGTCCTCTCCAGTTCTTGGATACAATATACTAGATAAACACAAAAATATCTAGACAAATAGAAACAGAAGAAGAAAGAGAGCAGAAAGAAAGAATTGTGCAGAAAAGGGAGCAGTATATTAATATGCAGAGGGGAAAAACATCCAGAGAAAGAGAAATAGTCTCTGTGTGCTTAAAAAACCCACAGATTATGTGCATACAAAAAAGGAGAAAGGGTGAATAAGACAGAAAATCAAGGGTCGGGAGAAGGAAAACTAAAAGAAGATGCAGAGAAAAGTGCTTCTGGCAACTGGAAGGAAAGACACTGCTAATTTAAACTTACTTCCTAATATTCTAGAGTCCACAGTTTGAATCTGAATTAGAACAAGTTCAAAGCTTTCTCCCAGACTAAAGTGAAATTAAAGCCCCATACTGTTTTCTGCTAACTCAATAAATACCTTGTGTCATCTCTTTATGTCCTGAAACTTGAATCATTTTGACTCTTTTAAAAACCTCAGTCTTTAAACTTTCAATGCTGTTTCTTTTAACTGCTTCACATATTTCTTGACATCAAGAGACCTCTAATTGATTAGTTACTTCTATTAACTTCATCAGCTCCTTTTCCAACTGTACTGGGTCTGGCTGAGGGGGAGCTGCTTTTCCCCCTGCCAGCCCGCTGTGCTCTGTGTCGGTGGCGGGAGGCGGCACCAGTGCCTGGCTGTGGCCGGGCGGTGCCTGCCCAGCCCCGGGGCTGCCTCTCCAACATCCCCCCCCCGCCCCCGCTGTGGGCGGGATCTTGGGAGGGGGCGGCCAGGACAGCCGGCCCGGGCTGGCCGGGGCTGTTCCGTACCGTGTGAGGCCTGCTCAGGGATAAAAGCTGGGAGGAAGGAGGAAGCGGGGGCATTCCTGGTTTGGGACGTGTGTCTGTGCCCTCGGGAGCAGCCGCGGCACGTGCCGGGCCCTGCTGCCCGGGGGGGGCTGGGCCTCGCTGTGGGGAGAGGTGGGGAGTGGGGTCCGTGTTGTCCTTTCCCTTTTGTTTCCGCACGGGGTCTTTGTTTTATTAAACTGCCTTTGTCCTGACCCAGGAGGTTTCTTTGCACCTCATTTTCTCCCCCTGCCCTGCTAAGGAGGGGAGTGACAGAGCGGCTGGGTGGCACCTGGTGCCCAGCCAGGGTCAAAGCACCACACCAACAAGTATTCTGGGGAAAATACTCAGAACCTTCCCAATACACGCTATAAGTTAAGCAGCCTAAAACATTCCGAGCTACTGAAGTTGAATTGATTTTTATTTCCAAGCAGAAGCTGAAAACCCTATAATTATTTTTAAAAATTAAAACTGTGTATACTTCGAATGGCTCTAAGGTCATAAGATTAAATAGTGTCTATTTAGCCTTGATATCTAAACAAATTTTGTACTCTCTGAATCTGATGAGAGGAACTGAGCACACATTCTTCAATTTCTGCACCAGTTTAAAAGTTATCTCGGAGCTCAGTTTGTCTAATTTCAAATGCCAATGTAACGGTCACCACAAAGCTTTAGGTGACAGCATAACAGTGCATAAATACCGGATACACTAGCTAAAAGTCTTCAAAATGTACCAAAGATCAGACAAATATTGTTAAACACCTCTCTCTTTGGAAGATCCAAGACACCTCTGTGCTATCAAACACAAGGAGCTATAGAACAAACCATCCTCTCTCCCTTCATGCATACTTCTCACTAATTTAAGCCCACTTAAATTATTGATGAAGCTAGAAAAGAGAGATTTCTCTCTAATCCAGCAGCATATTTCACTATATTTCGAATTAAATTATCTTAGTAACAGGTTAAAAGGAATAGAGAAACTGGAAGAATCTGAGCTTTTTATATGGACCCCAAATTTCATTCAAAAGTTTCTCAAAAATACGAAGTCCAAAAGGTTTTTCTCAGTCCAGCCACTAATATCCTTAGTGTAGTCCAGTTGCTTGAACAAAGACTACGATTAAGTATAATGCTATTGGACTGACACTGTAACTCCTAATCTGACAAAACTCACTCTTGTACACATCAGGAGATCAGCCTGAGGAAAGTGTTCAGGTTTCTTCACCTATTCCACTGCTACAAATTCAATTCTTTAAGTGAAAATCATCAGAGAAATTGCCTTTTATTTCCCATGAGAGATTTTGCATTTGCTTCCTTTGCTATCTTGCAAATCGTCAAAAAAGTGATTTTCAGTTGCTTTTCACAGCAGTTGGAATCATATCCATTGCCCCTCAGCAAGGTGCACAAACTTTCCCCCAGCAATCGGGATATAAGATCCTTTCAAACAGAATACAAAGCTTACCTTGAAGAAAGTCATAGTTGCTCCATCTTCAACTGTCCCATACTCTATCTTTGTCTGCTTGGCCAAATCATCAGCAGAATCAATAGGGGATTCCATACGTTCCACTGTCAGAAAGGCGGCTAGGTTAGCAGTGTACGAAGAAATGATGATAAGTGTGAAAAACCACCAAATGCCTCCCACTATCCTGGTGGAGAGGGCTTTGGGCATGAGCTCAGAACCTAACGAAAACCAGGGGAGAAAGGTGAAACCAATGCACAGAAAACAATTAATAAGTGTTCAGCACTTTTTGCCACAGTGGGGAGATGAAATCACTGTGCAAAAAAATCTTTAAGCTACAGGCTTACATGTACTGCTTGTACAAACACACACAA
The DNA here is from genome assembly GCA_013389945.1 of Fregata magnificens. Taxonomy (NCBI): domain Eukaryota; kingdom Metazoa; phylum Chordata; class Aves; order Suliformes; family Fregatidae; genus Fregata; species Fregata magnificens. Next base: position 30,202 of record WAAD01017519.1, read on the forward strand.
CTGAAATGAGAAATAAGAACTGATTACACTTATAAGACAGATCTTTTTGGAGCTGTGGGAATCAAAAGATAGTAATGGGAGACTCAATGATCAGTGCCTTTTTAAAATTTATACATATATATATATATATCAATGTAAAAAAGCAGTTACTTGAACTGGCTTTCTAGAAAAAATCCTAGCTGGACTGAACCTCTAAATTAATACTAATATTGAAGCACTTATACAGTTCTTTAACTTCAAGGCACTAAACAAACATTATTTAAGTATTTCATAAAAACTCACTTGAGTAAATAAAAATAAGTTATTGTTGAAAGAAGCAGATATGAAATAGGGTATTTCATATCTGAAATACAAAATCTGAAATCTGTTATAAATATGCTTTTGACTATTGCTATTTGTGTTGCTGTAAAGGGTTGTTTATTGACTGCTTACATAAAAAAATTAACATCTCCCATCTCTATAGTTAGCCCCACAATTTCAGATAAACATGGGTGGCTATGCCACACGCTTAATTTGATAGAGCAGCAATGAAAATATTAGACCACTATGCATAGACTAGGTAGATTATAATGCATTGCTGGAGTTGCCTGCTCATGGCACTAAAGAATGGAGGGGGCGACAGACACTGTATAGTAATTTGCATAATTATTAAAGCTAATTTAGAGTCTAATGAGACAAATTGAAGCACATAATCTCCTCTTGTGTCTAATTACTAAAAATAGGAAAAAATAAAATTCAATGTAATCTACAACCACAAATATTTATTATAAATGAGCATGTATGGATTTTTTTCCAAATGTTATAATTGAATGGCTGAAATTTCTAATGACGTCAAATAAACAATTTCAAGCTTCATTGTAAAAACTTTATGTAAAATCTTTTAGAAGTATCTGGAAACTTGTTTTCAAAGAAACAGTTTTACCATATCCACTGTACCAAAATAATAACTTTTTGTTAACTGGTCACTATGCTTGTTTTTAAATCTTCTGGGTAAAATGGAATGAAGGCAAGATGGACTATTTTATTACTGTTAAATTTTAGTGTTCATATTGAATTATTTAAGGAACTGGTCCAGCAAGGTAACACATCTTCATATAAATGAAAGATTATGCCGAACTTCCAACGTCAATGCCAAA
>WAAD01017519.1:38789-51199 GCA_013389945.1 Fregata magnificens
TTTACACACCATTTTAATTTTCTGTGTTGTTTTCAGATATTTGCAAGACAGGTATGTACTGTCATTAAATCATATCCAGCATGTTACCTGTTAAATTCCTACAGAGAACTTTCACCGAAAATCTAAAACAGTCTCTCTTTTTTAGGGTGGGGACAGGTGCAGGGATTTCTGCGTTGTTTTTTTTTTTTTTTTGCCTGAGGATCAAGAAAGCAAAACACATGGGATTTTTAAATCACAGGTTGATACTGAATATTTAACCAAAAATCCATAATAGTTATCAGTTACCATTATAGTGCCTGGAGTTTAATTCTTGTTTAAGAATCCATACTGACTTATAACTTTTCATCTTTATCTCAGACATGATACTGTCTTCCATTCTGTCCCAAATAGGAGTCACGTAATAAGTATGGAAAGGCTAAGAAAAATCTATATTCTACAGGATAGTTTGAAATTACAAGACAAAAATCAAATGCAGTAAATTAAATTCTTGGTCTGATGCAGTCAGATAGAATACTTCCCTATATTCATGGAATTGTGAGCAATTTCGGGCAGGGGAAGGGAAGGGAATACTGATTGCAAAGAGCTATGGTGCAACTATGATTTAAGGGAGCAAGTATGACTTAAAGGACTGATGAGATTACTTACTGGTAGCTGTGTTTAATTTATTTAAATTACATTCTTTTCAGTGATATTACAACCAGACAATGCTGCCACTGTGTTTTTCAAAATGAACATGTAAATCAATTAGGAGAAAACTGCTACAAAAATATTATCTAGAGCATGACATATAAACCAACATACCCTGCATAGCTCAGCAATATATGCCACAGACAAAGATAGCACACACTTACAGTGTGCATGCTATTCTAGCATTATTTCAAACCTGCCAAATTATCCCAGATACTTTTCCTTCATTCCCTCACTGTTCTTTGGGTAAGAACTATGAAGAAATGTAAAGGAAAGATGATTACCCACTTACATGCACACAGACATCTCTCTTGCACAGTCAGACCAAGAAGTGGGCAGACAACAGCTTTCACTGCAAAACCCTTAGCACAAAGATTTCACAAGCTGTAAGGCTTCATCTAATTAGCACAGTTTGAGAAATGAAAAGAGTCTTACCCTATCTTCTTTAGTGAACTGCTGAGCATACTGATTCGATACTGTTGAACATAACAAAGTATCAAGGCATTCATGTGAGATACACTTAGCTCTAGCAAATTACACGTTCTCGCATTCACCAGAGCAAAGAAGAAGAATGATTTTTCTAGACATTGTTTTTCAGGGCTTCTGTACAGGACTACACCCTCAGTCCAGAGTTTACTGCACAAGAACTGACAGTCAGATAAATTATAATATCTTAAAACTTTTTCAAGAATATCCAGAATATGAGTGGGATGCTTTATTATCATGTATTACACCATTCAACAATAAACCATGTTTCTTCTTCCCTTTATTAAAGCCTGCATTTTTTTTTCTAAATTATGCTTTTTAGAGAAATCAAGGTTTTTGTTTGGCTGCTTGGATGTCAGACCTGACTCATTACCTTGCCTTATCTGATGATTGCTGGGCTGTGAACAGAGCCTGTTATTGCCAACAACCCTGCCCTGCTCAAATACCCTTGTCAGTGCCATAATTTCCCTGCCTGTACTGTGGTCATCTTCCACATCATCTTCCCTCATGGAGCCACTCTGCTTTTGCTGCTCCCTGACAAGAACTAGTCATCCAACACTTCTTTTTTATACAAAAAATCCCCATCTAAAATAGTTGCACTGAATCACCGTCACCTCTTCATTGCCTGTAAATGGAACTTAATGTGACTGACTTTTTAGACACCTAAAAGCCTAACCTTAAGGTTCTAAACTTAGGGGATATTGATCAGTCCCAAGTCTAGAAAGGCACAAGTGTGCAAGTTGTATACCGTCTTTACAGAAGTGTGTTCTATAGCTCCACCCCTATCCCTTTAAATGGCTTAAAGGCACCATTAACTTTAAACATTAATAGGATCCTGTTAAATCCAACTAAGTCAGCAATTAAATAAAAATATATAAGTTATTGCAGGATCAGGGCCAAAATCTTCACTATATGAATGAAAATATCCTGTCCCATTTTTCAACAACTTTAGCTTCCTGGTTAATATTCAAAAACTAAACACTCAATTAGCTTATAAGCAAGTAACATAAAAACTATACAGTAAACGTCTGCTATAAGCAACAAGAAGCATATAGGAATAATATCATCCAGCAAAGGTGGATACATGATGATCTATCGAAGTTGCCTACTTTTACTGCTGTATTAGCTACTAGTCCTGCAGTTAAATCCAAATAAATGTACCCTTGGGGACTAAAGAAATGTGCAGGTTGGTCATAGCTCAAATCTGAACCAAAACTAAGAAAGGCTTTTTTGTTTGTTGAAAAGAAATACTGTAAAACATATACTAAGTATGGATCTGTTCTCAAACCTGCTGAAGACAAAGAGAATCTTTCTTTTGATTGTAATGTGCTTAGGTATTTAGTACTGTTCTACTCAATGATTTAGACTGAAGAAAGATAACTTACAAGTGTCAGAACTATTAAAAATTTCTTAGACTATTATGTGATAATTAGTATAAGTATATAATAACTGAAATATTTTTTCTACAGATGTAAATCAAGGGTTCATTAAAATATATTCTGTATTAAATAAATAGTATATTACAATTGTAATTAAATATTATTACATGCTAGAAATAAGAGTCAAAGATATACAGACAACCTTGTTTTTGCAGCACTAGTCAAGTTCTTATTGCTTAACTTATTAAATATACTGATTTCAGTCCTTAAATAATTTTTGAACTTCCGAAACAATAGTCCATGCATTTCTTGAACAGAAGAAATGTGGATAGAGTTAAATACCAAATGACAGCCAAGACTCTGAAGAAAACTTATTTAAAATTACTATCTTTTAATGTATGTGAATTTCACATTGATTGTAGACTTCTGCCACAGTCAATGTATCCTGACTTCTGCTAAATATATTGACGTCTTTAAAAACAAATATTCTTGGACTAAACAGTTCTTAGATATCTCAAGTAAGGTATAGTAGGGGAGATGTCCAAAGAGTTGCTCCATGGTTAGTTTTAAGCCAATTTTAATGAACATTTTTATTAACAATCAGGAAGAAGGTAAAAGCAACACACTAATTAAAACACAGAGGGCAGTACTTTGGAGGATGTTATGAACCCTAAGGAGGGCAAAGGACTACAAAGAACCTAGAAATATTAGATGAATAGTTTAGGAGAAAAGAAAGTGAGGTTGATCTGAACTGCACCATGTTACCCAGCGATATAGAATAAAGGCAGTATTATTGTAGCAGATGAACACACAAGAAAGTGCTATTCATAGCAGAACAGACAAAAAGTTAAAATGACAGGGCAAGAAAGCCTAGGGGTGGGTAGAACCAGCTCAGAAGTTTTCTACAGTTTGCCTGCAAGTTAGGCCCAGATATCCCATTAGAAATAGCAGAAAGAAAGATAAGACTTCCCCACTGAAGATTTTCTGAATGGAGAGGGAATCTGAGTGGGCAATGAGCCAGACTAGCTGATTTCTAGAGCAGCCTTGGTAAGGGGAGGAACATTAGCAAGGACTCAATGTATGTATGTGGTGCTCTGACAATCCCTAAGCAGCAGACGGTCCCTCAGGAATATTAAGCAGCTAGTACCTCTTGGCTGTTGCAAATTCTGCCAAGGCCAGAGAGTCAACATAGGTTGTTTAAAATTGGCTTTATACTTAAGAGTCACAACCTGTCCTGACTTCTGTATCTGAAGCACAACTCAGAGAAACAGAGTGTTTGTTATGTTAGAAAACATTTTACCCTCTTTTTGGTGACACAAGTAAACTGATATATCCAATATGATTTTCCCCTTTGTATGATTTGCTCTTTAGTGCCCTTAACATACTTGAGAATCTTTGATTCTTCATTTGCGTTCCTTTATTCCTATATCTACATAGTAATAAACAACTGAGTGTTACTTCCAAAAATGGGTTATTCTCAATACTTATTATAGCTTTTATTTGCATTTTCTTTCTAAACAGCCTACATCAAGCTGTTTTATATAACATTCTTACTTCTTTACCAGAGACCATTACTATTATTTACCCAAATATGGGTTTCCCTGAGTATATGATAAAACAGGAGAAATAGAAAACTGAGTACTTCTTTGGAAATTTCTCACCTCCGTTTCTAGAAAGACTTTTGAATATCCAGACAATCAGTAAATGCTTTTCTCAGCCTCAGTTTAAAAATCAGAGTTGAGGATTCAAAACAATTAAAAAGAAGAACTATTTATACAATACAAACTGAACTGAAGTGGTACTAATTCCACTGTTGTTTGAAAAAAAAGATGAGGCCAGGAGGAGGCAGGGAAAGGGAGAATGGCTGAAGACGAAGTATCTCAGCAGGCAAAGTGGAGATGTAGAGCAAACATTAATCTTACAGTCTATACATTCCTGAATCTCCTTAGATATCCCTGTCTTTTGTGGGCCAGAATTGGAAAGATTCTGTGCAGCCAGTTATTGCGGTACAGTTTCACTGACTGGCTGGCTGTTACTCTATCACCTCTTCTAGGTACTTGCTTTCTCTCTTTCTCTCTCTTTCCTGTTTTTCCTTTTTTGTGTATTTATATTTGATGTCTGCTGCTACTGGCAGTGGGGTAATGGAAGAAGCAAACCACACACTCTGTCTTGCTAAGTCAAGATTAATTTCAGCATCTATGGCTCTACAGTGCAGTCAAAGAAACACAGCAAAAGAGCATCCAAAACCCATATTACTGCCTAACAGCCAAACCCCTCTGAACTGTTCAACTCCCTGACCCTATGTCTTGCCTAAACACTTCTGGTGACTTAATCTTATTCTGCCTTCAGGAGCACCCTGGACTTGCACATCTTTTCCTCATGATTTCCAAGCTCATCTTGAAGGGTCAATGTCCCAGGCCTACAACCATACAACAGAAAACATTTAGGACCAGGGGCCTGAGCTCCCTCAGCAGATGCCTGGTCCAGGGATGCATAGTATGTGCCTCTCATTCACAGTGCTGAGCCTTCTACTGAGTCCAGTGCTTAACAGAAGAGAAAACCTTTTTCAAATGTATGTAGTTGTTTGAACTCACTGTTTCTAATGTCCAGGAGGGCACCTCTCCCACAGGTGAAAACCTAGCATGGAAGCCCACCTACTGAACCTTGGCTGGTAGACATACAAAAAGTGGGTAAGGNTGTGGCCTCTGTGAGAAGAGGCCACGGGCTGCCCTGTGCTAGACATGGCTGGTTCCAGCTGACTCCAACAGACCCACCGCAGGACACAGCTGAGTCCCTCAGCCAAGATGGTGGCACCTCTGGGAAAGTGTATTTAAGAAAGGGCAAAAAAAGCCAGGCAGAAAGAGAGGAGAAGGGAAAAAAAAGTGAGAAACAGCAGAAGGAACACCAAGGTGAGAGAAGGAGGAGGGGAGGAGGTGCTCCGGGCACCATAGCAGAGTCCCCTGCAGCCCAATGAAAGTACCACAGTGGAGCAACATTTTTCCTGAAGGACTGCAGCCCATGACAAAGCCTATGCTGGAGCAGAGGAAAACTGTGAGGGGGGAAGGAGCAAGAGAGAAACTGCTATGTACTGGCCGCAAACTGCCCCCTATCCTCCCTTCGCTGCTCAGGGGTGGGTAGAGGAATCCGGAGTGAAAGAATGAAGTTGAGCTTGGAAAAGGGAGGAGGAAAGGTGTTGTCTCAGTGTTTGTCTTTGTTTCTCACCTTCTGAATCTATTTTAGCCCACAACAGTAACTGGTAAGCAATCTCCCTGCCTTTGTCTTGAACCATGAGCTTTCTCATCCTATTTCCCCCGCTTGTCCTGCTGCAGAGGGGAGTGAGCCGGGGTGGCATTTAGCCCTTAGCCAAGGTTAACCCCCCCCCCAACATAGAATTGGCTTGCTTCCTCTAATGAGAGTTCTCCCTTGGGAAGTGAGATCTAAGTTCTGGTCAACAGTTTGAGCACCTGCCCTCACACAGCACAAAGGACCTTCCCATGCTCCATTCACGAACTACAATAAGGCTTAAATTCTTACTAACACAGTTGTTCTGGAACTATTCAGCAGAGCTATGTTTAGATACCCAGCAAAAGAGAAAGTCTAAAATGTAAGTGCCTCCACATAGATGACATGAGACTAGTCATCATCTGAATGTCTTTCGATGGCTTGAAGGTCACACAGAAAAACAAAAGAGCCTGTACACATATATAGACCGCTATTTTCTATACAGAATTTATTCCCTTCGTCACCTCTTTCACTTCTGCTAAATCTCATACACATTTCTCCCTCTTCTCTTTCTGCTACTCTCCAGCTACTTCTGGAATATTTATAGAAGCTTTAGAAATGTTACATACAAATGAAACAGTGATACTATCAAGATATGCATGAAATGAACCTAAGTAACCATGTAATCTTCTTAGTGCAACCCTCTTCAGCTCCCACCCTCCCCCACTATTTGTTGTGCTCACTTGTTCTGTCATGTCTAAACTCAGACTTGTATGCTTCTCCAGGCAGAAACCATGTCTTATTTGCTTTGTGAAGTTTGTAGCATATTTTAAACTGTGCTATTTAGTCCTGGGTGAGAGAAATCTTCCTCTGTCCATGATACTTTTCAGGTTTTCAAAGAAATCTTGATATGTGTAAGAAAATACAATCTTTCAAGTCGAGAGCCACAAACTGTTGTGTTTGTGGAGTGTACTTGAGAGAAGTACTGCTATAGACTTGCTTATGCTTTTAACTCTTCTGTAGACATCTATTTCTGCCCACAGTCAGATATAAAGTACTTAGATAAATGAATCAAATCTCTGTTGCATCCTTGGTATTTACCAGGGAATGGAGAGAGTCCAAATTCAAGTCCTTGTTTTTCTTCAGTCAGTAACTGACATAAACAGGGAAAAAACTTCTACTCACTTTCGAGAGGCACCTGTTTCTCCTTCTACTGTCTTCTCTTATTTTGACTAGAAATTCTATTAGGAATATGAAATTTTCAGAAGAACCATCACATTTACTAGAAATGTTTTGCTATGGCACATTTCTCACTAAAAAATTTACATCACTGATGATTCCTGGGACAGCTCTGGTCAATAAATTGTCATGAACAATAATACACTTGAGGAGAGTTAAACTATAGGTAATTACTTTTTCTAAGTCCAAATCAAACCTTATCCACCTATGATTACAATGTGAAGACAGCCATAAAGAGCAGAAAAAGTTATAGCAGGAGGGTGTTTTCAGACACAGCTTTGCTCCCTGTATTTCCTTTTTATTTGTTCAGGCTGCTTCCAGTTCAGAGTACTTGCAGCTTTTTGGATCCTAGAATGAGACATTTTGGTCTCTGTGTTCCCTCTAAACGCACTTGCTTCAGAGCTTAACTCAAGGCTATAGGTTTCATTGTTGCACGAAGGGCCTAAAATTTCCTTTGTCATTTAATAGCCCTGTTGTACATCATGTAATAGAACTTCAGCTTCACATCAATATTTAGTTAGGGCACTGTAAGATTATACTATTGTTGTCTGCCTTATCCACTTCTTATAAAACATAAACTAGACAAAACACCATTCCTTGCTTGGTTCACATTACAATAAACCCAAAAGAGTCTCTAAAGGTCATTGTTTATAAAGAACTCTTATTTACTTTTTACTTAAAAGACAGGATATATGCTCCAGTATCACGGTGTGTCTTTACTGATCAATACCAACTCTTAACAAAAATATTAATGATCACCCTAAACTATGCCTGCAGTACTTGAATTTTCCTTAGAGCTCTCCCTTCCAAGTATTGACTAGCACACGTGATTTCTTTCGATTTAAACATCTTCAACAGATTTGCAGGCCCAAAGTTATATTACGCAAAAAAATTCTTTCCAATTTCCTAAAGGTTCATATCTGACATGTGATTGACTTGCTTAACTTCAGAGCTTATAAATTAATGTTATACATTTTATAGGGTCCCCGTTTCCTGGGCTCAGTAGCACTGTATCACATCATTGCTACTAGTTTTGGTACATTAAGTAATTGCTGAAACATTTTTAAATGGTGCTTGCCAGAGGGAGAAAACCTTTACGGGTCTTTTGTCTTAGAGAAAAAGAAGGCATTACACAGTGTCCTGTGTGTAACTATAGAGACCAGACTCAAATTCATGGAAGCTAAACTCAAAGAAAGTGTGGCAATAGGTTCATTTGACACTAAGAAATAAAGCTTGGCCTCCTCTGGGGGTGAGAGGGAGTACTGGATATTTTGGTATTTTGAGTAGAAAAAGAAACTAGTCTGTTTAAATGTGAACTATGGACAGTAGTAAAATGAAATCAGTCTTTTCTATTACAGCATGGTTAAACCATCAAAGTAATCATGTATTATTCTGTTTGTGACTTGAATATATAAAAAAGATAATGATTTAGTTACAAGCCTGATCTCAGGAGGAGTGAGGAGATGTGTAGCTATGGACATGCTTCTGCATCCTATGTCTAAAAATATGCACCAAATGAAGTGCCCCTAATGCAGGAGTTAATATATCTTTCTGTCATAAATCTGTGCTTACATATATATACAATATAGTATGTTAGGCTATAATTTAGGTTCTATCAGTACTCATCAGTGAAGAATACTGTGGGAAATTGTTCTTCTCCTTTAATTATTTGTAATTTGGCACCAGAGATAAAATTCCAGGTATGCTGTGTTCTACTACGAAGTGTTCTAAAATCTCATATTTCTAATTATTTTAATTAAAATAGGCAGCAGCCAGAAAACTCTCATCTTCTGTGCTAGGGTTTTACTCTAATCTCACAGTTTGCCAATGCTGTTCCCATATTACAACACTTAATTACTTCAGTGCTGCTTCTATGGGTTAATTTTATAACTTCCAAATGAATTTACTGACAATAATGTCAAAATTATAATGGACAATCTGGCAGTAGAATCTGTATTCTCAAAAAGGCCTTCATTTTTTTAATAACTTATTTTAAATTTGATGGGTTTCTTCCATGGGTTCTCTCAGGAAAATTATTCTAATAACTCTAAGTAGATCTGAGTAACTGCATCAAAAACCACTAAGGATATATTCCTCTCTTTCATACAGTGCAAGGGACTTCTGGGGAACTGTAAAAAACAATCACAATTACTGATTCTTTTTGGTTTCTGAGATACCACAAGGTGCTGCTGTCCTGAGAGTAATGCTTAAATGTGCAGACAGTATGGTCATTCTTAAAAATTGTAGTTCAAATTCTCCAGCTGATACCCTTCCACAAAATAAGAACCAATCACATCAAAACTGTAAGGATCATCCCTTTCCGCTAGTTTGATTTTGAAGAGCATTCTTATCTTTAATAAAATTAATATTTTAAGGACCAAGGGAAAAATCACAAAAGCGTACCATAACATTTAAAGATGGAAAATCCATGCCCCTATCAACACTAGTGGCTCTTTCTTATTTCCTTGCCCATCTCACAGATACAAAATTAGGATTTGATTAACATGCATTCTACATCTGTTAAAACTATGTGCTATGAACTACTGAAATATGTAGACTTTGCATGCTCCTGAGTAATAAACCCATAGTGATTAAAACAGCAACGTTGTCAGATGTGGATAAACCCAAAGTTTACACAGGCAACTGTGGAGTTGAGTCCTGGAAAGGTAATATGTCTTTAGTGATCATTAGAAAACAGAACTAATCTTTGCCAAGATAATCTTTCCTTTACACTTGCAAAGAGAAAATTGCATGAATTAGGAAGAGAAACTACCCCAAAGGTATGATTTCTTTGACTGTGACGGCACAGACTACAAAAAAAAGAGGGTGATGTATTTTCTATCTATATTTTTATTGCTGCTGCTTACAATATCACTCTGTATCCCCAAACAAACTCAGTAAATAATTACTGAGCTGTGGTGGTCCAATTGTTTGGGCATAAATGGATATTGCTTTTTAGTGTATTGTAAACCAAGAAAACAATTGAAAATACTTTGCATTCTCAGTGCCATATCTTGTGGGAATACTAAACAAATGATCAACATTTTAAAAAATAAGATATTTACTATGAAACAAGAAATTATGAGTAGAACTGAAGATCAGTTCTGACTACAGTTGAATGAACTCCAACTAGTTAGGTTAGCTGGCAAGATAACTAGCAGGTTTTAGTCGACCCTGAATATGGAAAGAATATTAACAAGGAAGACTAATCCGTGGAAGCCAATGTCTCTTCGAGTCTTACATTTAAGAAGTTATAAGGATACTGTTGTATGCTTAAAGGAATCAAAAGCATGTTCTGGATTAGACCAGCTGTAGAGATAAGTCTGCAGTTTTGCTGCAGGCTATAGAAATTTACACATTGATATATACCTTGCACACCAAAAAACCCAAACACATGGTGAAATGAAGAATTAATTTGAAAAAGAAAGACAATGGGCAAGGGAAACCAAAATTTTGAATATAGACTGTTACAATGGCTGTCAGCTGAGACAAGAAAGAAAAAGGTCACAGAGCATCTGGAATACACTGCTGTATCCCTAACTCATTTATCCGACACAAAATTTGATCAAAGGAGATGAAGATGATAATCCAAATTAATTCCATCTTCGTTCTATCTTAAAAAGTAACATCTTTCTAATAGTGACCATTCTTATATCTGACTCAATTCATATTGACTTAAAAAATGCATCCACTCTGTCATAGTAAAGGAACCAATACTAAACCCAGAAATAGTTAAGACTACCAGTATTCAATTAATTTTCTAGTTGAACCTGTCAAGGGAAGAGAAGGCTGAAAGAATAGAAGGAATTAACGGTTCCAGGACTGTCTTCTGATTATTTGTAATTTATGCTGGGAAAAAAAAATGACTTATACTTTTTACGTGTAAAAGTTCACACATAATACAGTTAGTTCAGTTAGCAGCAAACATACTAGGGAACGTCTAGAAGGGGTATGCTACAGACCTGGAGGCCACAACAGAGCTCTATATGCTTCCTGTCCCACTGGGGTCCTGAGTTTCAAATAGAGGAAGATTTATACCTGTCTGGTGGAGAGATAACAACTTAATAAATGATTATAGAAGATCAGAAAAGGTATTGTCAAGTACTCTGTATATTCCTCCTACTGCCTCTATATAAAAAGCTAACTTTTTGTCTTAAGTTTTCGCATGTGCTAATGAACTGGTTTCACTTACGGTAGCATACCCACTTACAGAAGCCTATCGTTATCCCCATCAGAGGGCTGAAGTGAGCACTGATTTGCAACGAATCAAGGCTTACCTTTATAATAATGCATTATACAAACAGTCACTCCTGCCTGGTACCTGTCAGTGAAATAAAAGTACTGTTAACAGCCATCTTAGTTTGGCTGATTAGAATTTATCCTTTGACAGCCCTGGTAGTATTCTGTAAACAGGAAAAGATAAACAATACTGTGGTGAAAATATTAATAGACATGTCTTAACATTATTGCATGTAAGAACACCATCTCTCTCTAGTTGGAGAATGTTACTCTTTTTGGTGTTGACTATTACAAATTTTTGGGGTGATCCTCATCTGACATAAACCAGGTGGTTTATAGTAGGCCGGTCCATGAGGGCAACCCCATTTGATACTGATTAGTTTTGAAAACTTTATCAAGCAAAACTCTTCTCCATTCATTGTTTCCTCTACCAACTGACTATTATAGCATAGTCAAAAGACAGGCCTATAACTTTCAGGAATTCCTCCAAAAAAGGAAGTATTTTCCACTGTCCTGTCCTAAACTTACTTTTAGTAAATAGATGGAGAAAGTTTGTAGAGACAAACCCCTTCATCAGGTCACATTCATCAAAGGAAATCCCTGACGGTTAGAAAAGGAAAGTGTCACACCTATCTTCAACAAAGGGCAGGGAGGAAGATCCAGGGAATTATACACCAGTAAACCCCACCACAGCCTCTGGGAAGATTATGGGAAAAGTCCTCCTGGAAGCCATTACCAGATAGGAAAAGGACAAGGTATTTCGGAAGAGCCAGAGGAGACTTACCAAGGACGAATCGTACCTAACCAACTTAACTACTTCCAGTGATAAGATGACTAGTTCTGTGGATGAGAGGAGAGCAGCAGATGTTATCTTGATTTTAGTGACTGATTACCAGAGTGTCCTATAGCATCTCTGTTGACAAACTGGGAAGGTAATGCCTGGATGTCAGTGGACTGCAAGGTGGAGAAAAAATTGGCTGGACTTCCAGGCTTGAAGAAGAGCCAATAATGAACAGTATTTTGTATCGGGTCAATACAAGAGCCAAGGCCGTTTAATAGCTTCATCAGCAACCTGGATAGTGGAATGGAAAGTACCTCAGCAACTTTATGGGTAATGCCAAACCAGGAGAAGAGAGGTTCATGCACTGGAGAGCAGGA